>JAHHUM010000333.1:249048-616924 GCA_036173005.1 Crenichthys baileyi
CCCCTCGGTTAATGAAAGAAAAACCCACAATGGTCACAGAAATAACTTGAATCTGACAAAGGTAATAATGAATAAAATTCTATGAAAATGAACAAATGAAAGATATTGCTTTTCAAACATGCTTCAACAGAATTATTTAAAAAAATAAACTCATGAAACAGGCCTGGACAAAAATGATGGTACCCCTGAAAATAATGTGACCAAAGGGACATGTTAAATCAAGGTGTGTCCATTAATTAGCATCACAGGTGTCTACATTCTTGTAATCAGTCAGTGGGCCTATATATAGGGTTACAGGTAGTCACTGTGCTGTTTGGTGACATGGTGTGTACCACACTCAACATGGACCAGAGGAAGTGAAAACAAAAAGACGGATAATACGAACAGTAACAAAAGAGCCCAGAAAAACTTCTAAAGAGATTAAAGATGAACTTCAAGCTCAAGGAACATCAGTGTCAGATCGCTCCATCCGATGTTGTTTGAGGCAAAGTGGACTTAATGGGAGACGACCAAGGAGAACACCATTGTTGAAAACAAATCATAAAAAAGCCAGACTGGAATTTGCCAAACTACATGTTGACAAGCCACAAAGCTTCTGGGAGAATGTCCTATGGACAGATGAGACAAAAAGTGAACTTTTTGGCAAGGCACATCAGCTCTATGTTCGCAGACGGAAAAATGAAGCATATGAAGAAAATTACACTGTCGTCCCTACTGTGAAACATGGAGGAGGCTCTGTTATGTTCTGGGGCTACTTTGCTGAATCTGGCACAGGGTGTCTTGAATCTGTTCAGGTATAATGAAATCTCAAGACTATCAAGGGATTCTAGAGAGAAATGTGCTGCCCAGTGTCAGAAAGCTTGGTCTCAGTCGCAGGTCATGGGTCTTGCAACACGATAATGACCCAAAACACACAGCTAAAAACACCCAAGAATGGCTAAAAGGAAAATATTGGACTATTCTGAAGTGGCCTTCTATGAGCCCTGACCTTAATCCTATTGAGCATCTTTGGAAGGAGCTGAAACATGCCGTATGGAAAAGGCACCCTTCAAACCTGAGACAACTGGAGCACTTTGCTCATGAGGAGTGGGCCAAAATACCTGCTGAAGAGCTGCAGAAGACAGTTATTGGAATCGTTTGATTGCAGTGATTGCCTCAAAAGGTTGTGCAACAAAATATTAAGTTAAGGGTACCATCATTTTTGTCCAGGTATGTTTCATGAGTTTATTTTTTTAAATAATTCTGTCGAAGCATGTTGAAAAAGCAATGTCTGGCTTTCATCTGTTCATTTTCATAGAATCTTTATTCATTATTACCTTTGTCAGATTCAAGTTATTTCTGTGATCATTGTGGGCTTTTCTTTCATTAACAGAGGGGTGCCAACAATTTTGTCCACGTGTGTATTTGGTGGAAAGCAGAATGGTTTTAGTTTAACACTGGAGGAACTTCAGTGGGAAACCTCCCATAAAACACTGTAATATTCAACCTGATGGATTGAATAGGTTTGGACGTTGTGTTTGCAAACAAAAACACCAATTACTTCTATGTATACCTTAAAATAATTGGCTGTGGAAATGTTTAAACTGCACAAAAGAATTTAAATGTAACGCTAAGAATATTCAACCAATCACAAATGCCTCGCTTACCACCAAAGCTCCAGCCTGAAGGTGAGGAAAAGTCTCAAAAATACTACGCCCCTACCAGGGCCTTTTAATGCAGTAAATTTCTATCCATTCAACAACCATCTATACCAACTTATGCTTGCAGAGGCAGGGTACACCCTGGTGAGGTTGGCAAACAATACACACACAGATTCACTGGGAGGAGTCCTTTGGCTGCTCCCTGTTGCCACAGTCGGTTCAAATTGCAGACCGACTGTGCAGTTTTTACCTCGGATACCCTTCCCAATGCAGCTGGGAATTGAACCCGGATGCCCCCGTACCAGAGGCGGACTAACCCCACTGCACAACAGGACATGCACACAAACACACACACACACATACACACACACACAAAATTTATAAAGACCAGTTAACCTTACATGCGTTATTTTAGACCGTGGGACCCCAGGCTGGGATTGGAACCCAAGGCAGTACCAACAACTGCCCGACCGTGCAGCCCCAGAGTAAATTTCCAACCTGGTAATTAGATTCCACCCTGCAGTGGAGATGATAGGGGTAAACTAGAACTTCCCCGGATCCTGGGAAGGGTTTCCACTTTGAAAACACACAGTTCAGTCGGGCTTTTTAAAAGATTTTTATCAGTCAGTGTCCTGAGCTTATATGGTGCTGGAGACTAAGTGACTAACAGAGGAATGTAAATGAGAAAATAGGCACCATAAAAACATTTGGAAAGCATTTGTGCATTAACAGGAGCTGCATTCCATTTTCTACACCTGTGCATCAGTTGAATGTTCACTTTACATGTTACCATTTCATTGGTACTATATTAAATTAGTGTGTACTGAATAAGATATAACTTTTTTTGTGCTTTGAAGCTAACTTTATTATTGAATTACTGTTGCACAACTAGAACCAACCAGCAAGGTGTTTGACACACCTTTATCATTTCGACATGCATGACCCATATGGTGATTTAAAGAGTAAATGCTGATCATTCGCCACTGACACTATAATGAATCATGTCGAGATGAGGAAACTCCTCTCCCACAGGGCATGACACACTTATCTCAAGGACAGTGCCTGTGCCTGCTGTTTAGCCTGATAAACCTGTGCCTTTTATTCCTAAACTTTCGTTAATCCCTGTATTTTATTTGTCTCTGTGAACCAAACATAAAATGTCAGATTAAAGACAGATTTATTATTTGAGTTTTGCTCTGTTTATTTTGTTTCTTTGTCTCTCTTAAATGATGCAGAAGTTGGAGTCTGGATCGTAGCTTAACTAAAGGCTTATTTCTGCTAAAAGAAATCTGTCCTGCCTTTAATCTGATCAGATGGCCTGGTTAAAAGACATGGTAAGCTTCCTCCTTTAAGGTCTAATGTTTTTACCCTTTATTACTTTGAGATAAATGCAAACAGATAATTTCGTACATTACGACAGATGAAAAAAACAACACAGAGAGCAAATGTAAAATAGTTGAAATTAACTAAAAATATTATAAAAAATATACATATCGTTTAAATGTCCCCAGAGTTCCCTTTGAGTGAGACAGTGTTGACAACTTTTGGCACCAACAGCCTTTCTGATTAGCCATTAGGCATACACCACCTCAGATGTCTTCACCTTTCTACAATATCCCTCCAATATGACATCTGCAGGTGGAGAACAATCACTGGCAATAGTTCACAGAACCTCACTTAAAAAACCCTCTTAACTATCCCTTTAAGCATATTTAAAGTTAATCCCAAAAGTTTAAATTCGTTGATAAATATTTTAATGAAAAGGTTTGATCTTCAAGTGGCAGCTTCAAACAATGTGTGGTTTTTGCCAGAGAAGGAACAGATGAGGATACATTCACAAAATCCCAAAGTTAAACTTTGAACCTTCAAACATGCAGACATTTCTGCAGAGTGCAAGAAGAACAACAAGAAGAAGCAACAAAAAAATAATTACAGCTGCATTGATGTTGCATGGTAGTTCAAGACAGGCAAGTCGCAATATTCTAGACAAACTTCCAAAAACTGCAACATGTGCAGGACTGAAGGTCACCAGTTATTTAGCATTTTATCCATGTTTCTCAAAAATTGGAATAGTCCAGGCAGCAACTGGTTTCACCTGCAATTCGTAGCTTTCGTTTTTAATATCTCCCATTACAAGGCCGAGGGTCTTAAAGCCAGAGAGTAGCCAGTTTTGGTGGAAGGAGTTTGGCCTTCGTCTGCGTTGGAGACTGGCTGTGATCGCTGGATGCCTCGAAACCATTAACCATCAGAGGCGAAGCAGTGGCTCGTTGATGGTTGCAGACTTGTGCTGAAGAGGTCAATCTGGAGGGAGAATTCACAAAATTTACCCACATGGGTAGTAATAAAACTCATTTAAATCAACCTCCTATAGGGCACTCACCAAGTTTTTGCTGACTTTAAATCGAGTCCTTGAACACAGTCCCAATTCACAGCCTCATTACAGACTGGGTGGTCAAGGAGCCGAGGTAGCGGTAGTAATTTGCTACGGTTTACCCCTGAATGAGATCATCTAGAGAAATCCCAGCTGCTATTTTTGCATTCTCACCTGAAGGAGAAAAAAGACCACTGAAGTGAGCCGCTTCCACTCAAAAAGGATAAGCTTCACCATAGGTCAACCCTTCCACCAAGAAAATTGTCGACAAGAAGGGGCCAGGGCCCTTTCCAGCTGGCTGGCTGGTCCCCCTGTATTCGGCAGCTCCTTTAAAAATAAAGAGGGATGCTGATAAAGCAGATGAAAGAAAACAAACACAGGTTCTCACAATTTTATTCATCTCTGCTCACCTCAATGAGGAAACCAAGAGAAACAATTTCCTTGAGAATCAGCGAAAAGCAAGAGTGGTTTTCTGGTTGTAGGGGGATTTTGCTGTTTACAATGTGGAAGCTGAGGAAGGGGGAAAAAAAGAGAAATACATTTTTTAAATGTATTTTTTAAATTTTTTAAAAAATTTACAGAAAGATTAGAAATTACCTCCCATGGGGAAGCGGGTTTGCCGTCCCAACAGTATGTTGAACCAGGGGGGGCGGTGCCCCTTTTTCCCCAGTTTGAAGGTGAAAACTGCAGGCTGTCAAACCTAGGCAGGGGCTCCTCCTGAGATTTTGATGCCTTTTTTTAAAGACACTTTCACTGAAAAATAAAAAGAAACAAAAGATAAATGAAGGCGCAAATGGATTCTCTACCTGTCAAGAAATATTTCCTTGATGGTATCAAATTTTTCAACAAACCACAGCCAACAGTTAGGTTCCAAGATGGATATAAATTTCAGAACTTGTTTTTATCGATTGAGTCAAGTGGATCAAGGAAGAGCAAACATTTAAACTCTCTACAGTGTCCCAGTTTTTAAGTACAGTTGAGAAGCTAAAAGCTGGTTAATGAGCTGTATTGGATAAAATTACAGTGTATAATTTTCTAAATTTGTAGGATTTCAAAACCATGTGTTTTTTCACTCAAGGTTATCATGGTAGGATGATCTCACATTGGGCACATGTCTAGTCATGATTTTATAAAACATTATCATTTTATAATTGTGGTGTTTAAATACATTAAGCATTTGCAATGAATCAACAGGAAATCAGAAATTTATATATAAGTGCCTGAAATTTAAAGCTTAAGTTTCATCTTTCCTTCTTAATAAGCTACATAGTCCTATATAAGGAATGCTGTTGCACCGAGTGAGTGTTTCTC
Organism: Crenichthys baileyi; assembly: GCA_036173005.1. Classification (NCBI taxonomy): domain Eukaryota; kingdom Metazoa; phylum Chordata; class Actinopteri; order Cyprinodontiformes; family Goodeidae; genus Crenichthys; species Crenichthys baileyi. The sequence goes on from JAHHUM010000333.1 coordinate 254,371, forward strand.
CTTTCAGATAAAAAACTCTCTCTGACTCCTAGTTTAAGCAAATGAATGGGTTTATTAGCAGCCCCTGTAGAACTTTAGGATTGGATCTCAGAAACTGATTCAGCAATGGGACCTCCAGGACTGGGAGGATGGACACCACTGGACTAAATGATCTGTAGATGCCTATGATACAGGCTGGTACACATTTGGTTTAAAGTGAAAGATAAAATGTCTAAACAGGTTTTGTTGTTTTAGACTTCTCTAAGAAGTCAACATGTCAACCTTTTAAGCAGGATTGACTAGCTTAAAAAGCAAAGGTCTTGGAACTTAAGATGTCTTTATTACTAAGTGCAGCGTCTTTACTGACTCAGTTATTCTCCAGCTTACCCCACAAAATGCGCCGAGATTTAAAACTCCAGGATTTTTTTTTTAAAATGAACATTAGTCCACTTTTTGTCTTGATGTATTAACAAGACTTTTAAGCACTAATTTAACACCAGTTTGTCACAGAGGAGCTGCAGCTATCGAAGAGCAAGAGTTCTGGTAGGATATTGGAATTCATCCTGAGCAACTGACATTTCATTTTATGAATGCAAACTAAACCTTGTCTCTGAAATATTCCTGTTCTTCCTGTGCATACCTGGGTTCTCATCGGGTACTCTGCCTTCCTCCCACATTCAAAAAAACGGAGTGTTAAGTTAATTGGTCTCTCTAAATTGCCCTTAGGTATGAATGGGTGTGTGCAGCGTTGTTTGTCCTACGTGTGTCTGTGTTGCCATCTGATGGACTGGCAACCTGTCAAGGATGTACATCGCTATCACCCATATATCGCTGGAGATAGGCACCAGCTCCCCCGTGACCCTGTATGGAAGACGTGGGTATAGAAAACGGATGGATGGATGGATGGATGGATATGATGGACACATCATATTTACAAATAGCTTTTTCTTCCTCAAGGAAAAAAAAAGACAAGCAAATCAACTCATTCCTGCTTAATCGAATAAACTGTCTGAGTTCTGGTTTATGCTTCCTTGTGGGATCTATAGACTTTTGAGGTTGTTATCAATTTTTACTTTCCAGTGTAAACCTAAACTAGTTTTAAAACCAGGCAGTTTTTTTAGGTCAAAACCTAGAATAAATATTTAGGTCACTGATTTTCAATCCTGGTCCTCAGGACACACTGCCCTTCATATCTTAAATTAATTTCTGCTGAATCAAATCATTGCATGCTGTCATCAGCTGCGATCCAGTGCTGCAGAAGACTTTTAATGATCTATTTATTTAAATCAGATGTGTGGAGGCAGTGAAACACCTTAAACATACAGGGCAGTGTCCCCTAACCAGCAGGATTAAGAACCTCTGTTAGAGGTTCATAACAGGGGTGCCCAAGTCCAGTCCTCTAGAGTGCCTGAAATAAATAAACGGCCAGGTCTCTATGGAGCTCAATGACTTGTTAAGGAGGGAATATATCAATTTCATCCGGGTGTTTTGGTGCAGGGATATGTCTAAAAGTAGCAGGAGAGTAGGTCTAGAGGAGTTGGAGACCCCTGGTTTATAATATCATGGCAATGTATGGATGCAACACTGACTTCAGGTCTGAATGAGGTTGAAGTCAGGTCCATTGGGGCACTGGCCATGAATGAAAGGCAATGTGACTCAGTTTAAACCTTTTACATTATAGCCTTATTGTAAATTAAACATATATAACTATTTATTTTACAATAAATGTACATGGACAGCTATTGAAAGTAAATTTAAGAAACTCATTCTTTGCCGCAAAACAAAATAATTAAATAAAGCCTGGCTTCGGAACCCATTACAATCTTGGGTCCTGTTACCATGCATGCGTAAAGAGAAGCTGATTACAGCCTATAGTACATACCAGTCTCCCGGTGTTCTCAATTTTTGTCTGGCGGTGATGCTGTTATAGCCCTGGAAGATGAACTCCGTCAGGTTTGCGTTCTCCGAGCGTCGGCTGACACGATGTTAATGGGCGAACTAGGCGCGTCCCATTGCAGAACTGAGGGCGATGGTCGGCCAGATGCTGTCACCTGCAGCAGAGACACGGGCTGAGTCCCGTCAACAAGAAGATCGAGAGGATGTTGGAGGGCACAGAGGTAAACGGCGGATACTTACTGCAGTTTGGTTCGTGGTAACACCACTCTGGAAGATAATTAAGCTGGTTAGTTCAGTCAGAGGCAGTTGATGCAGAGAGACTGGGAAAGAGTGTAATGTGCATTAACTTTTACCGACTGTGTTGGAGGCACAGTGGACACTTGGTGCAAGGACACACACCCCCCCAAGCAACAGCAACTACTGCAATCAAGTCATCTGAGAAAGAAAAAGGGCGTTAAAGCTGTTACCACAGCAGTGCACAAATAAAGACCTGGAAAACAATCTTTTATTTGCATTTAATACAATTAAAATAGAAATTTGCCAATTAAAAGAGGAGGAAAAACCACAAGAAAGAAAAAAAACCCTCTAGGTGCCCTACACTTGCCTTCCAGGTGTTTCCTCTCTCAGGTGTCAGATGTTCAACCTCATCCTTCCCTTTTATAGCTTCTCAGGCCCATTTCTGCTTGGAATTCAGCGGAGCTGACCCCGCTCCCTCCCCCCGGATCGTTCAATTATACCAACACTGATCTCGTGACTTATGAAAGAAAACATGTCGGTTGCTACACACAGGAAGCCCTTACCATGTGTTAGTAAATATTTCCCCACCTTGTAATGTGGGGGATACGCGATTCTTTGTGTCAAAACAGTGTATTCAAAAGAAAGCCGAGAAAATATTTCCTGATCGAAAGGTGTAAACTAGGCTCTCCTGTGCTTACATTGTTCATAATAAGCATAAAAGTTTTCAATAAAAAAAATAAAACTTTATCTGGCTTTGCTGCAGACCTTCACCACAGAGAAGAAAAACCAAAAATGATCACGTGTCTGCATATTTGTTAGATAACTTTCAGGTTTATACAACTTGTGATCTTTATCTATGCCCCCACTTTACCTTTTCACATTTTTGATCTTACCACCACAAACTACAATGTCATTTACAAAGGTTTTATGACGAACACAGGTAGTGCATAAGTTGTGAAGAGGAAAGGAAAATAATATGGTTTCCAGCATTGTTTACCAAGTAAATGTCTGACAAGTGTTGTTGACATTTAAATTCAGCCGAGTCTTTCAATACTTTATAGAACCACATTGCTGCAGTAACAGCTGCAGGTATTTTGGGTACGTTGCTACCAGATTTGCACATCTGGAGGCTGATTATTTGCCCTTTTTCCTTTGCAATATAGCCCAGACTCAGTCACATTAGAAACTATATATATAACTAAGAAACCTCTGAGGCCTTCACAGAACAGCTGCATTTATCTTGAGATAATTATAAACATAGATGGAATAGCTTTATTAAGGGATGACAGTAAGTGGGGGCTGGACACTAAGACTCGTCATGATCCTTTGAACTTTGGAGTTTTATTGTGGTTTTAGTGTTTTACATTCTTATTTGAGATGTAGTTTCATCTAGTGCTTCCCACAGAGTAGTTCTTGTTCCCGAGTTCTCCAACGATTGGACTCCGGTGAGAATGTCCCACCTCCTTAAGTGGCAGTCTCCGTCTCATCGGGTCTCTCTCCTGGGACTCTTTGGCAGCCTCTTCTTTGGTGCCCTGGAGGTCTTCATTAGAGGACAAACAGAGCCAGGTTGTTCTCAATTCCCCTTGTCGGAGAACTTGGGAACAGGTACTGAGAACTACCCTGAGGGATACATTACCTGTACTCAAATTAGAATAATAGACTTAAGCTACAATAAAATTTAAAAGTGAACACAAAACCCAAATGATCATGATAAAACACCACAAGTTTTCAGATTTGTATTTTTCAACATTTAGAAAACCATCTAGCATTTCCCCCTTCTTTGTGTTCACAATAAATCACAATAAAATTCATGGAAGCTTGTGGTTTCAACATGGCACATTGTCAAACAGTTCAACATGTTTTCATTCACCTGAATATAAAATATAGAGTGTTATGTAAAAGCCATCATTATTTTCCTTTCATCCATCTAATGGGTAGGTGCTGACAGAAGTAATTATCTCCTGTCTCGCAGCAACACATTTCTTTCTAAAGCACTGAAACCTGTTCTACTAGATGACACTTTTTCAGATGCTGGGTTGAACAAAGATTTTTTGAATGACCAAACCCTACTTTAAACCTTCTCTCTGACCTGTCTGCTGTGTTCCTTGGTCTCCATGATGCTGTTTGTTCACCAATGTTCTCTAACAAACCTCTGAGGGATTCAGAAAACATCTGCATTTAAAAATGTAAAAGCATTTAAACATCATGATTTTTTTCTCTTCACTTTACATTTAAAAACAACTTTTGCTTGTATGTTACATAAAATCTCAAGAAAATATATTGCAGTTTGTGGTGTTAATGGGAAGTTGCAATAAGTGCAAAGGCTGTGAATACTTCTGTGAGGCATTCTAACATTACATTATGCTGACAGATGCTTAGATCTAAAGGGATTTACAAAAAGTGACTTTGTACTAAACTTTATCAATATAATAATGTAGGAAAACACAATCATGTGGATGATATGATTATAATGTATTTTCTCATAGTGAGGCAGATTGAGCAGTGTTATAAATTAATGGTCGCATTTTATTTTGACTCAGAGATAGAAATGTTTTCAAAATGTTTTTTCCTCCTCAGCTGATCTTCAATTATCCACAGTTTTATTACTTTACTTGTTCACTTAACATGTTGGTGATAGTGGATTGGGTTGATTCTGTGATGCTTTTACACAAAAATTGTTTTGCAAAACATTGTTGCAGGATCTGTATTTTATTTTATCTAACAGCAGAAATCTCACATAATAGTGGCAGGTGCTTTTACTGGAAGAAAAACTAACGTCGGATTCATAGGCTGTCGAACTTGTTCCAGGAATTATTATTCCTCCTCATATGACAACACATCCATATTGTCTGTTTGATGTTCTTGGATTAGAACCCAAAGTCAGACTGGCAGGCAGGAGCAGAATGGTGAATTGAAAGAATTTAATAAATAAAAAGCAGAAACTTACAGGCAGGCATAAGGTGGCCAGGCAATGTATGGGAAACAGTATTCTCCAGCAAGGATTAGACAAGACAGAAGAGGATATATGAGGCATTTCAACCTGAGATGACGGTTAGAGAGTTTATTAATGAAAGATTATTAAACAGAGATACAAAGATAATAAAAACAAAGGAACATTCCTACAGAAGCAACAGAACTAAAATGCACCAAAAACAGAATGAATAAGAAACTAAACCAAGAAGAAATAAACTAAAGCACCACCTGGAAAACATTAACAATCATCAGCTAAATCCAAAACTAAATCCAAACATCTACAAATCATGGCATCTATTGTCTATACCTGCTCACTAGGGCAATTTAAAGAGACAAATTAACCGAGAAGATATGTTCTTGGAATGTGGAAGGAAGCCTGAGTACCCATTAAAACCCAACACATGTATATTGAGATCATGCAAACTCTAACCTGTTCTTTCTGCATTATGGTAGAGGTTATGGTAGAGCAAGCATGCTGTATTTAATTGTGCAATGGCATTTGATAAACTTAAGCATATAATGTTTTAATGCTGGAGACCTTGTGACATTTGCAGTATGCACTTTTCCTGCTGGTGGACCTTATGTTCTTAAATGTTGTGTTCTACAATTCTTACTTGTCAGTACATATGTTAGAATAAGTTCGACAATGAATTCCAGAGGATAAAAGATTCTACAGCCTAACATAAAATTGAAGCAATTGTTCAAAGAACAAAAAAGCATTCATATTAATTGTTATAAGTTACAAGGAAAGATTTGTGTTTTTTTTCCAAGTGCAGATTTAATTCATAAATAGCCCTAAAACAAAAAACACAAAAAAGTTTTACATCCATTTTATCTTTATTTTTGCTAATATTTATTAATAATAATAATTGTATAATACACAAGTAAGAATCTGCATTACAGACTCATAAAAAGGGTCTAAAATTTCTGTTTTATATTAAATTCCACTTTCGTTTACAGTGCAAATGACAAAATCATAAAATTCAATTGTAGACATGCAGACATTATTTTACAACATAGATTTAAAATCCTATTCCAACTTAGGCTTTGTAGAAATCCATTGTATTTTAAAGTGATAGAGACAAACACTTAGTATTACTAGAACAACATCATGGTCACTGATGAAATGTTACATTCAGTTTTGCAAGGATATAATCGTTGAGGAATAGTCGTTTTAATATACATTTTTAAATCTAGATTTTAAAGTGGATCTTAACTGATGAGGGCACCAATACATGACAGCAGCAGATAAAATAAGGCGGGTCCTGGGACAGTGGCTGCAGCTGTGGTGTAGACCTTTCTGGAATGTAGAGACTGCATGGGCCGGAAGACATTGTGATATCCTGCATTTGTCGGGAACATTTTCATCTGATGGAGTTAGAGGTAAAGTTGACTGAAGGCACACACAGCAGGGAAATCAAGTAGTAAACCATATTACTCACATTAAATTCACACAATATTTCAATAACAACGTGCCATAAAGAGTAATTAAACAGGGAAGTTGTATCATAAAAAGGAAGCGAAGATGGTGCAAATAGGCAAAGAAAGATTAGAAAAAAGTATCTGGAAAAAAATAATCTGAGCTCATTCAGGCTAATTGATTACTTGTTAAAATGTTTCTCATGATGAGCAAAAACAAAGAACTCTCTCAAGATCTTTGTAACCCAGTTGCTGCAAAACACAGAAATTGGCACTCGTCATGGTAGTGGTAGTGGAAAGAATATCTTTTTAGTGTAAACAAAACCACAACCGACTGCTCCCTGCCAGAATAGGTGTTAAAATAATCAGAAGAGGTGTCCAAGAACCATGGAGAGGTTCTCGTGGAGAGGTCCAGAAAAGACCTGGATATGGCTGGTAATGGATTTATTTTGCAATACCTGGAACACAGCCAAGGAAACTCTAGAATGACCCAGTCAATTACCCAACATGAATCCTATTGAAAATCTATGGAAAGAACCGAAGACCAGAGGGCATAAAAGAGAACTCAGAACCTTCAAGATTTGAAGACAGTTTGTGAGGAAGAAGGGGTCCAAATCACACTTAAGCAATGTATGCAAGCAACTAGTTTCTTCATGCAAGAGATGTCCTGAAGTTGTCTTTACAAACAATTATTTAATAACTGTGCTAATTGGTTTTACATTCTTTGTCTGTGGAGATTACGTGAGTTGTTACCAACATTTAATGTGAATTTTATGTCAGTAATTTTATTAGAAATATATATTTACAGTGTTTAACATTAATTTTCACCTCTGTACTTCTGTTTTAATAAGTAAATGTCTATCTAAACACATAAATCTTCATTTGAAGATAAAGATACTTCATTTGTAGTCTGCACCATAAATCCCTGAACAAAAAGAACATTTCTCTTTGCACTGTCTTTGTATAGGTTTGACAGGGAGAATCCAACAAAAGGAAACATCAACCTGCAGAAAGGTTACATCATTGCTCAGAGATTAGAAAAGAGGTTGCATTTTCACTCAGTCACATGATTTTTGTCACATTACTCTGTAGCGATAAGAGTTGCACTGATAGGAGCTGATTACATTGATTACTGAAATTTTACTAAAAGCAGGAAGAGACACCGATTGGAGTTATTGCATTTATTTAGGGCCAGCATGTGATACGAAGATGTCTGGTATCACTTAAAGAGCTGAATTTGAGTTTCCTTGGTTTAGTTTCCACATACTGAAAGGCTTCTATAAAGGGCAACATGTTTGTTTCTGTTTTTGCAGACTTGAAAATTTAAAGCAGATAAATAAACTCATTAAGTTTAAGACAGGGTGTTTCTTCTGTAATTTGTTACAGTTTGATTCCTATCAGCTTTTGACCTGTCTCCCTATGCATGTTCTTTTTCTTTTTTTTAACGTGTCCTGCTTGGCAGAGTAGCGCTCAGAAATGATGTCTGAGTGCCAAGAAGAAGCCCAACAGATTTACTTTCACAAGTGGAGCATTCTGGCTGATGCTATAATGCCCCGCTTGATATAAAAAAAAACTTTATTGGAAACTGCTTTGGGATTATTTCAATTGCAATGGACACGGAGACGGAAATGAAAAGGATAAAAATGAAGCAAGAAAGAGAGTGAAAAGAAAAAAATTGAGAGAAGGAGAAAAGAATAGAGGAGAGAAAGAAAGGTGACAAAGATAACACCCCTTGAAGATTGTTTCTACACCTGTAGAATCATATATAACAACAGCATTGTTAAAAAAACATGTACGGTACTAACGAATGCAAGATGTATTTGGTGGTAACTGTGGTATCTGCTAACACCTGAATCCAAACACCTGTGGGTGTAATTGTGAGCGTACTTGTGTATACAAGGTTTCTCCTAAAAATAAGCATTAGTGAGTGTGAGGAGCCACAGATCTGCGCCCCTGGACCTGTGACAAACACGGAGGATATCTGAGCCATCGACATCCAGGGGTCCCTCATAGCATGGAAACCCGGGACAATCATCCGCGGGACTACCGCAACCCCCCCAGAGAAAAGCAGAGAGCCCCAGGGGAACCACCCAGTAGCCACAGTGCAGGAGCCTCATGAAGCTGCAGCTACAAGCCCACAGGCCCCGTCAGCAGCCGTCTAAGCTTGAGCAGATCCAGCCGTGGACCCAGAGACCCAAGGCCCCAGGGCACATCGCCCCCCAAGCAGAGGCCCGACAAAGCAAGCAGCCACCAAGAGTGAGCCGAGCACCGAGCCCCGGACACCGAAAACCACCAATACACTAGCAGGCAGAGACGGCAGCCACCGGCAGGGAGTGTTGTGGGGAGGGAATTGGCCCCGCATTTGATGGGGGATCTAAGCTGATCCAGGAGAGGGAGCAGCCCAAGACACAAACTGACACAAAAAAAGGCACACACAGTCACAATCACACATTCCCACCCTCATGTGTATGCATAAAAACACTTACACCCACACACCCAACGTAAAGACACACAACAATGGACGTCGTACATTCCCTCACACTCTCCTTACATACACTGTACTCCCAGGTCCAGGTACTGATACCCCAGACAGGCAACCAGCCCCCAGACTAGTACCGCAACCGCCCGAACCTGAACGACCCCGACCTAGACCCTGACTCCCTTCCCTAACCCTATTCCCCAACGACCCCCGTCACCATCTGGAAAGAACAAACGAAAGCCTACCTGGTCCAAACGAGCCTGTCAACCAGAGCCGCCCCAGGACAAAGCAGTCCCAACCCCCAAAGAATTCCAATTTCAACCCCATAAGCCACCTACCCCCAACGAACCCCAAATGAATTTCCCCACAGGGCCATCCCCAACCAGGACACACATATCAAACTCATGGCCCCCAGCCCAAACGTCACGAATCCCCACTCCACAAAGACACACCCCTCACAAACAAGCTCCACCCCTGAAAAGCCGATGAAGACGTATCTACACAGTGCAGGCTCCACACCCACCACCGCACCCTGCCCTCCACCACATAGCACACCGCGACGGCAAGGCAAGGGCCCTGTGCAATGCCACCCCAGCCTCCGCCCACAAGCGCAACAGACCTAAACAACTGAGACTAAGACAGGACAAACTCACCTGGCAAGAAGTCCCCAGCCAGTGGCATGCACCTGGCACAACGGCCCCCACCATGCCCCCACAACCACACAAACACACCACATCACCACCACTGCAACGACAGCCCAGGAAGAAACACCAACCAGCTGAGCTCCACTGTCACTGCTCAGCCAATCCAAATACCAGTGACCACACATTCAAAAATGTCACGCCACCCTCCAGCCCGCTGCCCTGAGGCAGGGATGCCCTATGCGTGCTCTTAAGAATACGCCATGTGTCATAATGCTGCCACCACCATGCTTTACTGACAGCGTCCTCTTGCAGGTGATAAACCATACCCTTTCTCTAAATAGCTAAATAGTTTGTCATCAGTTTAGATTGTTTTGGTCATGCGCGCACATTCCTTCTAAGTCGACCGTAAATCTGGCTGTCATGTTTCAGGCAGAGTTTCCATCATGTGGTTCCTCGATTTTGCATCTGTGTAGAGTTTTTCAAAAGCAGTAATGAGACTTTTGAGTGATAGACTCACTACATTTTGGGTGTTTTATTTCAGCTACTATGTATGTATGGATAGCTGTTTCTGTCCTAATCCATCTCATCTTGCAGCTTTTGCTTTTGCAGTCTACAAAGACGCCATGGGCTTTGTAAATTGTTTCCTAGGATTATTTCAAAACAAGTGTATCTGTTCCATTAACATAGCCTCTGTTTTTCCTAAAGATTTAAAACTACAGTTGCACCTCAAGTTGATGTTAATGAAAACACTGACATACTCTAAAGAGTAATAGGAAATAAGTAATTAATCCTTTATTATACACCAGTGTTGTGCAACCATGCGTCCATTATACGGATGCCAAACAAACTGTACCATTAAAGTCTAAAAGCACTGCCTTTGACTTCAGTACTGCCTGTGCATTTCTGTAGGGATTGCCTGTTCTGTTGAATAAAGGGCAACAGCACAACTGACCCAACCACTTTCTGAACTACTTTCAACTACTTTTCAGAGCCACAGCCATCTGTTGCATCTGTTGCCACCAGGGCAGAGCTTGTTCAAGAATGATGCCAGGAGTAAAGAGTGGGATCAAAACGTCCCCCAAGAGGGACTTCTTCCAACCATCCAGGAATAATTTCATGATGATCTGTGCATTTTCCAGCATTTTGGAGCACATTGTAATAATACTGACTGGGATCCATGCCTAGGAAAATCTATAGATCTTAACCACATTAGTAAACCGTGTTCAGATTTTAAAAAATGGAGTTGGATAAAGAGAGGCCAACAACTCCAGGCATTAATAAGGAAAGAATGTGTCACCAGAAGTTTACATCCAGCACGTCAAAATGGTAAACTCTGTGATAAATCCTCAAAAATGTGATCTATTTGTAGATAAATGCCTTTAAAATGTATGCGATATGTTTATTTGTTGTAATTGCATAAACCTTGTTTCTGAATTCTGGCACTACATGTTTGATGTGACAAATGTTGAGGATAATGAGTAAAACCTACCAGGTAGTGGTCCACCGTGACCGATTCTTTAAAGACTGTCCAAACCACTGCTTCGTTGCACATAGGCGTGGTGAGGGAGCCATTGTAGCGGAAATATGATTCACGGTTCACGTTGCCAAGCAAGTCATCGATAGAGATCTCATCTGTGAACTCAACTTCTGAACCTGTGTTAAAGTGAAAAATGCAACATATGGGTGGATAAATGCCTATCCTCATCCTGTAGTTTCTTTTTTGTTTTTATTATGTAACGAGGCACGAGCTCACTCACTGATGTTTCTGATAGCTGATAGGTAAAGGGTCAGTGTTTTCCAGGCATCCATTGTAGATGCTGGAGTCGATGCCGCCTACACATAAAAATATGATGAATTATTGTTTTTTAAAAAAGAACTTTGAATTCTCAAAAATACAGATTTTTTATGCAGTAAAAAAACCTAATGACTTACTGTTTCTGCAGGAACTGAGTGGGAGGCACTCTTGGTAGATTGTGGAGGCTGAAAACGGATATTGAAAAAGATTTTTGCTCAGTTTTTTCTAGCATGCAACAGGAGAAGGTTGGATGTGAGCTTTACTTTGTCGACTAAACTGGACACATTTTTTGTTTAATATAAAAAGAAACAGTTTCTTGTGGTTTGTGATCAACTTTGACATGACCATATAAGAGATTTTAGCCATAAGAAAGAAATTAAAATCTGATTTGACCTTTTTTTATATTCCCTAAAAAAATATTCCCTAAAAAGATTATCTAATTTATCTCACTGGATCTTTTAAAGTAAATGTGCATGCATGAATTCCTGACAGGACACCAATTATTGAGTTATGGAGGTCAGGTTGTCTGCAAGAACTTGTAAGGGGCTTTTTTAAATGCACTCGAAACTTTAAATTTGCTTTTGCATTCTTTGGTTTGCTTTAGTCATTTCTGACTGCACAGCAAGCATGTGTATGGGTGTATGGGTGTATGGGCCCATATGGGTTTGGTACGGTTGGTTTGCAACAAACAGGACCTGGGCTCTCTTGTATGATATCCACTTGGGTAGACTAAATACAGGTCATGTGAACAAAACCAATTTGGCACATGTGGCAAATACTTTCCCAGAACTGCCCTGCATGAAACCAATATAGACAATTAATATGGAGCCATATAACCAGTAGAACATCCTATCAGGGGGCCATTTCCTGTCCAAATGAGTCTCATATGTCACTGTTTGGCTGTTGATGTTACCTCAATAAAAAACCCCAGCACTGCCAGGCCATCAGGAGTCTGTACTGCCTCATCCAATGTTAAATCCTTCCTCTTGTTCACTATGTGTAGCTGGACAAAACAAGCCATTTATTGGATAAATCCGTCATAAACGCTGGTCTGAGTGCAGAAAGTCTTGGCTTATAGTTACCTCCATTGGGTATCTTTTTGAATCCACAGTGTGCTCTGAGCCCACAGAATTGGTTGATTCAGTGCCCCAGTGGAAGTGGAACTGAAGAGTTGAGTAGACGTGTTCCAGCCCACCACCTGACACTTCCACCAAATCATGCTCTAATATGCACTCAACTGAAAGATTAAACTCATATCATACTGCAGTAACTTTAAGGCTTGATTTAATTTATAGGGATAGTTCAGGATTGCTAAGCAAAATTTCTGTTAAAAGGTTCTAAGCACTTAATATCTTACTTACAGTAGATAACTCTCATGGTATCTTCATTTAGTATTAATCCAGATTAGTTGGACTTGGTAGCTGATGTTTACAGTTATAAAGCAGTGTTGGCATAAACCTCTTTGATATTTTATGGTACAACCGTAGGCAGTTTTGGTCTTTTCCCTCTCAGACTAGCCTCTGGGTCCAACGAATCTGGATCTAATATGAGATGAAGATGCTTTGAGAGTTATGGGATCTACTGCATATTAACTGCTTAAAACCTCCCTGAACCAATCCATTTTGCCTTGAAATCTGATTTTCATGTGCATGTAGTGTAGCTTATAATGCAGATTTAACAGTCTGCAAAACAAACACTCTTAAAGATAAAAAGGTCCAAACCTGTGTGGCCTTTGTTGGTGATTGACTTTATGGCATGCTTATTGTCAAAATTAGTAAAAGTGAAGGAACTGAGGTGTTTGTCCTCCAAAACGCTTTGAGTGTCGATGTCGATGGGTGACTGGTTTTCACCGCTGCAGTGGGAGTGAGGCAGCTCAGACCAAAGAGAAGGGGTGAAGTCTGGAGATAGAAAGTTTTCAAAAGAATCAAAATCTCATTCCGCAAAAGGCTTACAATATAAAACTATATGACATAGTTGATACATACAACAGTGGTCATCATAGCACCACGGATGACCTAAAGATAGAAAAACAAAACATATTTCTTGAGAACAATTTTATAATCCAACACAGTTGGTTCTCTGGCTTCAGCGTGGAACAAAAAATATAACTTATAATAGAAATAAAGGCTGCATGGTGAGCTACACACTGCCACAAGATTGCATGAGCATGAACAAGGTTTTGGAAGCATTCCTGTTCAATATTTGACCACAATTGTAAGAGAGACCTATCTGCAGGACCACTAACTGTCTAAGGAGGTTTCAGGTCTCTTAACAAGATAACTTTTCATTAAAGGCTGGAAGACTAACTTTTAACCAACTTTTTGTTTGATATATATTGGCATCAAATCCACAATGACAGTATAACTAAGTGCTATTTCCTCAAAAACTATATAAAACTACAATAAGTATAATTTGTATTCCATTTGTATGGTTTTACTTATTTATTTCATGCTCATTTTCACTTTTATTTTCTTTGGGCTGAACTGAGTACTGCAGCAACTGTTTTAACAGGTAATTTTAGCTCAGTTTTTTACTTTATTATTGATTTAGGCTCAATGTGTTTTATGTACGGATGAATGTTTTGTATGTTGCCGAACACTCGATTTCCCTTAGGATAAATAATGTATGTATCAAATCTTATCTAATCTTTATACATGCTTTTCTGACTTCCTGCAGAAGCATTGCTTGCTAGGCTGTGCCATTCAGCTTGTTATTCCTGTTGTCCCATACAACAGTGAAACAGGTAACAAATTTTAAATAAAGCCTTTGTTTGGAAAAAATTACAATACTTGCTGCTGCTTTCTTTTAGGTTGCTATGTTCTTTACCCATAACAAAGAGCTGCAGCCCTCTAAGCCCCTTACGTCTTGCAACACTGGCCTCCTTACTTGTTTTTCAGAATGCTTTCTTGAAAATAACTGCTTAAATTTTAACATAGGAGTTTTAAAGACAAGATGCTACTACCACCATGTTAGTATTTATGGTTCTTGTCCTTGTTACCAGAAAACAACAGTATAGCTGAATTTGGAGCAGTGTTGCTTTAAATAAGGCCTTTGATTTCACTTTTCCACATCCATCTGTTTGAGTGGATTACATTGTCGCAAAGGCACATTGAAAAGATTCCTTTCACTTAGTGTTGTTTAGTGAAATGCTGATGTGTAAATGTTGACACTGGGACCAATGTGGTCAGTCAAGGATGTGATCCTGAACCAAACATTAACCGACCTTGACAAGCTAAAACACACTTTCACGATGACTACGCATTTCCAGTACGTGAGTGTAGATATATTTAACTTTATATGCTGGAACGATGTGTTTATATCAGAAGAGCCAAACCAGATTCAAATGATCATAATATGATAGCTTCTAAATATATCTGAAAGCCAATTTTCTATTGCAACCACATTTATAATGTGTAGCTGCATCCTTCTTACCTCGCCTGTATGGCTTTGACTTTTTGACTCACCTGGAGGAAGAGGAGTTGCAGGGGAGGCAGTGATATGTCGTCCATTCAGAGGTTGCACAGGTCGGTAGTTATTTGAGAGTTTTGTCTCCTTAGGGAAACGTTGAAGCTTAGGACAAAATACATTTACTTTATCACAGTTTGAATATTAATGTCATATTAAAAATATCAATGTCATATCATTGTAAGACTGTTAGGTCTCTCATATTTGCAGTTTTGAGGAATGAGTGCCTGTGTCACGTCGTATGTATGCCTCACTGAAACAGGGAGTCTTTCATTAGTAATGAGAACATGCTGATCAACTTGTAATTTTAAAAGTAGTTGAAAATTGGTTAAAAATAGTTTCTTCTTATGGTTGGGTTATTTCTCTGATAAATGTACTGTAATGAAATGATTAAGGGCAACCAATAACTGTGGAGGTGGCTGTTTGAAAAACATTAAAACATTTGTTTACAGCAAGCAAAAGCTGCTCTTCTGTGTTTTCTGTAAATGGTTTACCTTTTTTTTCTCTAAATATTTTCACACTCAAGTAACACAAGTTAAGCACCTGCGCGCAACTAGACTGTCAAGGAAATGCCATATACTAAGGTATGAGCACCTTCTAAAACAAAGACTTGTTGGCTGACAGCCGGATCAGATAAACAAGTTTATCATCTTTCAACACTGATACTTCCATATTTGCTTTGCTTTTTGCCTGTTCATACATTCAACAGAAAGAAAACAACATCAAGCCTGATTGTGAAACAGAAATATCAAAGGCAGACGCCGGCAGGTACCAGCATATCTGCTGGTGCCTACCAGTATATCACCGTATCTCATGACAGGTGACTTACTGGTTCACATGCTTGGAATGACTAAGCAGAGGATGAACTGATACATATGTATAAAACCTGCTGAGATAACACCTGACGTATCCAGCACGTCTCTAAGTGTTGACGATTCCAGGCTTATATAAAAGAGACCATGCCGTCCATGTTGGCTCAACATAACCTTACCCTCACTTGTTTTGGAAAGTGGACTTACTAGACCTTTGTGGACTTGGATCGGCTCATGAAAAAGAGTCCACACGACAGCTTGATTGCAGTCAGGTGTAGTCAGAGATCCCATGTATCGATAGAACTTTGAGAGGTCCACCTGCCCGATCAGATCACCAATATAGATGTTGTGGTTTAGTTCCACCTTAGAGTTCACATCTGAAATTTTTAAAGGAAATCAGACTATATTCCTGCATCTCATGTCGACAAGACTTGAATATAACATAGAAAGTAGAATAAAAATGCTAATGGTTATTAAACCAAACAGAGCTGAAGGCAAAATGATTCTCAAAACTTTAACATTGTGCAATTTGCTGTGTCATTTAAAGAAAACAAGTGCTGACACTGCAAACTGAAACCATGTAACATTTGTGTTGTTGGTTCTCCCTGTGCAAATTGTCGCAGGTTTTACTTATAGCATATATTATGTGCTTCCTGTACATGAAAATACGTTAAGCCTGACATTTACAGTCAACCATACTGACGACATTTTCTACGTTATACTCTCTATCGGGTCAGCAACAATATTGAAATAGCAAACAATGGAATCTAAGCGTGACAAAGGACCAAGTCTTACCTGTGATGTTTGCCAGGTAGGATGTGAGCAGGAGCCATGGCTCAGACATGTTTATGTCTTCGGTTGCCTTTAGGAATAAAGTGTCAGTTTTAGTGTCAGTTTTATACCATAAAATAAATATATTGTTTAGGTCCTGTATCAGACAACACTGTTTTCAAACTAGCTGGTTGACTAGATTACACATTTGTGCTCGGGCACAGTTAGATTTATTTTGTGGGAGAAGAACCCCCTCGTTGCTAAGCCACTCTATAACTCTTCTAATAATATATTTTCCATAAAAGAATTTAATGAAATTTAAAAAACAACAGGCATACACATTCATCTTATTTCTTTGTGCGCAGAACATCAACAGTGTTTTTTTTTTTTTTTACATGATGAACTTGAAGGGAGCGCAGCCCATTCTGACTTAGGAGCAAACTTTGGATATTTCATGTAGAGAGTGTGTGTGTGTGTGTGTGTGTGTGCACAGAGACAGCAGAGATAAGGTTTGATTGTAGCGCACATGCCCACTAATGTCACAGGTGTATAAAATCCAGCACCTGGGCATCCAGACTCCATCGTGGTACCATGATTGGATACCACTTGTACAATTAGTCCCATTCTGTAATGTTCTTGCCACTAAATGCTCCAACTGTTAGTGGTTTTATGACAAAGATTCAGAAGCAACCAATCTCCAAACATCATGTAGTCTTTAGATTTGCTCAAGTGTCTGTAAAAGCTTCATGTAATTTGTCTGTATGGCATAGCAGCTGCATCCAAACCTCTCATCTCTACGTTCGATGCAGATTGTCAAGCAACGTATAAAGCCTTTGGACTCTAGAAGAGTGGTCCTTTGGAGTGGCCAATCATGTCTTTCTTACTGGCAATTCAATGGATGACTCCGGATTGGATCATTCTCAGGAGAATGGCACTGGCCCAACTGCACTGTCTCATATGTGAACTTTGGTGCTGAGGGGATTATAATGTAGTGCCATTTTTCTGGAGTTGGGCTCAACCTCTTAATTCAGTGAAAAGAACTCTTAATGCTTCTGCATTCACTTGGGAAAATTTCATGTTGTCAAAGTTCATCCACAATGTTGGGAGATCTACAATATAAGAGTTTGGTGATGGCTCCTTCGTATTGCAACATTATTGCGCATCAGTGCAAAAAAAAAAAATTTAAATCCATAAAGTCGTAGATGAGCGACTTTTGTGTGGAAGAACTTGAATGACATGCAGATTCCTGACCACAACCCAACAGAACATATTTGAAAGGAATTAGAGTCGAGACTACAACCCAGGTCTTCCTGTCCAGCATCTGTGTCTGACCCCATAAATGCCCATTTTGGAAGAATGGTCCCATTAACACACTTCTACACCTTGTGGAAAGCCTTTCCAGAAAGATTGAAGTTTTTATAGCAGGACGAATATGGCCCAATATCATAGTAAAACCTACGAGTTAGGAGTGGGATGCCACTCAAGCACATATGTGTGTGAAGGCCATTGACCTAATATTTTTAGATATTTAGCATAATTTAAGACAAAAGTCATAAACTCATGGAAGGAGAAAGTCCACCACCCTGGCTTCCTGTGATCCCAGGAGATCCTGCATCCACACTGCAGGTTTCAATCCTCAATTCAGAATTTTTGCTAAAATCCAATATTTTTTTTAAGGTTTTGAAACTAATAATTAAATATGACCGCCACCCGACTTCAGTCTGAATGGTTCATGACCCCAAAGCAACCTGCATGTGCAGAAGGAGAATGTAGACGTCACATAGCGGTGCACTGTTTACAGAGGTAATAATGGATGCCAGCATCTCTGTGTTATTATTAAGTTGTTGAGCAATGGGAGCCTGCCATATTACGACCATTATGACTTTTTAACAATCTTAATTATTACAACATCATAACAAGACAAAGAAAGGTAAGAAAAATGAGAACTATTAACGATTGCTTTTTGTGGAGCAGTGACTGCTACTTCTGTAGAGAAGCCTGTGTGGATGTGTAGTCGGAGCCAGGACAATGACATAAAAGTCGGATTAAATGCAGCATGACCGTTCAGATTGCAGACGCTTTCAAAACCATTGAATTACGTATCCAATTTAGAACCACATATGGAAGTGGCACAATTCGGATTTTTTTGGAGGTGAAAAGATCACAATTGGGTCATTCTGACTGCGATGAAAAAGTCAGATATGGGTCGCATTTGCTTGGAGTGTGAACTTAGCCAAAGCCTCTGAAGTCCAAAGTTTGGATCTGGGAGTGAAACTATACGGGAGCTGGTACTTTCAGATTTGCAAGGTAAACAAATAACAATGTATTTCTCTCAATTTTGTGATGTAAAGCACAAAAGAAAATAGATATTTCACAGATCTATGTGTGATACTGATTTAAAAAGATACAATTCAACAGAAGTGCTATTAAATATATTATATCAGCCACTATTGCAACGTACTGTACACACAGCAGCTATATTAGATGCTATACTCAGGGTCTGGGACCTCTGACCTTCCAACCTGGCCTGTTGACTTTAGCAGGCACTCTTGATTTCTGACTTGAAACTTCGACTTTAAATCCCACTTTCTCACATAGAGAAAACGCCTCCCCTAACTTTCATCTCAGTGACATCTCTACATTCAGATAAATATTTCAATATGCGTCTCTTGTTAGATAAGGAACTCTTAAAATATGTCAGTGGAGTAAGCTGGAGAAAGTTTGCTACGTACATTTATGAAAAACCCAAGAACAGCAAGTCCATCTTCCTTTTCAAGAATCTCACTCTCTGGAACGTCTGTTTTTGCAGTGACTATGTGCATCTACAGATAAAAACAAATCATAAAATGATAACCAAAGGATGGTAACTCAATGGAAACATTAGGATAGAGGAGAGATGTTGCAGAACTTTACCTCCATTGGATATCTATGGTCATTAAATGTGTGCTCTGAACCTGGAAGGGTTTCTGTACCCCAGTGGAAGTGAAACTGCTTCACAGAATATTGGCCACTGAGTCCACCTCCCAACACTTCAGCTTTATTCTCTTCCATGTCGCATTCCACTAAGGAGATGATTGAGAAATATGGAAAAAATCAAGTTAAGCGTGTTTTAATTATTGTATGAATTTTCCCAAGATTTTCCAATTTTGGTCACATGTGGAGTACCTGAGTGTCCATTATATGTGATTGACTTGATGGTTTGCCAAGAGGAGAAATTGACAAAGGTGAAATTATTCAGATTTGGGTCAGTAGTAACGATGCTTGTGACAATATCAATTGGAGACTGGTGATCTTGTCCACAGTGAGATCCTTCTAAGTCTGCCCAGAGCTCTGGTGTGTGATCTGGAGAAGACCGAGATGCCTTTTGTGCTGCAAAAATCTACTGAAAACCAGCATGTATGATAAAAAGTATCGTTTACTCACTGCAATCAGTGTAGCACCAGTCATTGGCTGAAACAGAGAAAGAGAAAACATGAACGTTGAGAGTTTCTGTATTTAAATCCTAAATTAAATGCATCCAACTCTGAAACTGAAATCCAAAAATGCTCACATTTTACCAGAGCCACCAAAGTCAGCCATAGCATCAACCTGTGGAAATACATCTTCAACTGTGGAAGAAAATGTTTTAACAAATAATTATCAATCCAGTGGTTTAGAGAAACTCTGTTGAATCCATTTACAAATACAGATCAAGCTGCTCTCAATTGTATCCAAAATAAGCTGAATACATTTTAAAGTCCTTCATATTTTTCACACATTTTTAGATTCTAATGTATTTTACTAACCTTACAGTCCAGGTCTCAAATCAACAAGTGTTCTACAATGTTATATGAAATTAAGGTGTCAGCTCAAAAACTGGAATCCATCTAAAAAATAATTTAAATCATGAAGAAAAGAGTGAAAATATGCAGCAGAATGAGTCATGATAAATATATAGACTCGGAGGGCAACCCATAGGGAGGGGCCCCCTCTGTGTATACAACACTGAGCTATGATGGAGGAGACACAAACAGCTGTTTTCTAAATAGACCTGTTTAGAAAAAAACAATCATCTATCCTAATTTGTAGTTTATATCTAAACTACGAAGCATGGTCTGAAGGCGTGTGAGCCCTGGGTTCGAATTGTGTTTTTGTTTACTTCTTTGAAGAACTGCATGGTGTTTTCATCTCTTTATATTAAACATAGATGATCCAACCATCTACTAGCAAAACTTTGAAGACCACAATTACATCCAAGGTCTGGATCCTTGGTGGAGAAGTATTGAGGAAATCATAGATGTTTTAAAACGTTTTGACACTGCACTGCATATCTTAATTTAAATTTGGTCGTCATTGCATGTAAAAATTGGGTTTGCATCACAGTTTTTTTATTTAGCATTTTCTCCAATCGAAAGGGTCGAATATAGACATATACCCCCCACACAATATATTTGGTTAAATGTCCTTTAGCATATTATACACCCCAACCCCAAATTCTTTGTAGGCATCAATTGGCTTCAAGTCTGATCGGATATTTGATTACTCTTGGCTGAATTTGAAGAGATGATGTAATTGGTTGTTATCACTTGCACAGACCCAGCTTTTCACCACAGATCCGAAATTCTTATCAGAGGTGAGCTCAAGGCGTTAGGAAGGCCAGTCCAGAGGCTAGATGTTAGCCTGCTTTATCTGTTCCAAAAACTGTTTTGATGGCTGTTTGGTGAGCATCCTCCTGGTTGTTTCAGGTGAAATTCAAGGGTTTAGAGGTAGCACCCTCCAAATTCTGTATAGCCGCACAGCATGATGCTACCACCACCATGCTTGTCGGTTTGTACTAGAAGAATTTGAAGATTTTAAAGCTGGTCCTCCTTCTTCATTGTGACACGTGTCCTTGAAAGTGCACTAGTACCGAGGCACGAGGCTATCACCATCACGCTTCACAGTTGGTGCAACATTGCATGAAGAAGTCCTCGTCCTTATTAACACTACGTTATATAATACTAAACTGGCTGCATACCAGAAGACCAGATTTACCTCTTTCCTTGTTGCCCTGGGGTAAAAATGTCATTTGTACCTAAGAACATTGAGACATAAATACCTTGGCATCTGTGAATAATACATCTAAAACAATATATTTTCATGGAGCACAGTCAGATTGCAGATTGCAGTAAACAAAGACAAGTGCTGGGCTTGACTTGTATTTACAATAATAAGGTTAGATATCCTGACAGAAATTTCTTTAAAAGGAACTAGCGGCATTAGTTTATACAACTGATCCATTTGAATAACAAGGAAATGCCCCACTGCAATTTAGAAAATAAAAAATAAATTAAACATTATATATTTATAAAAGAGGAATGTGGTAAACTCACTGCATCCCCTTGTCCACACTGTCTTTTTGTCACACTTTGTATTTTGTATTTATTAAACACATGGCATTAGGCGTTAATTGAGCTTCAGAATTGCTTACAGGCATTTTCTCCTCACTTCCATTACTAGTATTAAGCTGAGGCGCTGCCATCCACCTTCAGATGTCATAGAAATTCCTTTATTGTACTTTTTTATTCCAGTAATGTGTACATTTTATTTGTTTTCCTTGCTGTTTACCAGCTGAAGATGGAAATACTGAGACATGAGGGGCCCACTTTTCCTTAATGTAATTTTTCCTATGTTTGTACAGACATCATGCCTAATGAAGTGGGTTGTGACCTTCCCCTGGTGTCTTCACGCTTCGTCACCCCTAATTAATCCTCTTTGTGTTCATCAACAAACTTTGTGTTGATCAGACGGCATAAACCTAAACAACTATAATCATTTGGAGGCAATTAGACCAGAAATTAGACCAGCATGGAAAAGGGGGTAAATGACTTCCTTCTGATACAGTCCTGACTCTGTTTCTGCCAAGTCAAGGACAAACTCAACTCCGCCCAGAGTCACTGACAAGCAAAGATTTTTGGCGAGTCATTGACAAGCAAATAGGAACATTTGTTTTTACTTTACACAAGGCCGATTTCCAGGAGCCTTGTTTTAGTGGAGGTTACTTTTTGTAAAAAGTCCATCCCTTATTGACTATCAGGAATTATGGAATCACAAGATTTGGAGACTGAGAGCATGAACATATTTCTTCTTACTCATTCAAAGTTGAATGAAAGAGAAGTTAATTTTTGACGACTGCATGTCTCACCAAATAATTCACAATCTAATTCACAATTCAAGCAACATAGTTTAAAGATGCTGCTCCAGTTGCTTAACATTATTTCTGCCATTATTTCATTGGTTTAGTTTTAAAAGACATGAGTGGCCTGAAAGGTCAGCAGAAATTGAAGAATTATGTTAAATTGTCACAAAGTGTTGATTTCGCAAAATCACACATTTATTTTAAAAGAAAGCAGAGTTTGGATGTAGTGCTTTTGGACACTTTTTGCAAAGCTATCAGAGGCAGTGTGTGCATAATTGGCCTCCTCCTGCACCACCTCCAGTCTCACCAAATACTTAGGAACACAAACCAACTATTTACAATAACTTTGTCTAATCTAACATGAAACATTAAAAAACACTAAAATCTTTACATTAAAAAGGGATTCTACCTAAAAGTAAACTACTTTATGCTCCTAAACTAAACTGTCTCCATTAACTTGGACATTATGTACATGACAGGCAGGGTGAAAAAATGCTTATTGAATGCAGATCAAAGTTGTATTTTTGTGGAGACTACCGAACCGTGACCGAGGCTTTGAGGGAGGTGAGACCGGGACCAAACCAATGCAAGAGCCTTTTTAGGACCATTTCAATAATCCTAATAATATAGTCGTTTCTAGAAACATTTAAAGAAAAAATTGCATGTGGCAGCTTATTGGCAAGCTCATCTATAACAAGGTTCCAGACTAACTGATTGCACTGGTGGTTTACTTTTTCAGCTGAACCCAAACCTGTACATCTCTAAAGAGCATTCAATAAACATATATGTTAACTGGCTTAGCGTTAGCTGCAGACAGTGAGTGGAGGTGACAGGTGGAGGTGGTGGATTTGACTCACTTAGCGCTATCTCTTTCTGTGTGACGTTATAATTATTTCCCAGGTTACATATAACTATGAGGAACCCTGACTTGAATACCCAAGTGCTTTATGCATGGGTTTACTGTGATTTGCTTGCTTTGAGAATAGAATCTGTGCAGACTTTGTTGTGCATGTATGTATGTATATGCATTTGTGTGAAAAAGTGTTTGCCCCTTCCTGATTTCTTTTTTTGCATGTTTGTTACACTTAAGTATTTCAGATCAAGAAATAAATTTAAATATTAGTCAAAGACAACACAAGTAAACACAAAAGGCAGTTTTTAAATGAAGGTTTTTATTATTAGGGGAGAAAAAATTCAAACCTATATGTCCCTGTGTGGAAAAAACTGATTGTCCCCCCTGTTAAAACATAACTTAACTGTGTTTTATCACACTCGCGTTCTTTCTCTAGCCACACCAGGCCTGAGTACTGCCACACCTGTTCTCAATCAAGAAATCCCGTAAATAAACCTGCCTGACAAGGTGAAGTAAATTAAAAGATCCTCAAAAGCAAGACATCATGCAGAAATTCAAGAACAAATGAGAAAGAAAGTGATTGAGATCTATCAGTCTCAAAAAGGTTTTAAAGCCATTTCTAAAGCTTTCAGACTCAAAGCCAACAATGAGAGCCATTATCCACAAATGGTGAAGTGGCTATTTTGCTGCTCAGGACCTGGAAGACTTGCTGTGATAAATGGAACCATGAATTCTGGCGTCTACCAAAAAATCCTGAAGGAGAACGTCCGGCCATCTGTTCATGACCTCAAGCTGAAACTTGGGTTCTGGAGCAGGACAATGATCCAAAACACACCAGCAAGTCCATCTCTGAATGGCCGAAGAAAAACAAAATAAAGACTTTGAATTAGCCTAGGCAAAGTACTGACCTAAATCCTATGGAGGTGCTGTGGCATGACCTTAAAAAGGTTGTTCATGCTCAAAAATCCTCCAGTGTAGCTGAATTACAACAATTCTGTGATAATGAGTGGGCCAGACTTCCTCCACAGCGCTGTAAAAGACTCATTGCAAGTTATCTAAATGCTTGATTGTAGTTGTTGCTGCTAAGGGTAGCCCAATCAGTTATTAGGTTTAGGGGGCAATCACTTTTTCACACAGGGCCATGTAGGTTTAGATTTTTTTTTCTCCCTTAATAATAAAAACCTTCATTTAAAAACTGCATTTTGTGTTCACTGGTGTTGTCTTGGCGTAATTTTGGAAGGCCTCCCAGGAGTGCTCTAACTGTGGTTCACTAGAGTCCAAAATCCTTGGAAATGGCTTTTCAGACTGACATATCAATGTCTCTCATCTGTTCATGAATTTCTTCAGGTTTTGAGATCTTTTGGCCTAAATCATTCTTTCAGGCGGGTTCTGTTAATGTAATTTCTTCCTTCTACAGTGGTAGTAATTGGGCCTGGCAGTGATTAGTGAAAAACGTGGTTATTCACAGTTAATCCATGATTTAACAAGGAGGTAAGGTTACTTGCGGTGGGATACACAGATGGTTGCCTGACTTTTTTTTTTTTTTTTTTTTTACATTTGCAGGCTATATAAGTGGCAATAAACATTAATTCCTTATGTTTTTCCTACTTTTATTTATATTTTGCCCCAACACGAAAGAAGTGATTGTAGCTTTTTTTTACTGTACAATTCATACAAAAAATTAATAAACCTCAGAACCTGATCTCCCAGCTATAATTACAAGTCTAGTTTAAAATAACATTACAGCTTTATTTAAAACACAAACAATGGCTGAAGACGAGTTCCTGCTGGACCTCAAGTCCTTGTTTTAATGCTGCACTAATAGTTGCATCCCAATCATCTTCTTAAAAGAAGTCCCCGTGCATTTTTCTCAGAGTAGAGAGGAAAGAGACCTGTAAAATAAAATTTAAGGCATCAAAAACAAAAGTTCATTAATGCCATGTGAGCTTTTCTGCAGTTTCAAATAATAATGTAAAGCAAGACGGGATAAAGCTTACTGAAAGATGGATCCGGTTAGTTCATCAACGAAACCACCTGGGTTAAATCAAAGTAAAACATTTGGTCAAATAAAAAAATCTGCAGCAGAAGTGGGAGTACGAATTGTGGTCAGTTACCTGGTGTGCAAACCGTATCACACAGAATGGGGCAAATGTAGCAGGTTGAGCAGTCCTATATAAAAACAAAGGCTCACATGAAAAGAAAGCCAAAGGGAAAATCATCTGCAGAGTCTTTAAAATGATTCATTATTCTGTAGTAGAGTAGTTTCTGAGTAGTTTCAACAATAAAGACGCTTACTTCACAGTGCTCACAGTGATCAGACTTGTCTCCCTCTGCACATGGACACTTGTCACACTGTTCAGTGCAATGCTGAAAGAAACAGAGGGTAGGACAATATAGAGTGAGCAGAGATTATCAGAGGAAGTGCAACAGTGAAAGTCAGCATGTGCGCTTTTTAAATCACTTTCCTCCCATTAAGCTAGACCCATAGCTCTAACACCAGAACCACTGGTTGTACTATGGCACCATTGAATGGGCCTCTGAAGAGATTTTGGAGTTCATTTTTTGCAATCTTTAAACAGAACCTTCTCCAATACAGATGTGCACTGCAGTAGAGATCATTTTGAGAACAGTGTTGAGAGTTCTCCTAAACAAGTCTTTGCAAAACATGTTTCTTTACAGTCTAAACCAGGATCTGGTTCATGCCAGTATATTCAGCACGAGCTCTGTTTCATTTCTGTTTCTGGTGATTTTGCATCGTATTGCCTTCGTTAATTAGCAGGGTGGACTGCCATAGGTTCTGACTTCAGGTCAATTTGTCAGCTTTAAGTTGGGCATTCATAAAACATGGTGTTTCTTAAGAAACTTCTTGACTTGCTGAATCAACTCTGTTGATGATGAAATGTGACGTAGATAATTTTCTTTGACGTTATTCATTTTATCACTAGCTGTAACTACCAATTCTTTTCAACTGAACATAAAGGAGTAATGGTTGTTTTGGTCATATTGTCTCTTTACCAGTTCGTAGCGCATTTTGGGCGTTTCATACCCAAGTACGAAACAGGAAGCTTTCATACCCATGCATTAATTCATATTCTCCAGGCAAACAGAGCGCAATCAGTGAGTTGCTAATATTTCAACAGGTGACCTTTGCTTATGTCGCTCTGCATGCGTTAAAACTTGCTGCTGCAGATTTGGGAGCTTCACTCACCTCTTAAATTATTCATAAAGATCAGAGAGTGGGTCTTTAAGATGCTTAACCAAGTTTGTAGCCGGCTCTTTGTGTCCCATCTAGCATCAGGGATAATTGCTATCCCATTGTTTTACCTGTTCATCTTCCTTGTAGGTAAAATACTTCTGAACAATATCTTGGCTTTTTAACCTTTTTGACGACAGAGAGACGCTACAGCTTTCTTTGGACAAACACGTTACCAGAGTTTGAAATCCAAGCAGCAGCTCACTGTTTTTGATTCTTTGTCATTGCTGCAAGATGGAAGAGACTGTTTATATGTCTTCAGTGCTGCTGTGCAAAATGATGTGCCAACTTGGGAAGATGAAAGGAGCTCTGTTTCTATTGATTTTGATCCAAATGAGTACCTTTTTTAATATCAACAATACCAAAATATCCTACAAATTAATTCAGGTGTCCAGCTACGTGGCCCACTTTAGGTAGGCAGTATGGTTTGAATTGGGGTCAATGCAACCTCTTAGCTGTTTGGTGCATTAAGAACCTAAAATATGTTTTGTGAGTTTTAGTTACTTGGATGTGATGGCAGACAAGTTAAATAACAAAATGTTTTTGTCTGCTGATGTTCAACAGTATAATGAAAAGCATTGCAGTAATGTGAAAAATAATTGTGTAACTTTACCCTTCTTGCTGCTGCTGTCCCTTTCCTTTAAAGTTTTTCTATATAACTTTGCAAATTAGCAGCTATCAGCTACACCATATAATTGTTTGCCTCATCTGGCATGATGTGCGGACACTTAAAACTTACAAAACACATCTGTTTTCTTTATGCTTTTATTGCCAGAAGCTGCATAAACTGAAGAAGAAGGAAGTGACTTTACTTTGAGTCCATCTTTAATAAAGGTTGTATCGTACTGTTCTTCAGAGGTAAACACAAACAGGTTTTATACCATGGAGAACACAAATTCAAAAAACTGGCAAGTGAAAAAGATTTAAAATGTTATATAGTAGAACTTTATCAAATTTGTGTCTTTAAATTGTGGGGTTCCTCCACGGCCCATTCTAGGACCACTTTCAGATTATAGAGGACCACAACATCTCTTATCATATGTATGCTGATGACCCACAGCTTTATATCGCCCATGACTACAGTCCGCTACAGTCACTGAGTCAGTGTGTCCAAACATCAATGAGTGGATGGGTCAGACTTTCCTCCAGCTTAATGGAGAAAAGACAGAAGTTGCTGCCTCTGGTCCTAGAAATGGAAAAATAGGTGTTTCTTTGGACATGAATTCTAACAGTCAGGTCAATCGCTAAACCAGCTTATCATCATCTTAGAAGCATTGGCCAGCATTGGCTTGCTTTCAAAACAGGAAGCAGAAAAACTGGTGCCTGCTCAATCAGGCAGCTGCACCTCAGCCAGAGTCCTGATCAAGACCAGGAAAATGGATCATAGTTTCAAAATCACTTAACTGGATAATTTTTTTAATGTTGCTATTAAAAATGGTCATGGCCTGGACTAAAAGGCAATAAAAGAAACAGCGAGTCAAAATAAAAATAAAAACTGAAAAACCAACATGAAGAAATTTTGCATGACTTTAGATGTTTGTACAGAATTGTAAGCAAAGACTGTTTCTTCCTGGAGACTGTACCTCACAGATGGAGCAAATGCTACACAACGAGCTGGAGTGGAACTGCTGTTTGTCAGACGTTTCCTCCTCTTCGTTTGTCTCACCAAGATCCTCTGTTGGGATGTCCGCTGGATCTAAAACCGACAGAATAAACAGTATAAAAGGGAAACAGAATCAAGGCTGAATGCACCATATTACTCACCTTTTAGTTTCCCACAGTGTAGCAGTGGTGGTTCACTCTCCTTTATAATGTTAATTTGAATTCACACAAACTGTTTAGGATTTGGATGTAAGGCATGTCTGGTGAGACGAGCAACGTTTCAGCACACATTTTAATTATAGTGCTTTACAGACATTTTAATTAAAACATTAAAACCTTTGTATTTCACTGCATATATTTAAACTTTCTTTTCCAAGCAGATCTATGTTTACTCTGGGCATTGTTTTACCCAACTGTTTTAAAGTAATTTCCCTGAAATTAACTGAACAAAACCAGAAATCTGTCTTCAGTCTACATTTTATGCTGCAGCACTCTTGCTAACGATGAAGAAAGATCCTCCCAATGTTGTAGGGAATGGTTCCTGTTGAACCTATAGGTTGTGGATCATATGTTCAGCTGGGAAAACAATATTTAACACGTTCACTTTTTTTTGTGAAGCATGAAGGTGGGAACATCATGGTTTGAGGCTGTTTCTTAGCATATTGTACTAGCAGTCATATGACTGAAGGATGGATGGACCCCATTTTATTCCAAATAACTTAATTCAGAGGCTAGTTTGGTTTGTTTTGTTTGCGTGGATGAACTGTGTTGTTACAAACGTCTGGTTTGATTTTCATGTCAACAGGGCAAATATACTTAATGACAAAGACGTTGAGGCGTTCAATATTTCCGAGCCGTATGAGCCTGCAGCAGAACGTGGCAGGGAACATTGGCCCTACCTGACACTTTATGATTAATAATCAAAGGGCAGACACATGAAGTTTTATGTCTGTACATTGTTCATTTTATAATTTGACAAAGAAAACAGATTAAAACAATCTGTCTTTCCAGGTTTAGACAAATCAGAGGTTGTTTTGGAGCCTCAGACATAAATGAACAATGACTGGTTGAGATTGTGGGTTGTGGTGCCAGCTACCACACAGATAAGCAGCTCTATTTTTGGATTGAAATGTATGACGGTGGTTCTAAAGTAGCTGTAGTGACTTTAGCAGTGTCACAGAGCCGCTGGATGATGTAATATCTAGTCAAGTGACTCGAGATAAAAGGTTTTAGTCATAATTTATATGATGCCAACTATGATGCAAAAAGCAGCAGTACCTTCTTCATCTTCTTGGTCATCATCAGCAGGATGATCCTCTGCTTCCTCTTCCTGAAAATCATTTTCTACTGTATCAACTGCCTCTTCGTCTGCGGCTTCCTCTTCCTCATCACCATCTGCTTCATCGTCTGCAGCCTCATCATCCTCGTCATCAGAGTCTTCCTCTTCCTCATCACTTCGATCATCTACCTCTGGAGCTTCTTCCTCATAAGCCTCCTCTTCTTCATCAGCAGCCCATTCATCCTTGACAACCTCTTCGCTATCATTTTCATCATATAACTCTACTGCCTCATCTTCTTCCTCAACAGCCTCTTCATTCTTCTCTTCACTATCATTTTCATCTTCTACCTCTCCAGTCTCTTCGCCTGCTTCCTCCTGCTCATCAGCCTCTTCTTCTTCATCAGCAGCCACCTCTTCCTCCTCATTGTCCTCTTCTTCTCCAGCTTTTCCCTCATCATCATCAGCATCTTCTTTACTACCTACCTCATTGTCTTCCTCAGCATCCTCCCCACCTTCAGCAGTTTCGCCCTCTTCAGCCACAACTTCCTCTGCATGTCTGGTGTGGACGTCTTCCTCTTCCTCACTCACATCCTGAGCACTAGCTATGCCAGAGTGTGGAGGCTGCAGTGGGCACAGGAGCACCAGCAGGAGGGCGAGTAGCCAACTTCTCCTAAAGGCCATGGTGGAACACTTACACAGCTCTGGAACAGCAGGAAATGTCCTACTGTCTTTACTCAGCTCTTCCACCTAAAACCAAAACTTGCCGTTTTGAATCACAATTTAAATTTTACAGCACGATCCAAAAAAATCTGTGATAAAGCTTGAGTCTTTACAGGTCAAGGCTGCAGAGAGCTGGCGAGAGGTGGGCCGTGGTCAGGACACTGGGAGAGCGAGCAGTGTGCCAGCCGTGTGCTGGGAAAACAGAGGACACAGTGGAATAGCAATCTGTTGGCAGCTCAAAGCTTGTGAGTGACAGAGGCACATGTCTGGGAAGAATGCTCCTGATGTCCTTAACAGTGTATTAGAGGAATGAGTGTGTGCCTGATCAGGATTTGTTCTGCATGAGGTCAGACTAAAGGAGGTCAAAAAAGGCACAAGAAAGTGGGAACAAGAGGGAATACTTTATATATTTGGTAACTTCCATTAGGATAACCCATGAATTTATTTATCTTTATTATACTTATTTAGAAATATTAAAAACACTGACACATGACTTGCTGCCAAGTCTCACCTCCCAAATATCTAATATTTATAACTGAAGTTTTGTTTCATGTGTCATTAATATTCATCATACATCGAGTGATATGTTTAAAAGGTTAATTATGATGATTATTGGTTACAGCTAATGAAAATACAAAAAAATGTCATATTACATAAGACCAACAAAAAAAGGGCTGGGATGTTGTTGCATGACGTACTAAATAAACACATTGCGATACTGAGGTGACCAGCCTATGACTCTGCTGAGGTGTTAGGAAAGCCCTGGTTGCATAGAAGCCAATCCTCTTAAAGCTGCAGTTATTACTGTTGCTTTTGATACTTCTTGTACCAAATGTCTTCCCTTCCCTTAACTTTACATTAATCTTCTTTCATACAGCACTCTGAACAACCAGTTTCTTCAGCAATGACCATTTGTGGCTTACCCTCCTTGTGGAGGGTGTCAATGATTGCCCGCTGGACAACTGACAAATCAGCAGCCTTTCTCACGACTGTCTAGGCCAGCGTTTCTCAACCCTAGTCCTCGGAGCCCACAGCCCTTCATGTTTTTGGGTTATCTCTGCTCCACCACACCTGATTCAAATTATAAGGTCATCTGCTGAGCATGCCAACACTTCAGAAGTCTGTCAATCACCCATTCATTTAGGCCAGGTGTGTGGCCAAAGGGAAACCGCGAAAACATGCAGGACAGTTGGACCTGAAGACTAGAGCTGAGAAACACTAGTCTAGACCACAATGTAACATTTCTGTTGAAAATTATTTCTAACCGTCTCAAGTAACATTCAAAGTTTTTGAGAAAAATTATAGGTTTTTGTTAGCTGTCAGGCATAACCATCTAAATAAACAGATCCAATACTTGACATATCTCTATGAAGATTTGAGTTTCACTTTTCGGATTTAAATAAATAAATTATCTTTTCAATATATAAATCCCAAAAGGTCCTTTTGAAAACCCTTAAAATCTAATGACTTGTTTTGCATTAAAATACAAAACTTAACCCAATACTTATTAAGGTAATGTTATTAGAGCTGTGTCCAGCTACAGTCAAACTGTAGCCTTCTCCCGTAATTCAATACGCTGCAGTTTGAGGAAATACAACATAATCTGAATACATAAGATACAAAATATTCTGAGCTGCCAGAGATAAAAAAAAAAAGTGAAACATCTAAATGTTGGCTTGTAAAATGATCTCAGGCTCAGACAGATGTCCAGAAAAGGCGCATTGCGTGCCAGCATGATGTATGGAGTGGATGTAAATAGAAATCAAGAAGATTGTAGAGTGCACATTCCACAGTCACATTTTCAACAATGTAATGCTTTCACTTTTGGGTTTTGTCTGTGAAAGCATAAATAAGTGACAGCATGAAAGCATTTATTTGATGTATTAATGTTCCTTGGGATACTTGGCTCTAAACCTGCAGTCAGCGGGACTCTAAGGCAAATGGTGATGACACTGGTTGTCAGGGTGAGCTGCTGCTCCATGCAATCGACAGGTGGCTCAGCTAACTATTTAGAGTAAAGGCTCCTTCAATAGTTGGGTTCCACTATGTGACCTTCAGTAGAGCCATGTCATGTTGAAACCAGGCACCAGTCACCTTCTGCGCGGTCCATGACACTCCTGTCCTCAGTATATCCTGCTCCCATGAGTTTTACATGACCTAAATACAATTAATTAATAAAACCTTTTTTGCCCTGAAGGCTTTTTTTCCCCAGACTTAAAAGGTGACGGTGCTCACTTTGTAAGTTTTCACTTATCTACACCAGAACAACAGAATACTCCACAAGCATTGGCAACCCAGGTAAAGATGTTTTAAAAAAGCCTAAAAAGTAAACACTTGCCTGGCACTTTTCAAAAGTAAACTCCACATAAAAACACTGAAAACTGACCGTGTTACGGTCTTTAAATTTAAAAACAAGCATTAAGTCAAGTGGCTTCTGACAAAATCTAACAAAATATAAACAGAACACAAATAATCCAAGCTATGTGAACAAGTGTGAGGAGAAAAAGTTATAACTCTCATAACAGTAAGTGTTGAAACAACCCTGTTTAATAAAATTTACTAGACAGAGGAGATAATAATGAGAGTTGTTGTAACTAACTTTAAGCAACCACTGAGTGTAAATACACACAATACAATTAAATATTTATGATGTACCCAAGTAAAAACATAAAATTTTAGCTCACCCCTTAAAAGCAAAGCACAGAACACTAACTGGCTACAATGTAAATTTAAGAAGAAAAAAAAACATTAAAAAACGGAATTATCAGCATTTTGAAATCAGTTCATGAATACTGTAGGGAGTTTAGGTGTGTTGGAAAGTTTTTTTTGGTGCTCTGTTCAGAAGTCCAGTTATAATGACAGGTGGGAACCAGTGTTGCCTTAACAAGCTGCTAATGTGTCATTTTCCTTTAAGGCAGATCCTTAATGGTTCACAAGAGTCGTTAACGTCGATCTATGATGAGCTGGTAGAACTGGGAACACTATCTGTGTGGGAAACCAGAGAAAAGATGAGAGATTGTAGAACTGAGGAGTTCACACCTTACAGGAGATACATAATAGTTTTGAGTGACTATCTAAACAGGCTTAGAGTCATAAAACACATGTCACATTTAATTGCTAACATATTTCTACAGACACTCATGTGGCTTTTGTTCTTAGTCCTAGCAATTACCTCTGAATGTAGGTGGCGGTCGGGGTGGTTTAAATGAGCCATCTTGCGCCAAAGTATCCACAATCCATCTCAGAGCATTTGAGCAATTCTCCATCTGAGTAGAAGAAGGGAAAAAGTTAAGTTCATCAGGTTATCTCTCAAGAGAAGAAAATGTTGCTAAGCTACTTAAAAAAACGTTCCTTGTACTTCAGGCTTTGTCTTTTCAACCTTAAACCAGCGATCGTCAAAGTCCAGACCCAGTTCATGCCTTATTTTTAGGGCACACTTAGCAGAGGCTCAGCTAACAGGGGTGTGCTGGTATAACTCCAGTCATTGATGACTGCATCGCTCAAAGCACAGCGTTTAGTTTAAGAAGCAGGAGAACAACTCTCTCTGCAGTTTTTGTCTACATGAAATTACATAGAACAGAAATATAAAAATACTACAAGCTGAATAATCAACAAGTCATATCAAAACAGAGAAAGCAAGCTAATATTAGCCTAGCATCTCAACAAGCAGAGGTACCCAACAGTGATGTGTGTTTACTGAAGGTTTTTTTGTATCCCTATGTGCCAAGTGAAAGAAATGATAAAGTTAATATTCAAAAAACCCCAAAGGGCAATTTAACTGGAGGTAGAACCGTTCATTAAATACTAAAAATACATTCAGGCAGCAATCTAATAAAATCAACATGCAACATCCCATTAGCACAGAGGGGAGACTGGGTTGATCCAGTGCCAGATTAGATAACTGGGAAACACTAACAGGAAACGCATGACCTTTAATGCACATTCAGAAAAATGTTCTCAACTCTCTAAAACTCAGTTAAGCCGTGATGCAGCAACGACGGCTGTCCAGAAACTATGAGGGGATAAAAATACACTGCTCAAAAAACAAAGGGAACACTCAAATAACACATCCTAGATCTGAATGAATGAAATATTCTCATTGAATACTTTGTTCTGTACAAAGTTGAATGTGCTGACAACAAAATCACACAAAAATCATCAATGGAAATCAAATTTATTAACCAATGGAGGCCTGGATTTTGAGTCACACACACAATTAAAGTGGAAAAACACATTACAGGCTGATCCAAATTTGATGTAATGTCCTTAAAACAAGTCAAAATGAGGCTCAGTATTGTGTGTGGCCTCCACGTGCCTGTATGACCTCCCTACAACGCCTGGGCATGCTCCTGATGAGACGGCGGATGGTCTCCTGAGGGATCTCCTCCAAGACCTGGACTAAAGCATCCGCCAACTCCTGGACAGTCCGTGGTGCAACGTGACGTTGGTGGATGGAGCGAGACATGATGTCCCAGATGTGCTCAATTGGATTCAGGTCTGGGGAACGGGCGGGCCAGTCCATAGCTTCAATATCTTCATCTTGCAGAAACTGCTGACACACTCCAGCCACATGAGGTCTAGCATTGTCCTGCATTAGGAGGAACCCAGGGCCAACCGCACCAGCACATGGTCTCACAAGGGGTCTGAGGATCACATCTCGGTACCTAATGGCAGTCAGGCTACCTCTGGCGAGCACATGGAAAGAAATGCCACCCCACACCATTACTGACCCACTGCCAAACCAGTCATGCTGAAGGATGTTGCAGGCAGCAGATCGTTCTCCACGGTGTCTCCAGACTCTGTCACATGTGCTCAGTGTGAACCTGCTTTCATCTGTGAAGAGCACAGGGCGCCAGTGGCGAATTTACCAATCCTGGTGTTCTCTGGCAAATGCCAAGCGTCCTGCACGGGGTTGGGCTGTGAGCACAACTCCCATTTGTGGACGTCGGGCCCTCATACCATCCTCATGGAGTCGGTTTCTAACCGTTTGTGCAGACACATGCACATTTGTGGCCTGCTGGAGGTCGTTTTGCAGGGCTCTGGCAGTGCTCCTCCTGTTCCTCCTTGCACAAAGGTGGAGGTAGCGGTCCTGCTGGGTTGTTGCCCTCCTACAGCCTCCTCCATGTCTCCTGGTGTACTGGCCTGTCTCCTGGTAGCGCCACCAGGCTCTGGACACTACGCTGACAGACACAGCAAACCTTCTTGCCACAGCTGGCATTGATGTCCCATCCTGGATGAGCTGCACTACCTGAGCCACTTGTGTGGGTTGTAGAGTCCGCCTCATGCTACCACGAGTGTGAAAGCACCACCAACATTCAAAAGTGACCAAAACATCAGCCAGAAAGCATAGGTACTGAGAAGTGGTCTGTGGTCCCCACCTGCAGAACCACTCCTTTATTGAGTGTCTTGCTAATCGGCAAAGATTTCCCCCTGTTGTCTTTTCCATTTGCACAACAGCATGTGAAATTGATTGTCAATCAGTGTTGCTTCCTAAGAGGACAGTTTGATTTCACAGAAGTTTGATTTACTTGGAGTTATAGTGTGTTGTTTAAGTGTTCCCTTTATTTTTTTGAGCAGTGTATTAGAGGTTGTAAAAAAATAAATCACACTTCAATTGCAGACCATTTAATACTGTTGAAATGTAAGCATTTTCAGTGCTTAGTGTGAATTTTTGGTTTATATTTGGTTTATATTTGAAGGATTGTTTCTTCACTCTCATAGCAAAACAGGGCAATTTGGTCTTTTATAACAAAAATACTTGGAGATACATTTGTTAGATATTTACTTTATGTGTTTTACTGTGTGTGATGTGAACTTTAAACAGACAGTAAATTTTTTTTCACATACAGGTTTTTATGGATACATGTTTTGGCTAAAGGGTGCATTTACTTTCTAAAACACATTCTGATAAATAAAAACAAGGAAAAAAGTGTGAGCAAATAAAATGAGTTTTTAAAGGTCTTATGTTTAGGCGTCTAACTGAAGGCAGACACTGATTATATTAATATTTAGCTCTAGTTGTAACAAAAAAATATGTACTATAACCTAAATACTTGAGAAAGTGTGAATTTTAAGTACTGCCCTGTTTTTGTAAGACATTCTTTGTGCGTCTCTAACCTCTCCCCCTTTTGTAATTTTCTCCTGTGAGAGAGGGCTTGGACTGGGCAGAGATTATGTGTTTTTTTTTTTCTATTCAAAGCTACTATTACAAATTTTCCATGGCGTTGTGTCGTCTTTTGGAAAGAGAACTGGCCTGTTTATTCTGTCAGACCAGCAAAATGCAGAGAAGCTCCGGTGACACGTGTTCTATAAACCTTTCTGATATCAGTCAGTTTTATCTTCGTTATCTTAACGCTACAATGTCTTTAATTCTTCTGGAGTAAATGAATTAACTTTATTTTTTGATGCATGAATAATAATAATAGTACACTTCAGGTTGCTGTGTAAAAAGACATGCGCATTGATTGAAGCTGGCTTTGGAATTTTGATCACTTTATCTTTTGTGTTGTTCTTCTGTTTACCGTTTTTTTTTTTTTACTCAAGTTGCCAAAAACAAGCAGGGACCGGGCCTTACCGGGTTGGCGGTCCTTGGAACAAAGACAACTATAAGTTTATTTTCACCTCATTCTCGAGAGCCCGAAGTCTCTGGTCAATGTCTCTGTTTTCAGTCATATGTTTAACAACACTATCCATCCTGGGGAAATACAAAAAAAATAAAATGCTGAAGGAAACAGCATCTGGAAGTAATTTTCTAGTTTGTTTTGATTGTATTCAAGATGAGGACTCACTTGACAGACATCCGTTTCAGTCTCTCTGAGTCGCTGCTTTTCTGGATTTTGTTTTGGGCGGTCAGGAAGTCTTCCTTCTGGATCGATTCCCATGTCATTAGTCTGTTGGCATCCTTCCTACCTAACTGCAAAACTAAAAAATAGGGGGCATAGGAGGGCAGATGGTAACATAAATGTGAATATGATCCTTATTCAGCATTTTAAAAGGTGATTGGAACAAAAGGAAGTCAGCAAAAAGCCAACTTTTCACCAAATCCGTAAGAACTGCATGAAACATCACTACACACAAGCCACATTTCAATGACTTTCCAGACATTTATTGACTAAGGAATGTGTTTTGGAGATATTGGACGATCCACCAGGAAAGCATTTGTAAGGTCAGACAATATTGTTGGACAAGATGGCCTGGCTCACGCTCTGCTCTAATTTATCCCAAAGGTTCTTTATTAGATGTGAGAACAGTTCTCTTTTTGGGCCAGTCAAGTGTCTTGGACAATTGACTTTTTGCACAGGTTGGCATCTTATCCCGGAGCTATTGAGAGTGACCCATTAGAGAAACAGCTTTACACCTGTAACCGTGGAAGTGATTGAAACGGCTGAA
The DNA here is from genome assembly GCA_036173005.1 of Crenichthys baileyi. Lineage (NCBI taxonomy): Eukaryota > Metazoa > Chordata > Actinopteri > Cyprinodontiformes > Goodeidae > Crenichthys > Crenichthys baileyi. The sequence goes on from JAHHUM010000333.1 coordinate 292,094, forward strand.
TTCAGTTATCTGGATGTGAGTTTAAATACTTTTGGCAGAGAATCAAGGCTCCGAATAATACTGACCAAAGTGCTGAACCTTGACTGAGGGCACTTTACGGATCTTCCTCTTAATGAAGAGATTGATGTGGGAGAGGATGATAAAAGGAGGAGCCAGTGAAGGTCTGAAGTGATACTGGACAATCAGGCTGTAACGCTGAAACTTCCAGTAGAACTCACTATTAGCCTGCACCTCAGTGAACGTGTTGCTGTGTGAACATGGGAAAATTAGTGTAAACATGGAATCCAAAAGAGTAATTTAATTGCCCGTTACTGATATACCTACCTAAACATGGCTATGAGCAGGTTGATGAGAAGGATGTTGGTAACCAGAAGATAAACGACCAGCAGAATGACCACTAACCAGTTACTGAATGAAGTTCTGCATGGTTCTGCACCTTCTTTAATCAATGTCAGGTTGGTTGTGCATTCTACATCCCAGTCTTTCTGAACTGAAACAGAAAAACACTGACATCAGGGGAAAAAATATACTCATATTTTCATTCATGAATTTACTGCAGGTATTATTTGGGTAAGGCTTTACATACAAACTCTCCAAAAGCCCACAGACTGACTAATGGACAGAGCGACAAAGATAATGGTGGATGGATGGATGTTGAATAGATGATTGGACAGAGGGATGGAAAAACTGTTTGATTACTAGGGCAGATGGATGAATGTAATATTTGGACATTAGAACTGGGATTAAAAACTGAATATTTTTTCCTTATCTATACTTATCCAGACCTGGAAAATATCTAAATGAAACTCCAAAATGTGACAAAAGTCATAAAAAGGCCAGTCTTACCATCTACCTCCTCCACAGGAATCTGTCCATAGATGTGTAGGTAAGGCCTGTAGAAAACTCTGCGAAAAACACGATCTAAATCAGGATCATAGGAGTAAAGTAAACCCTGATTTGCTACTCCATACGCCATGATCCACACTCCCAGGAAGAAGAGGAAAAAGAAGACATCCTTCACCTTAAAAGAAAACAAACAAGAAAAAGAAGGTATTTTGTAGTTTTTGCACTGCAAAAAAAATCAAATACAATAACAAAAATGTTATAATATTTCTCACCATTTTCCCAACAATAATAATTTTTGGTCCGAGCTGTTTGTGAATGGCAAAAATGTGAATGAGACGAAGGGTGAAGACCATGAAGCCTACACACAGGACCTGCCTTCCAAACTCATATGACTTCGAAAACATCCTTAAACAAATGAAATATTAATTTCCAAAAAGATCACCAATGTAACAGCACCATCTAGTGGTCAACCTTTAAAATAACAACACTTCGATTTAAACAACAGAACAATGACTATTGTTTTATGTGACTTTGCAAATAAAACATTAACAATTTAGTCAGTCAGTCATTTGCCTGGTGAGAACCCACACATGCACAGGGAGAACATGCAAACTCCATGCAGAAAGACCCCCGGCCAGGAATCGAACCCAGGACCTTCTTGCTGCGAGGCAACAGTGCTACCAACTGCACCACCGTGCAGCCCCCCACCCATTAACAATTTAGACTTTTTTATGTTGCCAGAATGTAGCAAACACAATCAAAGCTGGACTGTGGAAATGGCTATGGGCATTAAATACTGTAATACTACCCATGTATTGAAATGGCAAAGAATTACCTATAAAGACCAGAGTCCATGTTTGGAAAGCTTCTCAGCTAGTGTGTTAAAATAAAATACAATGGATGGTTTTGCTATATAATCAATTAGCACTGTCCACTGAATTGTGACTGGTAAAAACGTTTAAGAGCGTTATGGATAACAGATAAACAGAGGGTGCTATGCAGCCTTTTAGGCTGGTTGAATGCTTCCGCAGACAGCAGGATTTGGACCTTAGCTAATTTTTCCCCGCTACCAGTAGCGTTTACATTCAGCTTGAAGTTGTTTCTAGTGAGTAATTAAGTGCTAAAAAAATGCTGAGAAAGCTTTGATTTGGTCCTTCTTTCTTTCTCCATCGTCGCTGCTGAATAAGAAACCCTAAAAAGGAGACTTTATTGATAGCTAGGAGTTCACACTCTTGTTTTGGTGTTTTAAAGGTGCATAACGGACCGTAGCTCTGTGCACTTAGTTCTGAGCATTAATATTCTGCACATGTTCAGCTTTAAAACAACTCTGTATTTGTTCGGTACAAGCGCTTGTCAAACCGAAAGGATGCACAGAAACTTTCAGGTATGTTTTAGAGTACCCTTACACCCCCTAGTGGTTGCATATCAATTCTGGACACGGAACACCTCAGCATCCATCCCTCTGGATGATCTGGAAAGTGTCACTAAGGGAGAGCTTTTCTCCTGTACCTGCTCACTCTGCACCTTTACCATGAGGATGAAAATGAAGGCAAACATTGCCGGCACGTTATGTGTTCAACAGCGGTTCGGGTTTTTCCTACCATAACCTCCACGCAATGGAAGCTTTGCAAATTATCCATGGAGATATTTGAAGTTCATACCTGCTGACTAATCCCAAGACAAAAAGAGCTATAGCAAGGAGGTCAACTTTATTCCAAACATCCTGAATGTAGACTCTGAGCATTTGGCGCCAAGTCATCACCCCTGAAAAGAAGGTCTGAATAAGGAAAACAAGGTATCAAATAAAATGCAACTGAATGTCTAAAGTATTTTGGAGCGCAAGCTCATTCACTGGCATGGACATAAAATAACTTACAAACTGAAGTGTGTTCAATGATTGCTCAGTCTGATCAATAACAGTATAATAAATAAAAATAATAAATCTGTTTGAACTATTTTTCACAGAGAATGTGCACCAATTAAAATGTTTCTTCGCTCACCTCTCTTATCTCCTCACACACTATGGTGAAAACCCAGAAGTACAGTATGTACTCCGACAATGCCGGACCAGAGGGGGGCGGGGGCTTGAAGTCCAACAACAGCACATACGCATACAGGATGAGAAAGAGGAAGTACATCAAGACGTTCCCCAAAAACGCCGTGACGGGAGCGGACCAGAACTGACGCCAGCGGGACACTATGAATGGATGTTGCTGTGGCCTGTAGAGCTCAGGAATACCTGTGTTGAAGTAAGAACAGATGAACATTAATGAGGCTTGAACCGTTTTCAGCGCTAGCTTCTTAGAATGGCCTCACCTCTGATGGTTGGGGTCCTGGGAGAGGAGAGCTGTCCTTCACCTTCACTAATGTAACAAGAGATTTCAGTGAATGAGCTCACTTCAGTACAAATATGTGTTGTAATAAAAGCTGTATTAATGTAACCCATCATCTAAAATGAGCTCCAGAGACACTCATACCCACAGCCACAAACTTCCATGTATTGTATGTGACAGACCAGCACAAAGTAGTACGTAATGGTGAAGTGGAAGAAAAATGATACAAGGTTTTCAAACGTTTTGCAAATTAAACTATGTAAAAGTGGGACAGGCAAATGTGTTCAGGCCCCCTGAGTCAAAGCTCTGTAGCGGCAGCCTTCGTTCCTATCACAGCTGCAAGTCCTTTTGGGAATGTCTCGACCAGCTTTGCGCATCTTGAGACTGAGATTTGGATCCATTCATCTTCACAAAACTTGAGCTCAGTGAGATTGGATTGTGGGCTGAATTTAGGTCTGGACTTTGACTGGGCCATTCTAACACAGGGATATCTTTTGATCTAAACCATTCCATTCTAACTCTGGATGTTTGCAGCCTCTAGTGGGTTTTCTTCCAGGATTGTCCTTCAATTAGCTCTATCCTGCTTCCGTGTCCATAATAGTAAAAAATACATCCCCACATCATGATGGTACCACCACAGAACTTCACTTTTAATCGCATCTGACCAGAACACTTTGCTCCACATGATTTCCCTAGATGTCAGAGGGGACTTCTTATGGTTTTCTTTAAACAATTCCTAATTTACAGTGGTATCAAGGTCAGATTTGAGCTCTGGATCTCTGCAGCTCCTCCAGAGTTACCATCCTACCTGCATTTCTGATTAACGTTTTCCTCACCCAGCCAGTCAATTAATGTGGACAGTCATGTCGTCTCTTTCCACTTTCAGATGGTTAAACAGAACTCCTTGAGATGTTCAAGGTTTAGGATTTTTTGGAACCCTCTGCTTCTCCATATAGTTTGCCTGACGGGTCTTCTGTGTTCCTTGGTCTTTATGATGCCGTTTGTTCACCAATGTTCTCTAGGCCTACACAGAACAGCTGCATTTATTCACACTCAGGTATACAGGTGGATTTCATTAAGTAGATGAAGTCTGAAGGCAGTTTATTGCACTGGCTTATATTTAGGATCTGCAAGCTAAACGTTTCTAATTTTTATTTGTAATAAAATGTAAGAAAAATTTACAACTACCACTTCACAACTATGCACTATTTTGTGTTTGCCTGTAATAGTTGTAAAATGCCTACTACTGCAGGGCACTGTATATAATATGCCACAAACATGGTGGAAAGCTGCAGAGAAAAGGCAGACTAAACAAATATTAAAGTACATTTAAGTATTACATGTGTTTGATGTCAGAGAAAGAGAAGACGGTTGCCCCATAATGGTTGTCCGCATCTCGACTCGCTTCTTCCTCATTGTCCCCTTCTTCCTCCTCTTGTTGGCTAAATTTTTCCCTACGTTGTAAATATTAGATGTAAATCAAGGCTACAATGAGACAATGAGTCTTACACATTTGGAAAGCTAATGTCAACCAAGATTCTGTAGAATTTACCTGAAAGAAATGAGGTTTGTGTAACAGAAGACAGGGCAGAAAAAAGTGAGCAGAAGCTTCCACACCTCCGTGTCACTCTGCATGTCCCCCCACCAGATCTGAGACAAGAGAGACTGGAAAAGGAATACGACCGTGCTGAGTATGATTCAGTTATACAAGATGCAAAAAGAGGTTGGGCGGTTTTGTTAAGCAATACAGTGGTTTGGATATTATTTTGAATTTGCATTATATAGCTGACATAAAACTGACATAGCTGACATAAAGCAGTAGATGGCCATGGTATTGATGAGCAAAACAATGAGAAATGAAGGGAAAATGAAGCTCATGTTTTCATCGAAACAGATGACACTTCTTCAAAAATCACAACATTTTCTGCACAGTTTAATGCTGACAGCTAAATGCAATTGTGCTCATTCATAGATTTTGGTCGCTTGTAACTTAGTCTTTCAAATGGACACACTAAAACTGACCTGGAGGAATCATCACTTTGGATAGTTTTTCTTTACAAAAAAACCCTATGAATGCACTGGTAAAATGTTGCCAAATGACTATTTAGGTGTGACAGAGACAAATAATGATGCAGTGCAAAAATGTTGACAAACCTGCACCCCGTCATGGCTGAAGAAAAGGCGTGCATCAGCACCCATGCCCATTTGTAGGCAGGTGGTGCCTCCCCAAACAGGAGATTTCCTAATCAGCAGATCAAAGGAGCGACTTTCATCGCTGCGATAGCAAGAGCTGAAGATATCTTAGACAGATAGGACATGAGTTTGTTTGGTGGTTACTATTAAAACAGACTTCTACAAGATCAAAACATCTGAAATTATAAGCTACATGATAACTAATGCTAGCTTTACTCGTCTCCATTTATGAACAAACCACAACTACTTAAAATTCATGCACTTCATGTTCATTTAATAAATACTTAACCTAGGCATGTCCTCATCCAATCCTGAACATCATATTGAGGTCAGAAAACAGAATTTTTAAATAATCGGTATCAGAATCCCTGACTATATAACCGTTTTTCATATGCACAGAGTGTTGTTTATAAATCTAGAGAGAAACTACATATTATTTCTCGACATTTCATTTGATTAGTGTTTAACTGACCTAAGGAGGAAAGGTAACCATCTCACCATGTGCCAGGTTCTCAAACGTCTGAGCCAGATCTTTCATGGAGAGGCTGATTTCAGTTTCAGACTCCAGCTTGGACAGTTCTCTCAGGATCTTACAGCCACTTAAAGCAGTCAGCACAGACTCTCCTGCCTGAGAAACACAGAAGTAGAGGAAAAGGTTTGAAACCTCATTATTTTTCCAGGTATTTACCAGGGAGGCTGATGTTTGGTAGTCATTTATTTTCCATGTGAATCAGCAGACATAAAATGGACTGAATACAAGAATGACTTGCTATATTGGCCCTATTATGTGATCATGGGGTCTGCCATACAGTTCTTGTCCTTCATCCAATAAAACAGTAAAAACAGAAGCAGTTCGTGCCGATATCCAAAACCACCTGGATCCAGAAAACTGCTGCAAAAACTCATCAGTTGACAGCGCTGAAATGTATTCATCTTTCCTTCAGTATTCATGCATTTAAAGCGATACTGCAAGCACAATCAGACTAGGTTCTCTATGTCTATAACTATTAAAATCCATAACGATGAATAGAGCACCTACATAAACTCACATTCTGCGTAGTAACAACTCGCATCCTCATTTTGCGTAGAGAGACGGTGTTCAACCTCCTGGGTTTCATCATTACCAGCCACTCTTGCATTAGTTGTATTGTTGACAGTTTTAGATAGTGTACATTCTACCCATTTTCTGTACTTACACCCAACAAGAAGCAATAAAACATATGTGCATGGCCTCCTCTAAACGATAGTGATCGTCTGTTACTTATGTGGGGTTTTTTGTCCAACTGTACCCACAAGTTAGAAAACAAGGACCTCTTTAACGTAGGAGCTATATTTTTTTTTTTATGTTGCAAAAAACGGGCTATGTTTTATGTTCTTGCTTCGTGTTAGAGAGATTTTACCATCTCCCAGAAGAAAGTGGCCATCTCACTGCGGTTCTGCAGAACGGCCCAGATGAAGAGCGAAGCCCAGGGGTAGAGGCAGCGGCTGTCCTCATATGAGCGATCTTCACGCAGCTGCTTAATTGCACGCTGGGATAAAGGAAAGAGAAACAAATATATAATAAGACCACAACAGTTGACATTTAAAAAAATATATTTTTTATATGATCTTGTTATTAAAACCCTTTATCTGATTGACAAAAAAAACAGGAGTACCTTCAGAGCTTTCCTTTTAGAGCAGATATCTGCTAAACCCAAAACATCATAGTAGAATGGTTGGCAGATATCACCCAATAATAAATCCAGGACCCCTGAAACCTAAAAATATTGAAAACAAAAAGATTTGTCATTTGGAGTTTTTTCCTCACGTTATTTTTTTTCAGGATTCAAGATAAATGAAGGAGCATAGGTGAAAACTCACCTCAAAAAGGGTGATGTCTGCCATTGGTCTGCTCTCAAGATTCTCTGTTGTCAATTTAGAGGGTGAATTTAGCTCATTTGCTGCAGCAGGGACAGCAGTTGTAGTTCCGAGTCTGACCACTAAGCGGCGCTGAAGCAGCTGGTATAACAGTGTTGAATCGGGAATGGAGGCGTAGAGCTGTTCCAGTCTTCCATAGGTCAGGTACTCCACAATGTTCAGGCCATTCTCAGTGAAAAGCTGCACAAACTGGGGTTTATCGTTGATAAGTACGTCCAACATGGATTCCACCAGGTCATTATACTGTTTGAGAAGAAGGAAAGAAATTACATATTTACCACCAAAAGAGCTTTAATGTTGTAGAAAAATACAAAAAAAGTGAATATAATTCAATATTTCTTTTCACTTACCCTCCAATGGATGTCTCCATTGAAAAGTTCACTCTTAGCGATGTCGACCCTATTCCAAGCAACAGCTAGTTTGAGCTCTTCGATGTGAAGACTGCCCCCAACTGATACACGCTGTTTATTTGCTGTAAGAAAAGAAAACACGACATTAATGTCTAACCACATAAAAACAAACATCAGCAAGTTTTAGCTTAAACCTTCTACTCACCTGCAACCAACGCTTTGAGGAGGACCGTGTCAAAGTCATTAGGGCTCTCCTGCTCTGCATAGTAGATTAAAATCAAGTCTCTGCTTTGGTAGATGCTTAGAGCCTGGAGACAGAGGTAAGAAAAAGAAAAAAAATGGGATTTCTTATGACTATTGTTACTAAAAACAGGGATTAAAGCAAATTAATATGTTCTACATACACAGTCTGACTGTTTTAACAATGAAGAAAAAGCCTGAAATCTATCACTAGAACTGAAGAAACATTTGGATTTTCTCAAGGAGGATGAAAAGTCCAAACCCCCTTTAGGTGGACCTGACCCCCTGGTACCCCTTTTGAAAAAGATGCCACACCACCCCAGTCTGCCAATCTGATGGAAATGTTGTGTAGCTGGGTGGCCCAAAACAGCACAGCAACCAAAGCCTTGTGGAGCAATGTTGGAGTACTTTAACCACCTCAGCAACCTCAGCTCCAGCGAGCAGCAAGTAACCCTTGAAGCTCTCGATCTCTAGGATTAAGACCCACCTACTACTGCCTCTGTTGCTGGATTTGCTAGAATCTCAAAAGTTAATAAAGTACATGCTAAAACTTTAAAAGTTCTAAATTATAGCAATATAAAAGGTTTGTCTTGGACTCTTGAAAGCACTAGCAAGTCATTAAGCTCCACGAGAAACCTATAGTCTAGGAAGCTGTTGTAGACTGACTTTATCCAAGAAATAATAAATCTAGCAGAGAGCAGAAAGGACCACTTCCATTATCACCACCACAGAAATAAATATACAGAACCTACCTGCTCAACAAGTTTATTGTTCTCCAATTCTGCAGGGAAGTGTTTCTTGACTCGCTCTGCAACTTTTTCTTTCAGATCCACGCTGGGACCGGGCTCGTTGTCGCATTCACTGGAAGACTGGAGGACTGAGGCAGAGGACGTGCTCTCCAGGAGATCAGTCAGAAAGTCTGCCAGGCCTCCTGAGCCAGCCAGAACCAGCCAGGGTATGGAGCTCTTCAGAGAATGATCCACTCTCTGACAGAAACCAGAAAAACAATCATTTCCATGTAAACCAAAGAGTGGTTGACAATAAAAAAACGTAATGACTCTACCTCTAACATGCCTCTGTCTCCTGATATCAGCATACAAAGAACAGGGATGTCAATTGTTCCGCTACCTGTTAAAAAAAATATTTATTTTTCAAAAAGATTTTTCTTTTTATCTGATGCACTGCTTTGTATTACTGCCAGGTCACCAAAAAAGGGGCAAAAATAGGTCAAATTAAAGGTTAAGATGAGCCATTAGAATATTGGGACACATTTGTATTTTCCTCTCAGTTCATGCATAGAAAATAAAACATATTTCTCACCACATATTCCTGTGCGCTGGTGGGAGATGTATTCTTCCAGATTGGTTCTGAAAACAGTGTCTCCGCCTCTGCGGCCCACACTCCCATCGTCCACCAGTAGGAAGGCCTGGTAGTTGTTGTCCAGACAGCAGGAATCCGAAACTGGGTTCCTTGTACAGTATCTTGCAGGAAAGCTGCCCTGCTCAAGGAAGCATGCAGGATAATTTATTTCAGAGCTGCATTTAGATGAGAAAACTGCAAACTAGATCTTTAGATAAATAAATGGATACTAATTAATCGACAGTGAATATTAACAGTGGACACACCTCTGTTAAAATGAAAGGTTTCTGTGATGTACAGAAAAGAGATGCAGATAAGACAGAGTACTTTATTGTGACCCTTAACCTTTAATGTGACCCATAACCTAGACAACTCTGCTAAAAAGATACTCAATATTATAGAGGGATGAATAAAAAACAAACTTGCATAAATGTGCACACCCTTACGCTTTATTAAATCAGCTTTTGATTATGTTACAGTTCTCAGACCTTTAGGGTTGGACTTCATCAGTGTGTTACAGCTTGATGTGGCGATAAAGTAAAAAAATCTATATTGTGAAAAAGTTCAGTGTATTTTGTCATTTAGATAGAAAACCTCATATTATATAGAGTCATTACAAAGAGTGAAACAGTACCAGCCTTTATTTCTCACTAAATGTTTACTTTTTAACAACAATCTGATTTATTGAGATGTGTCTGTATAGGACCGCCATCTGTCAAACAGGGAATCCAATGACCTCAGCCTTCTTCGGATCACCCCACAGATTGTCAATCGGCCTCAGGTCTGGGGTTCCTCTTCCTCCTCTTCTTTCAAGCAGAAGCCTGGAGGTTTGTGCCGATGCTGACAGGGGATTAAGAGCCCCATTTCTAGCTGTAAAAAGCAGCCCCAAAGCATGATGCCGCCACTGCTATGCTTCACTGTGATTATGAGGCTCTGTTGGTGATGTGCAGTGTTGATTCTTTTCTTCAACAATATCTTTTGGAAATTATGGTCACAGAGTTCAACCTTTCATCAGACCATAACGCATTTTTCCCCACCTTTGGGAGACTGTGTGTTTTTACCAAATTTAGCCACGTTTGTATGGTTTTCTTGTCGGTCTTGTCTTTCCATCTACCTGCTCTACACCGCAGCCCTGACATATGAATATAAGGTATTGTTGGCGCATATACTACACATGGCAGCACCAGCTCCTCCAGCTTATTTAATGTTACTGATAGCCTCTCAGACCAGCTATCCCATCTTTTCATCAAATTAAGAGAAACATACAGTTCTTTATAATGTAACTGTTGCACCACATTTTCTCTACTCATACTGTCTTCCATGGTATAAAAGTCTTAAAAACTGCCTCGCCTCAGTTTTTTATTTATAGCCCTTTAAAAATGAGATGATGATCTGAAAGTTCTCTGCAGACCCTGACTTCTGCTGTGAGACGAGACTGAGAAAATTTCAGAAAAAGCCAGCACACTATGCAGCCACATTGTTTTTGTTTTAGTTCGCCTCCGAAGTGCTTTCAGCTTGTTTTTTAAAGGAGTTGCACAGGTCAGATGTCACACTAAAGGTTGAAAACGGTCTCGCATGATTTACCTGATAGAAAGCTTTGAGGGAAAAATGCAATCATTTAAATCTTAAAACAACAACCTGGGGGTTGACCAGTTCCTTCTTATTGTGCACTACACCCCATGGAGCGATCCCCACAGCCACCACCTTGTTGAGGGAGTCTAAGGAGGCAGCAGTGGAATGATCTCTCACCGCCTCGCCAACACACCTGCCAACGTCTTCACGCAGTCCTGTTGTCATGATCCAAGCTCCTGGGAAGGGAGAATTCAGTCATTACAATAAAAATCATAACTAGATTTGTTAGGTGCATGATTAAAAGCTGTCCTGGTAACAGACTCTCCATGCGAAGTTGGGGGTGTTTGCAGCTCCTCCAGAGTAACCATGGGCCTCTTAGTTGCTTCTCTTAGAAATGTCCTGCCGTCTCAGCTGGTCAGTCTATGTGGATGTCCCTGTCCTGGTAGGTCTGCAGGTGGTCCATCCTCTTTCCATGTTCAGATGATGGATGAACAGAGCTCTGTGAGATGTTCAGAGCTTGGGATATTGTTTTAGAACCTAACCCAGTAGTAAACTTTCTCCCTGACCTTTGTGGGTAAAATGTGAAAATTATTTAGTGAATAATGCCTCACTGTCTGTCTAGGAAAGAATTTTATTTTTCTAATATTTAAAATCTTAGTATTTTGGAGATTGTATGATATTTTATGAGCAAAATATTAGAGCTTTGTCAGATTTTAGCTTCCATCTGTTTGCAGCTGTGTTTGACGCCTGTGAAATGAACGCGGCAATTAGTTGAATCTGACGAAGTAAGCAGGAACTGCTTGTGCTTCTATAAATGTCCCAAGAGCATTGCTTCCCAGCTGCTAGACCTTGATGGAAACCGTAACCTGCTATACCAGAAGAGAAGACACAAAAGGAAACTCTTCCCCTTTGCTGCAGACTTGTCGCTGAAATGCTTTCTATTTGTTCTGCCTGAACAGCTGTCTGCTGTGATCCTTGATCTTCATGTTGTTGTTAGCTCCTAATGTTCTCCAAGTAACCTCTGATGATATAAACAGAACATCTGGACTCTATTAGGTGGCAAATAGTTGCACTGGATTTCATTTAGGGGTATCTCAGGATATGGGGTTGAAAACATGAATATGAACATAACAATTTTTAGATTTTTATTTGTAAAACCTTTTTAATGATGTGATAAAGATTTTTTTTAATTCTCATGCCATAATATTTCCTTGCCTTTGATGGTCAAATATTTAAGAGAATAATTAGGTTGTTTTTTTAAAAGTGAAATATGAGACCGATTTACCTGCCATAAAAAAAGTGCAATTTGAATTACTGTTAGTTCAGCCTACAAATTCACTGCACAAAGCTATACGATGCAACACAAAAGCATTACTTAGCTTTTCTGTGAGTTTCAAACTAATCATATGTGAGCAGATTTAGTAAATATGTAAAATTCTGTTCCTCTGATGGGTCTGCCTTGTCTACGAGAAAATAAATGCGCCTTCCGATTTGGAAAACAGCTCCTCCCTTGCCCCTCTTCGTCAGTTTTTATACTGGCTGGCTGTTAAAATGTACCTTCACGATGCATTCACCTGCTCTTTGAGAAGCTTTCACAAGTCCCTTCCTGAGGAGCTCCCGGACCCAGGTCTTCATCTTTGCTCTGCCCTCTCCACCAACAACAGAAACCACCAGGTTTGGCGTAGGAAGATGCCAATGGTTTGTCATCAAGTTGTAGACCATAGAAGGGTGGGTGCTACATGACAGGCGCAAGAACTGAGCCCATCATAAGAGAAGGACAGAAAGACATCTGGTTTTATCAATGCAACAAACACACGGCTGCAAAGCTTATACAGATCTGTGAATGTTTCGATTAAACTAATTTTAACAAGTAAACTGAGAAAATACTCAACGTTTTTTACACGACTTCCTTTATTAACGTGTAAAAAAGTATTCAAACAAAAATTGCCCTATGAGAAAATGTAATAGTCCCCTGGTTAAGTCAGACACACCCAGGCCTGATTACTGCCAGACCTGTACAACCAAGACATCCATTAAATAGAACCAATCTGACAACATGAAGTAGGTCTCGAAAAAAAACACATCAGACTGTTGATATGGACTGAAAATTGTATTATTTTTATGGGGTATTTAATGCAAAACGATAAAAGTGACACAAAATAAAAATGTATTGCAGCCTTCTTTGTCGTTATTTTGTAGGACGATGTGTTCATGTCGACGCGTACATTCTGAACACAAATACTGCTCCTAAAAACAAAATGTACCTATTTCTGGGGGCGACAGTGTGAGGCACAGTCCTCCTGCAATCTGAAAGCTTTGGGTTCAATTCCACTGTCCTCCTGCCACAAGTCAATGTGCTCCTGGGCAAGACACTTGTGCTCTGAGCGGGCAGTATGGCTATAAAAATGCTACATTAATTCAGTCTATCAATTAAGTAATACAATGCTATTTGGATGAGCGACGGAGTCAACAGAAGATTTCTCTCCAACCTACGTTCCTCCAGCCAGCAGACGTGAACCGGTGATACACTGTGGTGCACATATAACAGCTCTAAAAAGAACACATTAAACTTACTTATTTGGCTCCTACAAAAGGCAACCATGAGGAAGTTCAAAGGCAAAAATTAATGCTGACCAACACAGAACACAAAGTCTGGTCTCCCATTTCCCAAAAAAACATCCTAATGATCCTAAAGTACGTTTGTGAATAAATTCCATCAACTGACAAAACAAAGGTGGGACCTTTTGGAGGATATTAATCCCTTTACATCTGGCATAAAACTGACAGCATTTTAGAACAACAACATCAAGCTGACAGTCAAACACAGAGGTGGTAGCGTGGTGGTCTGGGGGAATGAAACCAGGAATTCTCCCCTCTACCAGAAAGTTCATGGCCTTAAGCTCAAGCGCACTTGAGTTATGCAGCAGGAGACTGACCTAAAAACACAACAGAAAAGCCCACCTCAGAGTAGCTCAAATATGGCTGAATTAAAACAATCCTGCAAAGAGGAGTGGGCCGAATGATAAATGTCGTAAAAACTGGAGGAGAGGTGGTGCAGCAAGGGCTGGCACAACCGGTTACTGGGTTCAGAGGGTAATAACGTTTTGACATAGGGCCAGCTTGCTTTGGATAGCTCTTCTCCCTTAATAAATAAAGCCATAATTTAAAAACTGAACTTTGTATTTACTTGACTCGTCTTTGTCTGATTTTAAAAGTAGTTTGATTATCTGAAACATTTAGGTGTTATGTGAAAGTAAAATCAGGATAAATCGCTAAGGGGGCATTGTATGTGCCCCTCTGATCTCATACTCTCTGCTTACTTAAGTGTGACTGTAGGTCAGAGGTCAGGATTATCAAATATGCTGACAAATACAGTAGGCCCACTTGATAGTAACCGTTAGATTATACCATTAAGACATTTATTAACCTATTCAGATACGATTTATCAGACCAACGCAAAGGCACCTACATAGCTGTGTCTCTTACTGGCTCCTGCAAACTGCACCTCTCCAAAAGCATCGGTGGGGTATTCAGACGAGTGCTGGGCGCTGACCCAACGGTTCACGATGGCCGTGCTGAAATAGTCCCCGAGAGCCACGGAGCAGTGTTCTTGTCTCTTTTCTCCACACTGACACAGTGATCCATTACTGCCACTGAGAGAAGGGAGAGATAACATAGGTGAGTGTTTGATAATCCAAACATATAAAACAATTTTCATACAGGAAATTTACCTGGAAGAATCCTCCACGAAGGTGGTGCAAACTCTTTTCTTGTAGATCTTGGCGATCCATGTCTGTAGAGATTTTCAACAGTTTGTTGAGCTGAAACAATGCATGTCCCACATCACGTTTAAATGCATTCTTTCCCTTTTGTGCGTGTTGCTTGAAAGGTGTTGAAAATGCTGCTGAGAACAGAGGCAATCTCAAGCTCTGAGAAATCGGTTATAAGCTTGTGAGTTAGGTTTGACCCAAAAACACCTGAATGTGACTTTTGAAAGGGTGTTGTTGATTCAGCTCGTGTTTAAAGGTATCTTCAAGTCGGGGATTGCAGGCATTTTATGGAGGTATACCCCCAGGAGCTATACCATGTGGGTTGTGCTCAGTGTGCAGCCTTTTTTGACCAAATGTTTTCCTTCCACAAAACTTTCAATTAATATGCTCTAATTTATTGAGATATGTCTATATTAGGCGGGAGCTGATCTCTGGTAGTTTCTATTTCAATATTAGTTGCTAATGTCAGCGGTCCCCAACTGTCCGGCATGTTCTACACGTGTCCCTGTTCAGCACACCTGACTCAAATGAATGCATGACATCCTCTGGATGCCATCAGGTTCTGTGGAAAAATCTATTCATTTACATCAGGTGTGAGGCAACAGGAAACCATCTGAAACATGCAGGACAGTGGGTCACATAAACTAAAACTGCTCTAACAGATTGTCTGCCACAGTAATTCTTCATGTTTGTAATAAAGAAAAACAATCTACAGCAATAAAGCTTGAACACGTTGATGCAACATCTGCATTTGTACTTGTACCAAAAACAAATGATTTCCTCCCCTACAGTTTAAAATTACTCTACAGGTAAGTGTCCAACAATGCAGAACATGTTTCTGACACAAGCTGACATGTTTAACATGTCTGCTCTACATGGTTTCTGCACACGGCGTGACTCATACAGCAACAGGAGAGAAGTCATGCAAACAGGAACAGCTTCAAAGAAATGGAATGCAGCCCTCAGTCGCTGCTGCTGTGAGGAGTCAGTTCTTCAGACAAGATAACTGCAATGACATCAAGCCATTGCACTTCTACCCAGCATTTTATGGTAAACTCACTGTGTTCAAGTTCACCTCGTACATTAGATCATCTATGTAGAAGAAACTGATACGATAAAATCTTTTTTTTTTACAATTGTATATCACTTTAAAAAAATAATACAAATTCTACAGTGGGTATTCAATAATTATTGCTGTAAATTAAAAAACAATTTAAAACTCAAAATTATGAGAAATTTTCAGTGCGATCTTGATTACAAGCTAAACAAAGTGCGTATGTTAAAAAGCATCTTTTTAAATTAATGGAGTCAATCAAACTGTACAATATCATAGACAGCAGCAGCCCAGAGGTCATGTTCTGCAGATGTGCACAACTGGTGCATTCTGTTTGTCCTCGAAATTGGAAAAAATAAACACCTCCTGAAGACGGATTTCTGAACAGTAAAGAAGAAGATCGCCAAGATCAATATGGCTGCTGCATATATAACATGTTGTGAAGGAAGCAGGAGTAAAGCATTTATTTGCACTTTTGTTGTAATAATTATTAAAGACCTTCAAAAATAATTTCAAGTCAAGTTGCTATAAAAACTATAGTCAGTTTGATGACTTTAATTAAGGGGATTTTCAAGTTTTAACAATGTTTCCTGCCAGACCCCTACATCCATGGAAAATACAGGTCATGCCAATCAAACTGAATCCAATGAGTTAGTTTCACCCTACATTCACCTGCAGTACAGGCAATGTACTGATCCAGTCAGTACCAAACAGAAAAGGTAAAAAGCTAAGCAGTCAGAGAGAGGTAGTATGAGTTCAGACAGCATGTAGTTCCACTTAACTGGCACATCAGGCAACTAATAAGACACACTAAATCAGGCATTAACTTAATCTTCAAATATACACAGAAATCAGATGAGTTACAAAATAAATCAAATATAAAGAGGTTTGTAACCATCAAGGTTACAACAATAACCATTGATATGGGGTGGTCATCACAGTCCAACTCTGGTTAAAATACATGTTTAAGTCTTTGCAACTCAAATGCAAGCTGAATGCTTTAGTTTCTAAGTGTGCCAGCATAGAACTAAATTGACTTTTGATCAGACTTCATTATTTGATAAAAACCAAAATACATCTGTGAAAGTATTTGAGAGGGGTCAGGAATGTTATTTAGGAAGCGTTGAATGAATCTGGGAGGAACAGTAAGGATTCAAAACATTATTTCATTAAATTTCGGGTTATTTCAACATTTGTAATCTAGTGTACAACGTGACTTGAAGGCAGCATGGATTTAAAACGCGGCCGTAAAACACCATGTAGACGCGCAAACAGCAGGAACAACAGGTCTCTGACGTTGAAGAACGTTTAATGTGTTGTTAGTCGAAGCTGTTATTTAATTAATTAGCCCCTGCGGCAACTTGGTCAACTTCCGGTAGTTTTTTGGACAGGTTTAACAGCTCACTGGCTGGAGTTTAAGTACCCCTCAATATCGCGATACAGAGATTAGGTTAACATAAACAGTACACTGCAAATGAGTACCAGGACCAGCGACATTAACTAAGTAAGGTCCAATAAAGGCCAATGGTTCTCCTACTTTCGAGACGGTCAACAATGCATACCACTGATCTGAAGACATCTTTCACGTTGTTCTTTCGCTCCTTTTTTGTTTAATTGGTCATTTTCACTGAAGGCTTACCCACCTGGTCTTTCTTAGATTTACTGACTTTGTCTGTGCTTCCTCCCACTTCTGCGGCTGTGTCTTTCATGTTCTCCTTTTTCCGTCCTTGCCAGTGGGAAGTTTGTGGAGGAAAACACTTGAGGTTAGGACTTCTTTCTGATCATTTTTCACAACCACAAAGCCATTTCCTGCTTCCGACGTCCGCAGTCAAGAGGAAAAAGGATGTGCGCTGCAGCCCAGACACACCTTACAGGTGAGGGTTTGGCTTCAAAGAGAGCGGCAAAAAGAAACTTAAAATGGGCGTGGCTTGTCAAAACCACAGGTATTCAATGGACAGTGTTACCTGGGCTGTTTCTTTTAGGTGTTAAGTGATTGCTTGTATGGATCGACATTTTAATTTATTTTAAAAGTATTCTCTCTACCTATTTAAACACATCAAAATGTATAAATCCAAACTGCAGAGTTTATAGTAAATGTCTTCCTTAATATTTTATGTTTCGAAAAGACATCCTACAGGTAAACCCCTTATGAGGTATACCAAGGCTTTAGAAAGTTTAAAAAAACTTCCACCATATTCTTCCTTTTGTTTGAAACCCTTTTAATCAGATGCCGCTGAAAGCACAGGAGTGACCAGAGTTTTCTCAAACTGCATGGTTCACCGCCAGCTTCTGTCATGCACTGCTAGCCAGCTGGCTGAAAACAGTTTACTAAAATTTTTTCCTCGCTTTCAAAAGAGACGAATTTGGCTTTGAAAACATTTGTGGTCATTAAAAATGCAGATAGTCATAGTGTTGGAACCTAAAGAACCCCACTTATAACTGTTGTTTAAAATTATATTTTATAGCAGTCTCTCCCAGAGCAGAAAACCCAACGAATTAATCTTCTAATATCAGAAAACCCAACGAATTAATCTTCTAATATCAGGTTGTTACACTCTGTTAAGAGCAGATTGGTAAATATGTATTGTCAGACTTCACTAATGTAATGCTTTTTTTATCCATGTCTCCCAGTTGACCCTAAATCGCCTTCAGCTTCTCTAGAATGCAGCCGCCCACCTTTTAACTAACACCTGCACACATAACCCCCGTTTTATATTCTTTACAATGGCTTCCTGTTCATTTTAGAATCGATTTGAAACTTTTACTGTTCGTTTGCCTCGCACCTCCTTATTTATCTAAACTTTTAAGTGTTTGGGTGCATGGCAGGTCTTTGAGGTCATCCAGTCATCTTTTATCGGATGTTCCAATGATTGAGTTTAAGCAATAGGATGACCGAGCTTTATCGGTGGTGGCACCCAGGCTCTGAAACCCGCTTCCTTTGGATCTTCATGCCGTCCCTGAACCGGGCCTTTTTAAAAGCAAACTGAAGATGCATTTGTTCACAAATCCAGTCGGACCTATCGGATAAATTTATAAAGCTAAACTGTTTTTGGTTTTGATCTTTACTGATGTGAAAGTGTCACAGAGGAACTGGAAGAGGTGGTGGAGGTCTCTGTGTGGAGCAACAGAACATAGCAAAACTGAGGTAAACTGTCTGAATCAGAATCAGCTTTTTTCACCAAGTTTGTGCACACAAACGAGGAATTTGACTTTGGTTCCACTTTGCGCTCTTAGAAGACCTCTTAAATTAAAAAATATCACCATCAAGAGTTAGTTTACCACCACACATACAGTTTTTCATGTAGGATAAAATGTTCTTCAGTTTGAAGTTTGTACCTGGCATCAACATACAAATAACAATGGTGCCACTACCTGCTCAAAAGGATAATCTAGCACAGACTTTCAATAGGATGCTGAAGAATCAGCTTTCACAAGATCACCACAAGGGGGCCTAATAGGACAAATAAAAGGTTGAGATGATGTCTGTTTTTCTTTGTTGTATCTGGTTTACTCATAAAATGCAGTGTTTCTAACCCTGAATGTCGGTGTGCTGATGGGAGATGCAGTCCTTCAGCTTGGCCCACAGCTGGTAGTTGTTGTCCAAGCAGCAGTAATCATGGACTGGGTTCTGTATATGGTACTTAGCAGGAAAACTGCCCTGAAATAGAAAGCATACATATTTATTAATTTCTAGATTGATGTATTTCATCTTTATCTGGAAAAAAACAGACATTTTCTGTTTCAAATCTTCTTATTATATGGGAAATTGTTGGATCTATGGAAATAAACAAGTTACTTTTCAGGGTTTGGAGGTTTTAGGGATAAATGCGGAACTTTCTGTAAAAAGTGAGGGTTGACCAGTTGCTCTGTTTTATGCCACATGGAGCGATGGCTGCCACCTTGTTGAGGGAGTCTGAAGAGGCTGCAGTGGAGGGATCTCTCACTGCCTTGCCAACACTCCTGTGCAGTGTACACATACCAGTCATCTATGAGACTAAGTTTGCTCTTTGGTTTTAAGTTAATCTCGGGAGGTTAAAGAAAAAACAAGAAAAGGAAGCTGCTCTCCTTTCATGTGGAAAACATACCATTTCAGGCATATTATTCACATTTGACATTTTTGATCCAGCAACCAATTCAGTGGATTTTGGGAGATGTGCTTGGATATGCACTATCCAAAAAACATGAGTGAGTGTGTGCAGCTGTGTGGCTTTAGATGAACTGGTTTTGAGTGAACAGTCAGTGACCTTACAGGAGATCCGTATCGCTGTGTGGCACCTGCTGTTGGTAAAGCTGTCAGCAGGAAATGACCATTGTTGAACCAAATTAGACTCAGACCCCTGAGAGTTTTTAAGTGAAAGTGGAGTACTGCTACATTCCTGCTGCTGCAGCTCCCATGAATAGGGTTTTATGTTTCTTTAAGATGTGAAGGGGTTTTAGACAGATCTTACAAGGAAAATATTCGATTCACACAACCTGAGAAAGTCTTTTAAAGCCATTTCTAAAAAAACTGGAGATTCCAAGATCATGTATTCAAACAACTGTTTAACATTCAGTTATTTAGACATATTACCACTTTGCCAGGGCTAGAAAAAGACACAAACTGTCCCTTGGTTAAAAATACTTAGCTAGGGGCTTTACAGGAACAATGTAGGAACAATCTGGGTACCACCAAGGCTCAAACCTACCATGAACTGGCACCTGTTGGTACACCAGTGTTACTTTGCACAGTCAAGCAAGTGTTCATGGACTAAAGCCCCTTTTCAATGGGCTCTACTTTAGCCAGCCCCACTCCAATCAGCCTGTTTTGCAACCGTTTCCATTATTTTCTTACATTATTTTTTACACTTTTCTGGCCCAGCACTGGCTTTTTTGGTACAGGTCCCTTTGGGGCTGAGCAGGTCCAAAACAGACTACTGTTCACTGATTGGCCATGGGTGTGGTCAGCCCTATGTGTCCGTGAGCAGAAAACAAACGCCATTTTCCAAACTTGCTACACTACAGGTAAGCCATGCAATCCTCACAAGCAACTATGCAAGTCTAACCCGTGGTGCAACGATGATGTCCAGGCTTTTTTGTGCTTCATAGGAAACTGCAACATTCAGCGGCAGCTCGACGGTGTCTTGGAAAAATGACAACCCACGTTTTGGTCACACGGCAACGAAGCACCGAACACAATGCTGATTGCCTGAAGTGGGGCTTCAAGCCACAGATGCAGCCCTTAGTATATCAATGAAAACACCAGAGGTTATGTGCTGAGTAGAGCGAGGTTGAGCGGAGTGGAGCTCTGCTGTGCGATGCTGAAACCATGAATGGAAAAGAGGCATTAGAGATTCTGTCAGCGCTGCCTCCCAAATTTCTTGGTATATCTTATACATTTTCTCTTTCCAGTTCATCTGAGATATTTCCAAGTGTACCCTTTATCTTCCACCTGAATGGCATCAGTACAATCCAAATTCTTGATGGGCTATCAGTTTTGAACAGGTGAATAGGTACACAATAATACAGGTGCCATTTTACCTTAGATAGGCAGCCCCACTTTGCCTTTTAGCTGGTTCAGTCCAGGATGTAAATATTTAATACTTCCTCCTTTATTAAGCAGAATGCTTAGGTCACTGTTGACTGAGAGCATATTTAGTGTTTTAAGTTGCTGACAGGCTCACACATACACTGTAACCCACTAAAATATCTCACACAATTTTCTTACAGCAAATATTAAAACATTACATTTAACATTATTTTATAAAAAATGCAAATCTGAACAACTTTTAAAAGTCCATTATGAAACACTTCCTCATCAAAGATCCATTTAATTAATATAATAAATATGCATTGTGCTGAAAGTTTAAACATTTCATATTTATATTTTAAAAAATATTATGCTTTTCTATTTTCCATTACCTTAATGGGCATCAGTTTGTGGTAAGTTTAAATATACAGTATTTTAATATCATTGACCAATTTTCCTCACTCTGCTACTTTCCCCTACTACTCTCCAATTATGCATTATCTGCAGTTATCACTGCTATTATCTATATGTTCTCTCTTCTGTTGCATCTGGCCTGGGATTCTATTTAGCTGATGCCTTCCTGGAGCGGTCCATCACCTCAGCCATTGTTGCCAATACCTGCATGTTCTCTTTCTTTAGATGATGCACTTGGCCCTGTCTTTCTGTCTCTAAACCTGTCTCTCTCCTAAACACTGCAATTGACGGGGCTATTGTTGCAGCTAACTGGATCTACTCATTTTTCATCCCATAGTTTTTACCTCAGGCACAGAGCTTATACACTATATTGCTAAAAATATTTGTCTGTCTACTTTCACATGTAAATTAACTTTGATGGCAACCTATTCTTAATCTATGAGGTCCACTTTATTAATAGACCCACCATTTCGAGCAATAGCACCTTAAACATGTTCCACAAGGTTTAGGAGTGTGTTCATAGATAGATGAGAAAACCAGAATTGCAGCCTCTGCTCTAATTCATCCCAAAGGTGTTTAAACAGGTTGAGGTTAGGACTCTTTGCAGGCCAGTCAAGTTTCTCCGCACCAAACTTTATACACCTGCAGCTAACTGTATGTTTAGCTTTGGTTCTCTCCTTCATGACGCCACAAAAGGAGCTACTACTACCATTAACTCTTTACTTTTCTTTAACACAGAAAGTACTCCTGGATCAGTGCTTCTCTGCTTTTTTTTGTGTCTGCTCTGTCTTCTCAAATCCCCAGTTGGTCGCGTAAGATGGCCCCTCACACTGAGTCAGATTCTGCTGGAGGTTTCTTCTTGTTAAAGGAGAACTTTAATTTCCACTGTCGCTACATGCAGGCTCAGTGTGAGGGATTGCTGCAAAGCCAACGGCTCGGTGCAATTAATTGTCCACAGTTCGTCCAGGAGGAGAGATGTCTGCAAAGTCTGTGACTCTTTGCAGTTGACTGAGATTTCCTGTATAGAAAGCTTTTGACCTAATAAATGACTGCATCGATTGGCTTGATTGAACTGAATTTCCATCTATTACTGTATATAAACACTTTTTATGTTGTAAAGTGCATTAAAAGGGACGTCTTATGCAAAATTCACTTTTTTGATCATTTTTATACTTCTATTTTGGGTCTCTAATAGTTCTACAAACAGTCCAAATGCAAAAAAAAAAAACAATGAAAAACATTGAGCCATTTTTTGGCTATAAATGAACGTTTCATTGTTTTCTAGAAAATGCGGCTTCAAAAGCTGTGTAATTGTGATGTCATAATTACACTGGCACCTAGCCACGTTACCTGAGTCCCTCCCCTGACTAACACTGAAGCGGAGCTACACCCACTTGATTTTCAGTAGAGGACCACGTCTCACCGGCTGGTTTTACCTTACACCCACTTTACAATGTCTACCCTCAGAGACAGATGTTCTGTTGTGGGCTGCAAAAACCCACATGTGTCCATGCACATTATCCCACTGTCAGATAACAGAGATTCATGGCTTCATTTTATTTTGGAGAGAAATGTTCCAGTCACATTTCCGAAGACAGTACTAGTTTGAACTGAATGGAATTAAATTTAAAATTTAATGTATTTCCATAATATTCAAAAAGTTTAACTGAAATATAAGTTAATTACACACAGATTGATATATTTTAAGCTTTTATTTCTGGTAATAATGATAATTATGGCTTACAGCTCATGAACACCAAGAATTCAGTTTTTTATAAAATTAGAATATTACGCAAGACCAATAAAAACACACATCTTTTCTTCCACTAAACTTTCCATTAAGTTGCTTGAATACAGCAACCTGTGAAGAGCCAGCTTCTTTGGCAATAACCTTCGGTGCCTTACCGTTCATATGGATGGTGTTGATTTATTACATAATACATACAGTCAGTGAATTTATATATAAATATAAAGTTACTTAAATAAATTAACTTTTCAGTGATATTGTAATTCATTGAGATACACTTGCACAGTACCAGATAGAGTTCATTTAAATGTAAAACAATTTGGAGACTTCTTCAGTCCTTGTTAGCTGCTATTTATTCAGGTGCTATCGTCCATATCCCTGCGGGTCACTGGCCTTCTTGGACTCTTTTTTCCCATTCGTCTTGCTAATTTGGTATAAAATGTTGGCCAGGTTGTGAAGCTGGCATGTCCCGAGCTGGCATCCTCGCAGAGATGCACGGCGGGGACGTAACTTTGCATTCAGGCTGTCACTGATGAAGAAAAGGAAATAGGTCAAACAGCTGGAAAACAAAATAATCATCAGTTTGACATTTAATTTAATTCAATTCAATTCAGTTTATTTATTTAGCGCCCATTCACAACACTTGTCGTCTCAAGGCACTTCACAAAAATCAGGTACATACATTCCAATTAATCCTAACCACTGAACAGTGCAGTTAGATTCAGTTATTTATTCAAATTGTATAAAAAGTTTTTCTATCTAAGGAAACCCAGCAGATTGGATCGAGGTTCCTCAAAGATACACAAATCTGAGTGAATGATTAAACAATGAGCACCGCTGATAGTTGATTATAATGTGCTGTTTGTTTGAAAGTATAAGTAGGTTAATGTTTCCAGCTGTTCCAGTATTGCTAGTTTGCAACTACTGGTAGCATGAGTGGAAATGTGTACCTGTGTTTCAGAGCGAGCAGCTCAAATTGTTTGTCATCTGCATTAAACGAGATGATCTTCAGTTTGGGAGCATGTTGCCTCTGTCTGACCTCTGACCCCTCCAAATTCAGAGTCTGGACCGCTCCCCCTGAGAGGTCAGTGCCTGCTTCAATGCTGCAGAAACAACACGGTGTGACAATATCAAGCTAATATCAAATATTATCATTCTGCTCTGATTTAAATCATTGCAGGAACCACTTTACAATAAGACTTTATCAATTACAAATAAATAGTTAATACAGTTATTATTAATCCAATTGTAAAGACTTTATAAACCAATAATAAGTAGGACTAGCACAATAATTAAAGAGCGAATGGAGAGATTAAAGTTGCCACTCTCCAAAGTAATGTTTCTACATCATTGCATCATTAGATGCATGTTATGTTTTGACATAAGCTCCTTAAAATAGCTTAATAATGACTTATAAAGAGTTTACAATGTCATTAACAATGGTATTGTTAGCATTATGTTGTTATAGTAAAGTGGTGCCTGATTACATTATTTGCCTAGCAGGGCGTGAGGTAGTGCTGACCTTTGAGTTTGTCCCAGTGGGGAGGCAGAGGTCAAGGACACGATCAGCAGCAGCAGCAGAAAGGTAATCTCCATATTGCCCTGGCCTATAGTTAAAAAGAGAGCGATCAAAAAACGAGTAAAAAAAATAAATCTGACTTATCAACAGTGTAAAAATAAAGCTGACATATAAAACATGTCGTACTTACAGAGGAAATGTGAAACTCTGCTGTTGCTTCTTGCAGAAACCATCAGTGGCGTCTTGCTGACTGTTGATACCCCAGGTCTGTCTCTCCTGCCCACCACTGGTCCTTTTAAGCATCAGGTCAGGGTGAGGGGGTGTGTCCTTACATGTGGTTTTAAATGTTGGGAGCTCCTTAGACCCACTCCCACTCACTTGTAATGAATCAGTTATGTTGGCAGTTTTATTTTCTGTTTACAGGAGCCGTTAAGCCAGCATAAACAATCTTTGAGCGAAAACATCCAAGCAAAAACATTGGACCTGTACTTCATGTGACCTTGTGGTTTCTGTGAAGTTTACATTGCCCCCCACTCACCCGACACACCCTCCTCAATCTCTCTCCTCCCTCGCTTCACTTGCTGCTGAGCAATTGTTCCAGAAATCACTCATTCATTTCCATCACCTGCAGGAAGTGCACTAAGCCCAGAATAACCCCCGATTCTCTTCCGAGCTTTTCTTTATCGCTTCTTTATTCTTCCCTGTGCCTTTTTCCCCTTGAGTCACTTTTTCCATCATTGTGTTTATTCTTGAAATGTCCTTCGCTCACATCCACCTCCCCTCAAACTTTGTTTGAAAGAAAAAAAACAGCTCCTTGATCTTGCAGCGGTTTTTCAGGAGATCCCAAACAAACTGCAGCAGCCAGACTGGTTTACAGTGCTGTGGATAAGTTTTCATACCCTTTGAACTTTTCCTTTCCTTGTTTTACTGTAATTTTACATGATGAACCATTACAAAGTTGTGCATCGCGGTGAAGTAGAAGGAAAATGAAATATTGTATTTGAAATATTTTGACCCTTAAAAATCTGTGTGATGTACATTTGTGTTCTGGCCCCTTTACTCTAGCACCCCTTATCAGTAATTAGTATGGAAACATTTAAGGGAAGAAGCCATAACAGCTCTGGAGGAGCTGCAGAGATTCACATGATAGTTATATTCCTTTATTCTTTCGTACTTCCTCTTTTATTGCTATTATTGTTATTATTATAGTATTGTTTACTATAAAAATTATTAAAGATTGTGATTGGAGTGTGAAAAAATGTGAAAAAGCAGAATGGCATGAATACTTTTGCAAGGCAATGTATATATTTATTAACCTTCCTGAAAATTGGCACAAGAATGTATGATTTTTTTCTAAATTTAGTTTATTGGAAGACATTGACAACTTTTCCTCGAATATGAAAATAGGGTAAACCTACAAGGTGCTATTTTCACATTTGATTCACCTCACCAGTTTCATTGTACAACCCTGTCCAACAAGTCCATTGAGGTTCCTGTGACTCCCAGCACTTAGTCATTACCGGTGTGTGTGAATAAAAAAGCTTCAGCACTCAAATGATTATTATTTTACCTGTGATTAATCGCAGATTACGTCCAGCGGTAATCGGATAGAGGAGAGGGATTGTGTTCCCAAGAGGAAATGCAGCCTCTTAGTTCAGCTGTCCCTGTTTACCTGCGGTGGCCTAGTTTTTGAGGACATCAATCAATCATAGCACAATGTTTTGATTTTACTCTCAACAAAAGTTTTGCTAGTTTGAAAAACTGTTTTACAGTCATACAAGCTGGAAATATAGACATTAATCACTAAACGTCTCATAATTATTTGTATCTGATTATTTTGGGAATTGGAAATTGCATATTACCAGTTCTCTGTATGAGAAATGACGACAACCTGTAGATTGTGTTATCCTTTTAAATCCTTACCTAGCAATATTTACAGTATAAACCATCTATTAATGTTTTTAAGCTCAAATATATTCCATGAATTTGAGTATTAATGTTTCTTCAGAGCTAGAGGACAAAGACACAAGATCTTTAGTAGCTCCCTCTTCTGATTATTCAAGGACACAGCAACTTAACAGAAACTGAAAAATAAGTCTCTAAACCAAAATTCTGTCACAGTCCTAAAAATAGACTTTTTAATGCAAGCAACATACTTAATGTCTGAACTCTCAGAGTGTGAATGTGTGTATGAATGGGTGGATGACTGATTGTAGTGTAAAGCGCTTTGGGGTCTCTGGGGACTTGATAAAGTGCTATACAAGTTCAGGCCATTTACCATTTGCCACTTTAAAACTGAATCTCCACTCATTGTTCCTGTTACGTACAGGTGAACATTAGCACTGCAGCACAGCCAGCTTCTGCTGGAGGTTTGAGAAATAGATTATTTTTTATGGTGCACTGAATGATATTTTTTTCACTCTGGCAAACATTTAAGCAAATAATCGTTGTAATGAACATGATCAGATGTTCCTGGGGATGTTGCTTTAATGCTAATGAATAACAGCCACCTCTTTAAAAAAGTATCCATCAATAAAAGGCTCCCATTGTTCCCAGAATGACTAAGAACATGACCAAAGGTTAAACTGTAAGGTCCAGGGTAGCCTCTAATCTTCCCAGTAGTAGAACTTCACACAGGTCATCTATTGAAGCTCTTACTTAGTAATATCCTGAACCCAATTCATCATGAAAAATATTATGTTTACTTTCATGAAGACACGCTGTGAGGACTTCTCTGGACCTTTCTCCAACTGTCTCTGACGTATGAGGCATCCTGTTGTTTTAGGCCTGCAGCTACTAGCCGTCCCCTCCTGCCCAGGCCTGTTTCCTCCACTCACTGAACACAAGAAAGAGTATCCTGACAGGAAAGCGTGTCTTTCACACACATGATATGAGCTCATTCATTTCCTCACGGGAAACACTTGTCATGAGCGTGTGAACCACTTTGTAAGCCTTCCAGTAGACTGAAAGTTGGTTAGCGGCGTTTGGCCCAGTCAAAGCCCAGACCTAAAACTAATTGAGAATCTGTAATAACACTTGACAGTTGATGTTCACATAAACTTTCTATCCAATTTGGCTGAGATTGAACTATTTTTACCAACTCAATCATTCACATTGGAGGGGTTTCGAGCATGAAAAGTGTGTTAAGGGCCATGCATAGGCATTTCAGTTGGATTTCAGTCCAAACTTTGACTAGGCCACCACAAAACCTTCCTATATATATATTTTGTATCCTTCAGAGGTGGACTTGCTGGTGTACTTTAGATCATTATCCTGATCCATAACCCAAGTAAACATAAGGTCCAAAACTTAACAAATGACCGGATATTCTCCAGCAAGGAGCCTCAGATCTTTTTTTTTGTTTGTTTGTTTTATTTATACTTTATTTAACCAGGAAAACCGCACTTAAATGTAAAATCTCAGTGGTTCTCCACTGTTCCGTGTTTTCTCAGTTTGTGGATAATGGTTCTCACATTGGTTCTCTAGAGTGAACTGGAATCAAAGACCACTCTGCCAAAAATATTAAATTTTACTTGAATTAGTAAAAGTCTTTAGTTACAAACTTCTGCTTTGGTAGTAAAACCTTTTAATAACACTACCAGTGAATGAACATCGTCTAACAATGCGGATCAAGTCTGCGACATCTGGGGATTTAGACACGTTTAAAAAAACAATTCAACATAGATACACACTTAGATGTGGAAACCTCTTGTAAAACCTGCACAAAATAAATAAAAGTTCATGCATTTCCACAAAAATGAATCATACTTATAATAAAATACATGAAAAAAAGGGGTCATCTACTGGATCTTCCGCCATGAACTGGCAGAAATTCCCACAAATGCTCAGCTGGCCAGATAGCACTTGCAGGTAAACACAAACCTGTGTGTGGGAGAAAAAAAACAGTGGTTGGCTCCTCTGTTTAAATCCCAGAAGAAAGGACTCAATAAACCGAAATGCAGCCCCTCCGTCTTGCAGTCAGCAACATGCAGGTGACTGAAATCTGATAACTTTGCTGATTTGCCTTAAGCAATCACTCCAAGTATTAAATTCCTCACCAAACATACAAATGGAACCAAACAAAGCCTTCCCTCAGCTGTCCTCAAGGGTGTCCAAGCAGGAAGAAAGGCCCTTTTCCTAACAAAGATGGAAAAATTCTTCACTCAGGTTGTCTTTGTCGGATATTAAACTTTGATTAATGATCCTAAACATTTATGTGTGATTAAATAAAATCAAGAACTGAAGAAATCTGTAAGGGACTGAATACTTTCACAGCTCTGTAAGGGCTGAGCAAAAGTGAGAATACTGCCATCTTGTGGAGGCAAATCTAAACACATCGTTACAATTACATTTTGCTGCTGCATTATATTCTGAATTAGGATTATTGGTTGTTTATTGACGAGTTACTTCACTGGTTAACAGTCAGACATCTGAAGTGACTCAGCAGTTGCACTAGTTTTTCCGAGCCATAATTCAGGTCCAGTTTGGTCATATAACATATATCAAAGCATAGGCGAAGACAGAGCAAAGTTTTAATGGGTGTTTTGGCCTCTGCTGAGCAGCAGAAGTAAACATACAGTTAAAGCTGAGCAGCATATGCATGGGAAACCTCCAACAGGTTGAAAGGTCAACACGGGGAGATATAAGCTTAGAGTCCATTAGTGGATTATAACCATAAACACTCGATGGCTCCTGCATCTCTCATGGATTAGAGAGAGAGAGAAAGACAGAGAGATAGGGTGGTTGCATGACAGTTACTGGAAAGCAGTTGAATCAAAGCAAAATCGAGAGATCATACAAGGAGTGAGACACACTTGACAGCGTGCTGAAGGAAAGCTGAAGGAGCTGCAATCAGCCTGAAGTCTGAGATTTAAGGTGATCTTGCTCACCTGAAAGCTGCTGACGGTAGGTTTGCACAGTTTTAATCAGGAACATCATGGGAATGCTATGTGTTTGCACGCATCTTTTAAATCTGTGCAAGCTGACAGGAAAAAGGTGAAAAAATCAGCATAAATATGTAGGTAAGAAAGTAGTTTTCTGGTATTTGTGATGGGAACTCTTCACATTTCATGCTTTTTATTTTCTCATTTCCATCCATAAGCAGGTCATTTCTATGGTCTACATGTTGCTTTTTATGTTGCTGTCTTCATCCTCATTACTGTTGTGTAAATTAAATTTAGTTATGTCCCATGTTTGTATGCATCTGCACAGAAAGCATGGACGTGGACATTGAGGGGATTATCCAGTGCATCAAGCAGGGGGATGAGAATGGTGTTCAGATGCAACTGCAGGAGTTCAACAAAGAGGTAACACACACACACAGAGGGTCGTGGATTCCTCATACATAGATGATTTCTGATAATTACTTATTTTTATCTAACTTTGTTAATCTGCAGTACGCCCAGTGCTTCTTCTTTGATGCAGACGAGAGGGAGAAAAGGAGGGTGAGTTCCTGCTGTGCCCAGAGAACATTAAGGCCCACATCCTTCTGCTGATCACTCTGCACCTCCATGCCCTCTTCCTCTCCCCACCCCCAACAGTCTGGCTGTGATTAGTATTTCTGCTGCATCAGTCGTCCCTGATCCTCTGTCCCTGCCTGCTCAGGCAGATTGAGTTCAGACAGCCCAACTGCAAACCTGTTAGAAGAAACTATTAGATTAAAAGGTTGTGTTTTCAGGCATTTCAGAAAGCATACTGTAGGGTCAAGTCTATTCACAACCAGGGATTCACAGCCACTCTCTGGGCTTGATGTCTATACCGTTTCAGGTGTTTAGGAATACAGTTTGCTTTAACCATGTTTTATTATCACTAATACTGAGACAGAATTCTCAGTGATCCCAGAATAACCTCTGAACGTTTATTGGTTGTATAAGTTGCCATAGGGCAGAAAGCATGCTGGTTATTTTCACCCTTCATTGAACTTTTGCAGTTATGGCAGTTTTATTCCTGATTTAGGGTAAAAGTAACCATTCGGTACTGACCCTGCATCTGTTCTTACCTGACTTTTGGTCGTTTAATACGCAGTTTGATTAAAAAAAATATTAAAAGTGGTTTTCTGTCGTCTGTACATAGTTACTCCAGCAGGAGGTTGCTCATAGATATAGTGGTTTGATCAGGGGTCTTAATCTGTCATATTTCAAGTTTTAATCAACTCAAACGAGGATCATAGCCATGACACATGTAATTTAAAATCTTCAAAAAATTCAGCTTTAAAGCAGTTAAAACATTTTACCAACATGTCTCTTCTGACAAGAAGTAATGTTATTGTTTGGAGTTGCCCAGCCAGGGTCCTGACTTAAATCTCATAGAGAATCTGTCCAGGAAGCTAAAGATTAGGGTGATGGTGAGGAGGACTTCCAAGCCGAAAGACTTGGAGCCAAAATCACCAAAGATAAATCATTAAAATAGGAGTGGAAACACGCAAAAAGCTGCTCAGCAATTATAAAAAATGGTTTTATAATAATAAAGAATCATCCACTGATTATCAAGATGGATATAAATAATTTTCAACATGCCATTTTTGAAATTAAAATCTAAATTAAAAGATAACTTCTTCTTTCAAAATTGGCGCTCCTTTTAGTTTTATTATCTTTTGAGAGATGTCCTGTCTCATTTTTTATACAAAACAAACTTTAGGATTGAGAGAAAATTATTTTAAATCTAAATCTGCCAACAACAAATTCTCAAAAACTTGAGACACTGTATAACGTGATTAAAAACAGAACACACAACAGAACAAAGTAAACATATGTTTAAACTAAGACATTGCACTATTTCTGGAAAAAACAATAAGGTAAGTTTAAATTTGATGACAACAACACATCTCATAAAAGTTGAGACAGGAACATTTTTACCACTAATGCATCACCTCTTTTTTAAACATCTAGTAACTGAGGAGACCAGCTTCTGGTGTTTTTAGAGGGAAATGCTCTCATTTATGTCTGAGGATCCTAACTAACAACCGTCCTGACTCTTGTTTGCTGAATTTTTCATATCATGAGCAAATGTTCTCAATTTGTGAGAGGTCTGGACTGCTGGCTGGTCAGTTCAAATGTCTGTCTTCTTCTCTTCTAGTCAGAGGCAATGTTGTTCTAATGGAAGCACTGTGCAGTTTTATATGATCTTCTTGAAATATCCAAAGCAGCCTGTGCCATATGCACCGATATGAAAATCTGGGCCGATATCGATATCCGATTTTAATATCACATTTATGACTGATAAATGATACCTACCAATATTATGTATATTTCCCAACTCTTTTGACCCGGTGAAAAAACAACCACACTGCTGATAATGCTTCTCTGCTTCAGTTAAACACTCAAAATCCTGCACTGCATCACCGTCAATGTCACATGACCAAACAAATCCCACATGGCCGACCCCCTCCCCTCCCCCTCCAGAAACACAAACAGCAACAAGATGGTAATAAACATCAATTGTTAATATCGGCCCAGTTTCACTAATTGGGCCTATACAGATATGTTAAAAATGTACTAACATCGGAAATGATTTTAGTGATATTATGAACTGTACATGATGATTCCAAGCTTTCCAAATTTTCCAATGAGGGACATATTTTGGGAATTGTTCTGTTATTTTTAGATGTAGTTTTTCACAGACTGGTGAATGCCTGTCCATCTTTACTTTGGAGAGGTTCAGCCTCTCTAAGATGCCCTTTTTATTCCCAGTTTTCCTGCAGGCATGAGGCCAATTAACCTAATTAGTTGTGAAATTTTCCTACAGTGTTTGTGATTCATACCACTCACTTATTTAGGCACAATTTCTTAGTCTAAACATTTTATGTGTTTATTACATTCTATTAAATATGGGTTTGTGAGAGTAGCAGATCATTGCATCGTGTTTTTATTAACATTTTAGTCAACATACCATTTTTTGGAATTGAGGTGGTTTAAATAATTGTGAAATTCAATCATATTTATGACTGTTTATTTCAATATTTTTTCAAAAATATTTAAATATCTAGAAAGTTAAGCTGATGCACACTGGTTAAGGAGATGGGTAGAAAATGGCTTGTTTACAGGTATCAAATGGAGGTTGGGACGAAACAGGAGTAGGAACTGTCAAAGTGCTCAATTGACCCAAAACAATTATCGTATATCATTGTTATTATTATTAATAATTGTAAAAAGACAAAGTAAATAACAAAAAATACTTTTTTTAAATAAACACGGCTGTTACAATCTCTGCTT
The DNA here is from genome assembly GCA_036173005.1 of Crenichthys baileyi. Taxonomy (NCBI): domain Eukaryota; kingdom Metazoa; phylum Chordata; class Actinopteri; order Cyprinodontiformes; family Goodeidae; genus Crenichthys; species Crenichthys baileyi. The sequence continues at coordinate 325,124 of JAHHUM010000333.1, forward strand.
ATAAACGCATTTTTGTGCTTTTGCTGCTGCTTTCACGTTAAAGTATCATTTCGTTTTTACAACACATTTGTAAATCAAATTCTTTCCTGTTTCTTTGTTGACATATTTTCCTTTTTTTTTCCTCTGTTGCATACCTGCCTGAAAAATGGATTGTTTGATTCCTGCAGCAAAGAAAACTAGAAGAGGTAAAGTGCTGCAGCCCAGTGCTTTGTGGGAACTAAAACTCACAGATAAACTGTACTGAAGTGTGAAAATTAGTTTAATTTACTCTTTGCACTGTTTAATCAGTTCAGGAAGAATAAAGTGAGGGACTGTGCTGATTCTGACTCCGACAATGATGACTTTGAGCTGGAAGATCGAGGTCTCATCCTCAGACAGGTAACCTCATGCTGTTACTCCCTGCAAGTACAGAACCAACCTCAGTCAGTCAGTCAGTCATTTTCTACCGCTTATTCCATAGTGGGTCGCGGGGAAGCTGGTGCCTATCTCCAGCAGTCTATGGGCGAGAGGCGGGGTACACCCTGGACAGGTCGCCAGTCCATCGCAGGGCAACACACAAGCAACCATGCACACACTCATTCATACACCTAAGGGCAATTTAGAGCAACCAATTAACCTAACACGCATGTCTTTGGACTGTGGGAGGAAGCCGGAGTACCCGGTGAGAACCCACGCATGCACGGGGAGAACATGCAAACTCCATGCAGAAAGACAGAACCAACCTTAATTATTGTAAAAAGTCTAAAAATACATTTTTATGTTTTTATTAATGTGATGAAGGAAATACAGCATGTGAAACAGAACATGAATGTTTTAACAATGTGTACAGTCAAGTCCATTGTTGTTAAGGAGTCCAAAATATATATTTGCTATGTAGTCTGTTTAGCTTGTGTGTAGGTTTATTGGGTCACAAATACCATCTGTATCAATAGGGCTAAAATGTGCATAAAATTCATTCAAAATACATTTTAAAACATAATAATAAAATAATACTAATCATAATGTCTCCAGATCATCCAGAGTCCTGGGCCCTGTTTTATGCCATCTTATCTTCAGCCCACCCTGTAGGGTTCCTGTAGGTTTCAGGTCTGGGCTGTGGTGGTGTTTGATATGGGCTGCCCAGGGTAGCATGGCATGGGGGGCGCCAACTTGCACTCCAAAAACAGAGTTATGCCAGTTGCAAGCCAGACAAGTCTTCTTTTAACTGCATGTCCAGTCACCAGGCAGCAGTGCCCCCTGGTGTTTTGCCTGGAGTACTGTAAGGAAATATGAGTACCGAAGCTGGGGTCTGACCCAATTAAAGGGCTATTTGACTGTTTTCTTTACGAATATGGGCAGCATTTGATCATTACTAGTTTAAAATCCAGAATACTTACAGGTATAATTAAGTCATCTATAAAATTGTATTTTTGTAAAGCACAAGACTTGATTGAACAGATCAATATTGTTTTCGTTTTTAATGGTGTTCATCAGGGCATTTGGGGTGGGGGTGTAAAAAGAGGGGCTTCTTCAGTGCGACATTCATGCAGGAACTGCCACTGGGTCTGGGGACAAAAAAGGCTACTGAAGAAGGTTGATGTTGTGTCAGGTAACCCATTTCTGTGTTTTGAATCAGATTTGAAACCAGATTTATCTTTAAATATTCTGGTTTTTAAAGGAGTTCATGATATTATGCACTCCAACAAGGTACCCAGGGCCTTTGGAAGAGCGACAGGCCTGCAGCATCACAGTTCCTCCATTGTATTTGTCAGTGAGCATGAGGAGTTTTTCCACTCCAGACCCTTCTGAAATCTTGCAATCTCTACAAGTGAGATTTTGGCTTTAGCTCCCTTAGGATCACTGCGCATCATCGCAAGGTAATTTAGGTCCTCTTCTAGCCAAGCTACTATGTCAAATTATAGCCATACCCTCAGGAAACAGAAAATCATGGATTATTAAATAAAAATTCCAAGAAACTCTGATAAACTTAAAAAATCACAGTTTTTGTTCAATAAATGTTACAATTATTTTAAAGGAATTGTTTGGTGTACATTAATTATACCACTGGTGTTTTCTTAGTGCTGGACAACAAATCTGACCAGCATTTTAAGGCCTCCAGCTCCATTTACAAACACCTTCAGACTCCTGACCACCTGTTGATGTTTGTCTGTTCCCCTCCTCAGAATTTAGCTGTCGTCATTGTGAGGTTCATGAGAACAGGAGTCAAACGCAGTCTGCTCAGAGTATCTCTGCACTCACTAAGGATCCTGACCAGAGACAAAAGGATCCTGGGTCATCTGGTGACAGACAGCACTCTTCTGACATTGGCCAAACTGGCCGGTCTGACTACAAATGATGCCAGTGAGAAAGTCAACGACCCTGACTCTGATTTCTACGACAACATCATTGCATCCCTGGCACAGGCCAAACTGCTGCAGAGGTGTGCTGAAGAGGATGGGTGCGAGGCTGAGGCCATGGACCCACTTGAGGAGTTCCCTGCTGTGGATGAGGACTCCAAGACCGTCACCAGCAACGTCTACGGTGGCGATCTGGACAGCAGCAGCTGGTTTGGAAGTCACAGGACCAGCATCAACGAAATGCACAGAGGGAGCATCCACCAGAAAGCGCTGGAACGAGGGAGGAGAGACCGCAGAGAGAGCAAGATGGAAGGGGAAGGAGAGGAGGAGGAAGGGGAGCAGGGAGAAGAGTTGCTGAAGAAGGAGGCCGTGAAGGTTCTGTGTAATGTGGTGTACAACAGCACCTGGGCTCAGGAGAGGTTCAGCGCTCTCAGGTGGGTCCAACACAAACTTCATGAGAGGAAACCATTCAGAATGAAAACTGAATGAACTGAGAAAACCTGTGGAGTAATTGACCTTTCTGAACGTTCACAACTACAAATGCAACATCAAGATGGACATTTTCATTGCATCAGATTTTTCCATCATATCAATTTAGTTTTTATGAAAACCAGCAGATTTCCATCCATCCAACCTTTTTCCATTTATTGTTTCAGGCTTCTGAGTGGTCTCATTGAGTGTCTATCCTCCAGCGTCAATTGGCCGTCTCCCTCCAGCGTTCAGTTCTACGAGCTACGCCTCATGTTCCTCATCACTGCACTAAGACCCGAACTCAGCGCTCAGCTTAAACAGGTACATCTACTCTGTGAGATGTTCAGGTAATCTCCTTCACGGTTCTCACACTCATCGTTGTCCTCCTCCAGGAGGGTGGGGTTCCCATCCTCACAGCTGCCCTGGAGAGCTGCCTGGAGGTCCAGTGGAAGGAACCTTACGAGTGTGTGCTGGAGCCCGCAGCTCCACCCATCTCTCCGGAAGCCTCGCAGCGCATCGTAGAGATCCTCAAAATCCTCTTCAACATCACATACAGCACCCACAAGCAGGAACCAAGTGAGGTCAGAGACTATGAGGGAAAAAACAAGAGGAAAGTCTACATTTAAGGCATTTCAAGGAATATTTTAAAGCTACTAACAAAATCTTTCTGTAAAACCAATAAAACTCTCTTTAGATTTATTTACTTACCTTTAGTTTGACATGCCATACTTAATTCAATTCAATTCAGTTTTATTTATATAGCGCCAATTCACAACACATGTTGTCTCAAGGCACTTCACAAAAGTCAGGTACATACATTCCAATTAGTCCTAACCATTGAACAGTGCAGTCAGAGTTAGTTATTTATTCAAATTGGATAAAAAGTTTTTCTGTCTAAGGAAACCCAGCAGATTGCATCCAGTGACTTGCAGCATTTCCTCCTCCCGGATGAGCATGTAGAGACAGTGGACAGCTTAGGGTTTCTATTTGTTTTGTTACTTTGCTGTAAATCATTATTTGATCAAGATAAAATAAAAGCTTCAGTGGGAATATGCCTCTGGTGACATCACAAAAGACATAAGATAATTAAACTTTTGAGTACCACCATTTGTATTTTTCCTGTTTTTTCTTCTTGATTTTTATTTTTTTTTATCAAATTCCTCTTTCAAAGGTGCTTACTTTGAATCTTTAGGGCCACAACAAAGCAGGTGAGCGATATTTGGGAGCCCTGCGTTAATTTCAGGGAGATTTGGCCACAACATGGAAACAGTTTATAAAGAGGACCAGCCTAGGATGGACATTTTGATTATTATAAAGCTGGTGCAATCAAGATGATTTTCAAGTCCCAACAATGTTTGTTGCAGAGCTGTAGCATCACCTGCTTCTTTTCCCACAACGAGGCAGTCATACTTGTAATGGGCCTGGTCCTACCAGTTAGGCCCACCATGAGTGCAGCTGTGGTACGACCGAAACCATCGCCAGCATTCCAGCCAACACCAGACCGAAGGAGTAAAAAATAAAAATAAAAAACCCAATAGCTCGGCACTCAGAAAGAGAGACGTTCTGTTCGGCATCATCAGAGTCAAACTCTGGCTAAAACCTGTTGAACACCATGCAACTCAAGTGCAAATTGGATGCGTCAGAATCAGTGTAGAAATCTTTAAAAAGTTGCTCGTCAGCCTTGATGTTTACTGATGCCAGCTGATCGGCTCGATTCTTGTGCCTTTTGTGATGTCATTGACCCAAAGCTTTTTCTTCAGTGCTCTTTTTAAAAACGTTATATTTTGTAAACCCCTGCATTGGAAACACTTCCTTACACAGTCATGTTTTAATATTCTGTGCACATGTATTACTAAAACAACAAGGACTGGATGTTATCTTTAAATTAACACAGCCTGATAAAAAGGTTGACCCAAAGCCTGTTTTTACCTGTCAGTTGCATCTTATACAAAACTATTTGTGTGCAGAGGATGAGTTGTGCTGTTGTCTGATTGTGTAGGACGATGCAGCTCTTTACCGACACCTTGTGGCCATTCTGCGTCTCTGCTTGATGAGGAAGTGTATGCTGCCTGAGGACACCGACGAGTTACAGGGGTGAGAGGGAATTATCATTATTATAAAGTATGATGGATGTTTTTACATGTGCACAGTACAGATATGAACAAGGTCGGTGAGAGAAACTTTATATCTCTAAGATTCTGACAAATGTAATTTTTATAGCCATTAGTAATTACCAGGGATACAAAAGTACATTTAATATTAAAGGACATTTATGACACATTATTTCTTTTACATATTTTCTTGGACTAAATACATAGGGTTAAAAGCATTTCTGACATGCCTCTAACCCCTCCGTGTTACCTAACATGTGCCAGATTTATCCCACATTACACAATCTACAGATCTTTGCAGATCTAAGTACTCACCCTCCTTAAACAATACCACTTTTTGTAACATTACAACCAAAGACTTTACTGTGTCTTACTGAAACAAAGTTAAATGAAATCAATACCTGGTTTTCAAACTTTTTCAGAAATAAAAATCTGAAAAGTGTGGTGTGTTTTTGTATTAAGCCCCCATTTAACACAGTCAGAATTACAATGGAAAGGATTAGTTCAAAGCACATGTGTGGGTTAGAATGGCCTAGTCAAAGTCCAGATCTAAATCCAATTCAAAACAGAGATTCAGTCTCTAGATGTGCAAATCTTGCAGAGACATGCTCCAACAGACCTGCAGCTGTAACTGCAGTGAAAGGTTGTTCTTTAAAGTATTGACAATGGGGGAGGGGGCTGAGTATGCATTTCACACTTATAGGATTTCTATTTTCAAGATCTTTTAAAACCAGGTATAATTTTTCTTCCACTTCACAACTATGCACCCATTTTTGTTACTCTGTAAATTTGCCAAAATTCAAATGGTATACAAACTTTTGAAGGCCAATCTGACTTTTCTTTCAGTTTATTTCTTTGATCAAATATGTATGAACATAAAGAACCTCCTGGAATTAACAACATCTTCTTGTTCTAATCACAGTCCAACAGAACTGTAATTTATTCATTTATCACATGTTTTGGCTTGTGTTTTTCATGTTTCCATTGTTTCTACTGGCAGAGTTTTATATATTTAACCATGTTGCATGTTGGACTCCGGCAGGGCTGCCCTTTATCACCGGTCCTGTTCATAACTTTTATGGACAGGATTTCTAGACGCAGCCAAGGGCCGGAGGGGGTCTGGTTAGGGGACCAGTGGATTTCGTCTCTTCTTTTTGCAGATGATGTGGTCCTGCTGGCCCCCTCTAGCCAAGACCTACAGCATGCGCTGGGGCGGTTTGCAGCCGAGTGTGAAGTGGCTGGGATGAAGATCAGCTCCTCCAAGTCAGAGGCCATGGTACTCGACCGGAAAAGGGTGGCTTGTCCTCTTCAGGTTGGAGGGGAGTTCCTGCCTCAAGTGGAGGAGTTCAAGTATCTCGGGGTCTTGTTCACGAGTGAGAGAAGAATGGAGTGGGAGATCGACAGATGGATCGGTCCGGCTGCCGCAGTTATGGGGGCGCTGTGCCGGTCCGTTGTGGTGAAGAGAGAGCTGAGCCGAAAAGCGAAGCTCTCGATTTACCGGTCGGTCTACGTTCCTACCCTCACCTATGGCCATGAACTTTGGGTCATGACCGAAAGAACGAGATCCCGGATACAAGCGGCTGAAATGAGCTTCCTCCGTAGGGTGGCCGGGCACTCCCTTAGAGATAGGGTGAGGAGCTCGGCCATCCGGGAGGGGCTCGGAGTAGAGCCGCTGCTCCTCCACATCGAGAGGAGCCAGTTGAGGTGGCACGGGCATCTATACCGGATGCTTCCTGGACTCCTTCCTCGGGAGGTGTTCCGGGCACGTCCCACCGGGAGGAGGCCCAGGGGACGGCCCAGGACACGCTGGAGGGACTTTGTCTCTTGGCTGGCCTGGGAACGCCTTGGGCTCCCCCCGGAGGAGCTGGAGGAGGTGTCTGGGGAGAGGGACGTCTGGGTGTCTCTGCTGAGTCTGCTGCCCCCGCGACCCGGTTCCGGATAAGCGGAAGACGACAAACGAACGAACGAATCATGAAGAATTTCTGTCCTAGTATACTAAATAGTAACTCTGTCTGAATCCTGCAGTCACACAGTGAACCTGCTGACGGCGCTCCCTCTACAGTGTCTCAATGTGCTGCTCACACTGCCTCTGGAGCCAGAATCCAAGAGAAGTCTGGGAGTCAACATGGACTGTGTCCACACACTGCTGATGTTCATGGAGAGGCGCCTGGAGGCGGTGAGGGAGAAAGTGCTTATGTTCGGAGCAATCTTTTTAAAGTTTGTTTTCTTTCTTGGGAAAATGCACTCTTTGAAATATAAAACAGTTTATCCAGTGATTCTTAATGAAAAGTTTTTTTATTTGTGTCTGTGCTTCTCAGGGGGATAGAATCAAAGCGAAGCTGACACCAATCCTCAATCTGCTGACAGAGAGCTGCAGGGCTCACAGAGAAACTCGCCTGTACATCAGGAAACATGTAACATTACCTCAAAATGATCTAATATTAACCTGTTTCTTGTGTCCCTGGATGTAGGGTTTAGTCTTCACTGCTTTTCCACGTCACAGATGAACAAATTTATTTAAACAGCTTTAATGTGAGCCAAATGTTTTAAAACTGGCAGAAATCTGGACATATGTTCTTGCTTCAGTTTTTATGATGCCGATTTGCATCAATACTGCTTTTTGATGAAAGGCAAATTAATGAAAGTTTATGGAAATTAATTTTAGCCTGAAAATGACTGTATAGTTAGCTTATGAGAGAGGGCTTATAGGACAGGGCAGCTGAGGTTTAAAAGAAAATGGTGCTTGTTTTTTGTTCAACCACGGTTACCTCCAAAGAATCACGTACTGTCATCATTGCTTTGTGTCAAAAGGATTTTACAGGAAAAGATATCGCTGCACCCAAATCAACCATTCATTAAATGATCAAGATCTTCAAAGAGAAGAGGAGGTTCAACTGCTGTGGAGAAAGCTTCAGGGCACTCAGAAAGTCCAGCAACTGCTGGCGGCATCTCCTTAAGAGGACTTAACTAAGGGATGATGTTGCCACCAGTACAGAGCTTCTCTGGAATGGTAGCAGACAGGTGTGAGTGTTTCCACAAACACAGTGAGGTGGAGACTTTTAGGTGCTGGCCTCGTGTCAGAAAAACTAGCTAAGTAGCAGACTGGCTTCTGCAGGAGGAACCAGGATTGGACTGCAGGGGACTGGAGTGAAGTTGGGGAAAGAAAAGGTGAATGCCACCATGAGTCTTCACCCAACAGGAAGGAAGTTCACTCAAAATGTTTCTTAAAAACACAACCATGGACAAAGAATGGGATCAAAACATCCTCCAGGGGCAGCTTTGCCCAACAATCCAGGACCAGTTTGAATACGATCAATGCTTTTTTCACCTAAATGTTTTCCACTGCCACAAGACAAAAGTAATAACTAAGTGGCTCTGGGAGTCAAAATCTGGCTCCATGTCCAGGAAGCTCATCTATTTTAATCCCAAGGAGAAAATACTGAATCTTTGCATTAAACATATTTTTCAAAAACAGCAACTGAAACTTCAGAAATGTCTGTAGCTGAATTTCAGTATACCATCTGATAAAATGATCTAATATTAAAACAGCAACCTGGGAAAAAACGTTATCCATCAGTTTTTCTGTTGAATATTTCTATGTTCATGTGCTTTGAACTAATCCTATGTTCATTCATTTTATGCACTTTGGAAGCAACAGAAGGAAAATATGGCCATAAATGGTTGCTATCTGTTTCTCAGCCTGCAATTTTGTGCTAAATTAAATGGTTATTTCACTGTTTGCGGGGACTCTGGACTACATTTAACCAGTTCATCATATAAAATACTACAGCAGAGATTTCCGAAGACACAGTATTACATATGTGATCCCTTTATTGTATTTTAAAAAAACTGAAAAGACCACATTTAGTGTTTTTTTTTGTTTACATTAGAACCACCTTACATTGAATAAAAACTGAGTGCAAAAAGGGGCTCAGGCCACCATTCTTGCAAGAACCACCTCTGGAAGCGTTTCATAATGCTGCCATCTGGCCAACAAAAACCATCTTTGTCAAACTTACTCTGCTTTCTAATACCATCTCATTCCACTGTAACCAAGACATTGACTATGAGATTCATCCAATATTTGTTTTCAATTCTTCTGTGTTATGAGAAGAGCCTCAACTTAACCTGTGAGTTATTTTGTTTTTCTGTCATTAGATTCTTCCTCCTCTGAGAGATTTATCCCAAAGACCAGAGGAAGGAGACACAGTAAAAAGTCGCCTGGTTCGTCTCATGACTCATTTAGACACAGACCTGAAACACTGTGCTGCTGACCTCCTCTTTGTCCTCTGCAAGGAAAATGGTAAACTTCATCTGGTCATAAGATGCTAGTCATAAAAATGATGCAGTTTTCGGTGCATCTGCTTCTTCTCTTTGGTTCCCAGTGCGGCGTTTTGTCAAGTACACTGGCTATGGAAATGCAGCGGGTCTGCTGGCCACCAGGGGACTGCTGGGCGGTGCCAGGAGCTCCATCTCCGAAGCCCAGTACTCCAGCGACTCGGACTCGGACACAGAGGAGTACCGGCAGGTCAAAGACCGCGTCAACCCTGTGACGGGCCGGGTGGAGGTGGAGCAGCCGAACCCCATGGAGGGCATGACAGAGGAAGAGAAGGAGGAAGAGGCCAGGAGGCTGATCATGATCTTCAACAAGCTGTCCAAGTACGCCTCACAATAAACAGTGGAATTATTTAATTCTGCCAGATATTTGAGCCTTAAATTGTTGTTCAGTTGATCTGAATAAATACACAGCACCATCCACACCTAATGTCACAAACAGCCCTAAAATAAACCCATGTTTTTAACACTGAACATTCAAACCTTTAATTAGAGCACATTTATTCAGTGCGGAAATTATATAAGAAATCAAAATAACTGTTCTATATGTTTACCAACACCCCTGCCGTTACATAGTTACATCCCCGGGAAACAGGCAGTCATGGATTACTGCTTATAATTATTGTTTAAAAAGTTATACCAATAAGTGTGGAAGGTCCTGAAGGAAAAATAAAATGAGTAAGATTTCTATAACATGGCTTGCAGTAAATGGTTACTACCAATTCTTTGATATCAGGATTATTTGAAGCCTGAACTTTTTCACCAAATATGTGTTAGAATAACTTTATTAATTATTATTAATAGAAAACTGTCATCATGGTGAAGGTTGAAGTGCCAGAACTATAAATATTTCAAATATTTCAACCATGGGTGGATCTTTAGCTCCTCCAGCGTCTGATTAGAGTTTTTACATAAAACGCTGATCAGACAATGAAGTTTTAACTCAACATATATACTGAATTATGTTGAAGTTCTTGACAGTTTAGAAGGCTTGAAAATTTTTATATATGAGGAGCAACAACAAAAATGGCTCTATGGATTGTTAAGTTTGTTAAAGTAAGACAATGTATAATTCAAAATAATCAGAATGAGCAATCTATTAGTTCCTGTAAATAAAATGTCTACATGTTCTTCTGTTGCTGCTTCACAGAGATAACATCATCCAGCCGATGGGAATGGATGAGGAGGGGAAGCTTGTCCCGATGAAGGGTCTGGAGGAAAATCGGCTCTCAGAGGAAGCAAAGTCTGAGTCGGACAACGAGGCAGAATCAGACAAAGAGGACTGAGACATGTTAATTCACTTAATTCACTTTATTGATTGGGTTTTGTAAACATCCCATTACTTAGGTTTGGTTGGTACATAAAGTGGATGCTGTGGTTGGAAACCCAGAGAGAAAAACAGATAAACATTGTTTGACAGTGACTGAAATCAAGAAATAATTACTTCAGACTAAAAAAAACAAATGTAGAGCAGCTTTACCACTGGTCTGACTTAAGATTTCTGTTCTTATTTGTGTTGTAGTTCCCGATGAGAAATCAATTTCATCATGATTATATCAGTGTTTCATTAAAGCTTATTCCCTCTATTAAAAATACTCAGCCCTTTCAAAATCATTGCAGTATTTCTTAATATGCAACATCCAAGGGGTTCCAAACATGAGACGAATCCTACAGCATACAGCATATATAATATGGTACAGACTGTGACGTCTTGTAGGATATTATGGAGCACATATGCATTTTACATTTTTAGCATGATATGTAAAACCCATTGAGATAAATTTGTCTTTTACTGCAGCAATAAAATCTCGCACCAAGATTTCTTTAAAAATTCAACCTTTAAGCTCACCACGAATGCCTGTTAATGCATATTCAACACACGGCAAGGATCATATTAGAAATTTGCCACCCACTAGTGGTTGTTGTGAAAGTTATTTCATTTGATGCTTAATTTAGATGTGAATTTTTCATTAGTTATTCATGACATCCTCTTTCCCTCACATGTAAATATGATATGAATCTTCAAAATAAGAAAAACAGGAGAACATGCCATTCGATTTGGGCAGACATGTAACAGGGAATGGCCACAAGAAAACAGCTACTTACATAAGCTTACTTATACCTAGTGTGAGCTTTAATTAAAACATTTAAAAGAAGAAACAGTGACAAATGAGGCTGTACGAGGACACCAGTTCATCCAAGGACAATGATAAGGGAGGTAAAAAAAGTCTAAAACTCTGTGGTAGGACACTGCAGGTAATATTTTGAAACTACATTAAAAAATCTTTTATTTCAATGTTTTAACTTATCCTCCAGGAGAGCCAATGGGTGTGAAGGATGCTGTATGCACACATAAAGCAACTTAAACATTAATTTTTGCACCTTTTATGAGTAAACAATTTCCCTGAGGATTTAATGTTTGTTACAGAACATTAATTTTGTTGTTTTTCACCATACTTCCATACATACATCCGATGTGCAGTAGATATTAAACATGAATTCATTTATTTTGTAAAAATAATGCAGTAAATAAGATCATAATTAGGGCAACTTAGTCACCTAAGCAAATGATTTGCAAGGTCAGAATTAAGCATGAATTAAGAGCTTATGGTGGATGTCTTTATTTTCCAAAGCTCATATTTTTAGAAGCATTCTAATAAATCTTAAAAATTTTCATAAAAAATATAATGTCAGATTTCTAATCAAAATATAAAGATAAAGGATAAAAGCAACCATATTTATAGTTGCATCTTAAACATGTGCATTACTTTGTGACGTCCCAGCTAACGCAGTGAGACAATGTGGTTCTTTTTTGACAGGATCTGTTTGGTGTCGAATAAAATCTTCCTAAGATAATAAACTGAGATGTTCTCATATTGTTAGGGGAAGAAAAACTGCAGAAATTCATCAGTAAAGATCCATCATTTCTTCAAGAGACATCTGCAGTTCTACAGACTGCAGAGAGGAGGAGCCAAACTCAACAGCCATATTCTTCAGAAGCTCCATTGAGGTCAGAACCACCTGAGAGAAGAAAGGGAACCGCCACACAAATTCAGTATTTATGTTGAGTTCTCTCATTAATTTTTCTTTCATCAATAGCTAATAATTTAAAATAAAACCTTTCCTTCACCTCAACTGTGATGAGTTTTTTTTCCCAAGGCCTGTTGTCAAGGTCAGGCCACTTTTCCCCAAGACAGAAGAACAGGGAGCAGGGCGGAGAGTCCCTTCCACTAATAAAATCCATTATCCCTATAGGAAAATAGACAGCATGCAACAGTCTGTACATGGAGTCACATGCATGCTCATTTAAAGGTGGATTATACCTTTACGCACCTCTGAGAAAGTCCCTGACCTGGTAAAGAGGTTCAGGATGCAGTTTAGAAATCTCCTGTGGCTTTCTGCTGCTGTCAAACTTGGAAAAGCTCCAGAAAGATTTGACCTCACCCCGCCGCTGACTGTAGATGATGTGCTCCGACATGCCCACGTCCAGACCATTGCCAAGGTTGTCCAGAATCTTTTGGGTCAGCGTGGCTTGGGTTTGATCCAGAATGCCTTCAGGGCTTGGCAGAGAGACGAGGGAGAGGCCCGTCTCATGATCCACAACAGTACCAGTTTGGTCAGGCCTGATGTAAAGACAAGACAGGTAAACAGCTGACATATAAGAAGAGTGAGGTCATGCGCTGATGTGTTCAGTTAATGAGTCAATTTGCATTTATGTTTAGTGCATGAACCCAGACACATTGTACTGATTTAATAAATATTTTGAAGGTATCACAATCCGCTTGAAACCTATAAACCTGGTTTACCTATACCTAAAGAATTGGCACTTTTACACCAAATCTAGTCTGATTTTAGCCTAGACATCTGTGAATATTTTAAGATCGGCTGCTTCTTCTCTTTATTTAGCCCAGAAGAATGTGTTTAAAAATGATACATTGTCAGCTTCATACATCCTGTCCAAATGTTGAGATGAGATGTTAAACATTTGGTTTATTTAGCCCGTTTAATCAACCCTAACAACCTTTTAACCCCTTTTTTGCATTATTAGCTTTATATACAGTGGCATAAGGTAGTATTTATAGATTTCTGACACACTTAAATGTTTTTAGATTATCAAACTGATTTTAAATTTTAGTCAAAGGTAAAATCAGTAAATATAGGGAATGAAGTTATCCAAACCAACCTGGTCCTAATTGAAATTATAGCATGATTTAGCATGTGAGGACCCTTGTTAATAAATTAATTAAAAATATTTGTTGATTCATTTTCACCAGTTACACCCAGGCCTGATTACTGCCAGACCTGTAGGATCAAGAGGCCAATTTATTAGAACCTGTCTGACGAGATGAAGTAGGCTAAACTATCTAAAACACACCATGCCTCAATCTAAAGAAACTCAAGAACAGGTGAGAAACAAAGCCACTGACTTCTATCAGTCTAGAAAAAGTTAGTAAGGCGTTGGGACTCCAGTGAACCACAGTAAGAGCCATTATCCACAGAGGAGAAAACATGGAACAGTGCTAAGCAGCAGTCGGGCTACCAAAATTGCTCCAAGAGTGCATCAACAGCACATCCAGGAGGTCAAAAGAGAACGCAGTACAACATCTAAAGCTCTACAGGCACCACTTGGCTCAGGTAAGGTCAGTGTTCAACAATAACAAGGAGACTGGGCAAAAAATGGCCTCTATGGTAGAGTTACAAAGACAGAACCCCTGCTGACCACATTTCTTTTTAGGGACTTTTGGGAAAATATTCTTTGGATTGATGAAACAAAAGTGGATCTTTTTCAAAGGTCCGTGTCCCGTTACACCTGACATAAAACAGTATTTCAGAAAAAGAACATTCTACTGTCAGTCAAACAAGTTGGTGGTAGTGTGATGGTCTGGGGGTGGTTTGATGCTTCAGGACCTGGGCAATTTCTCCTAATTGATGGAACCATGAATTCTGCTTGACACTAGAAAGTCCTGAAGGAGATAATGTCCGACCATCAGTTTGTGGCCCTAAACTCAAGCTCACTTTGGTTATGTGGGAGGACTGTGATCCAAATCACATCAGCAAATCCATCTCTGAATGGATAAAAACACAAACTAAATGAAGATATCGGAGTGGCCTAATCAAAGTCTGTACTTAAATCCAATTGGGAAGTTGTGGGATGAGCTTAAACAAGCTGTTCCTACTTGAAAATCTTCTAATGCAGCTAAATTAAAACAATTCTGCAAAGAAGAGTGGGTCAATATTCCTCCACAGCGATGGAGGATATCACAAACGCTTGACGGCAGCTGTTGCCGCCAAAGATGACATAATAAGTTATTAGGTTTATGGTGCAATTACTTTTTCACATCAGGCCAGATTTGTTTGGCCCCAGACCGCAGTTCAACTATGAAAAAAATGTGGCCCTCCAGCAAATTGAGCTGATGCAGATCGACACATTTTAAATTTTTCCAGATTTTGAATGACAATGCCAAATGCATAAATATCAACAATTTTATATCATCATAAATAGAAAATGTTATGTACAAAAAAAAAACATTTTTCTTTAGCTTTTATTTTAATTTAATGAAAAGTAAGACCACAAACATCCACCAACTGAGCATCGTCTGAGACCCTTTTTTGGACCTACATTAATTTGTTCTTTTTTTTATTAAAATATTGCAAGTTCAATATATTGCTGACCTGGTAAAAAGAAAATAACTCCCAATAAAATACGTTTTGTGTTTTAATAAAAAAAACAGAACACTGGAACACTGAAGAAATAATTTTTTCTTATTTGTTACCTGTAAATAAGGCAGAAACCAGCTTCGTTAGGAACCGCCTGCTCAGAGACCTTCACCCCTCTGTAGTATACAGACACCCTGAACTGAGTCTCTGTGAATTCACAAAGAGAAGTTCTTCAAAACACGTTCAGTGCCCCCCTGTGGTTTTTCCATAATTCACACAGAGTCAAAATTACTCAACGAGGTTTACCATCTGCATGGAGAGAGAGGTTACCAGCAAAGAAAGGAGGTCTGCCCCATAACTGACACCTCCAAACTCTAAGGACATTTTCAGCCGACCACATGGACAAGGCAAATGCCTTCTGGAGAGAAAAACTAAGCAATTTTGCAACTGTGACTAGAAAAACATTTTGATGGGTCAAGATAAATTCAAGCCTAAGAACACTGCACCAACCGTAAAGCATGGTGGTTTCAGCATCATGGTGGGGGCCTGTTTTGCCTTAAACTGAAAGCTGGTTGAAACCAGAGCACAGCTGGGATCTACAGCAAAACATCCCAAATGCGCAAGAAAACAGGAATGGCCCTGACCTCGACTCTGCTCAGCATAAATGATCTCAAACACATCTGATAAAAAAGGTGATCTAATATCCAGCCAGGATTATGCCAGGACCTCATTAATGGCAAATTTTTTTATAAATTATTGAAAGTACTAAACTGACATTCATTCACATTAGGTGTGTATGTAAACTTCTGATCAGCACTGTATTTCACTGTATGGAATATTTTGGCATTTTGAGTGTGAGTAAATTCTCCATCCACCAGCTCACCCCTCCACGCCCCACAACTCACTGAAAGCTTCATCTCTGGTCTGGTTCATCGTCTGTAGGAACTGCGCTGCGTGCTGCCCGTCACCGTAGCCCACCCCCTCCGCTCCCCTCACTGGATGTGCCGGTTGCTCTGGCAACCCAGTTTCACGGGCTGCACCCTCACACATTACTGGATCCTGCTGTTGCCCGGGCAACGGGTGTGCACCAATCACAACCCGATTCTGCAGCTGCTGTTGCTCAGTAGGAGGCTGTAAGCCTGCGGTGCCCTCTGTGGAAAAGTTGGGGGAAAATGGAAAAGTGTTTGCAGGGAAAGTACCTCAGGTAGCATTTGTTTTCTGCTGCTGGGGCTGCAGCAGAGAGGAGGAGATGGGCTGATGAGACTACCTGCTTCAGGGCTAATATTCAGCCCTTGTAGACACTCCTGGAGGATATCCTGGCTGGCTGGGCATGCTGCAGACAATTATTGATGTGTTTGAATAAAAGCCAACAGTGATCAGTGAAACAGTGGAAAAGCTCCTTCGTTACCTGGCATCACAATGTCCTGTGGATTAAAAAGATCTTCATCAAAGAATGGGACAACCTTACTCTGAAAATCACAGAAATACATAAATAAGTTTAGGTCCAAGTTTGTTGCTATTCTAACAGCCCTTAATGTGTAAAACACCATGCATCATTGCGTACCTCCTGAGCTATGAAGCCATTTATAATATTGGAGTCAATTTGTTCCTGGGACTCAGCAGAAGAGTTGGCTTGGAGGGTAAAGAAACATGAATTTATTGCTACAGTTTTAGGATTTATAATTATCAGAAACATTTCTATATTCTCATAATTTAATTACCAATAACAGCAAATTAATCTGGAAGAATGTGAACCCTCACCTCTTGATACCGCCTCCTCTGGCCAACAATAGACTTTATGTGGGTTAGCAGGATCGTTCTTGTTATCCGACACCATTTTGAAGCCCTTCGCTCTGAGGGCGCTGCGGAAGTTCCTCTTCCAGACTGAGGGGTCTCCCTGAGCCCGGCCGTTTCCACTCACCTCTGCCCAGGCCTGCAGGGGAAGCAACACATTTACACACCCTGCTAAAGTATTCATTCCTCTTAGAGTTTTCAACATTTTGTCACGTAATTATGTTTTGATCTAAACCGTTTAGTTGTAGTACTAGTTATGTTAAACGTCGTTGACCTCCAGGAAGGTAAAGGTAAACCTCAGTCTCAAGTCTTTAGGGGCTTCCAACAAGACTTCTTCCAGGACTGTCCAGTATTTAGTTTCAGTTATCTTCCGATCAGCTCTGACCGGCTTCCCTGTCCCTGCCGATGAAAATTATTCCCACAGCATGTAGCTGCCACCACCATGTTTCACAGTGGGGAAGGTTTGCTCATGGTGATGTTCTGAAGCCAATTGGTTGCACTGGATGATTTTATTTGTATGAGAGTAAAGGGGACTAGTGACTAATGATTATTTTGCTCATCGATTGATCTATTTTTTCAATTAATGGATTAATAATCAGAAAACAAAAGGTGCTTAATAGAGGATTTTTCTACAGAGTTTTAATCAGGTGAAGCTGAAGCTTTGCCATATGAGGAGTTCTGGATGGAGCATATTTATAGACAAAGGGATTTCATCTTAAATGGAAAATATACAGATTTTTTGTACAATTTTGGCCTAATTACTGCTCTGAATGGGTTGTTCTTTCAGCAAATGACATGTTTTAGAGTCTGTATACCTTAGTTAACGATTATTCGATTACTACTTTAGTTAACTATGATTATTTCACAAATCAAATAATCCGATAAATTGTTTCAGCCTTAAAGGGGACTGGACTTAATAAAATGTTACATAAAGATGAATACTTTACATTATCCCCAGTATGGTTGAGGAGAAATAATTATTATTTCGACTGCAAGTACACTGACCTTAAAGATGAGGACATCGGTGTCCGAGGTGTCCTGTCTTAGAGCGTGCTTCCATGGGATGCAGAACTCTGTTTTCTCAAAGTTTGTCCACTGGACACCCGGATACCTCCCACTGTCAATACTGGTCCTAAGCCATGGAATCAGCCGTGGTTTTGAATGGGCCATTTCTGCAAAAGCAAGAGAAAAAAGCTGGTAATTGTCTTATCACAGTAAGGTGCAGATTGCACCGTGATAATTTTCCAGAATCTGAAAGCAGACCTTTGCAAATATAGAAGTGTCTTCTTCCGTGAACTTAAGTGTTATATTCTTCCAGATGTTTTCTTGTTTCAACATAATCTCTGTCATTGTTATCAATTACAGAGAATCACATCATGTTCCTCACTTGCAATAAAGGAATGGTCAAAGTCAACTAATAAGAAGAGGCAGAAACTGATCCATTAGAGATTTATATACCTCCATTACCGTCCTCCTCCTAAATATGGGTCCTCATCCAGCCTTGTTTATCAAATATTCTGATGTTTTAAACTTTTCAACTACTGCCCAAAATTTTGTTTTTGTTGGCACTTACTTGAATGATATCTTCTCTTGTCTTTCTCATGGTAAAGAATGCCTAAAGGAAATGGGTTTCAAATAATTTGTCTAATCATCCTGGACAGGTCGCCAGTCCGTTGCAGGGCAAAAACCCAAAAAAACCATCCCAAAAACATCATTCATAACCTAAGGACAATTCAGAGAGACCAAATTAGCCAAAACAGGCATGTCTTTGGACTGTGGGAGGAAGCGGAGTACCCGGGGGAAAAAACCCCGCATTGCACGGGGAGAACATGCAAACTCTATGCATTAAGACCCCGGCTGGGAATCGAACACAGGACCTTCTTGCTGCAAGGCAACAGTGCTACCAACTGCGCCACCGTGCAGCCCGCATGAAAAAAAGTGTCAATTGTAATTATTTTATTGAGAATTGTTATGGTTGCTATTTCTTGCAGGTTTAGTGATTTTAACATTTTTACATTTTCAAAGTTAATGCTACCATAATAAAAGGTGATTTTTTTCAAAGCTTTAATAGCACGGTGCTTTGGAGAGCGATGTCTATCCGGGAAAAAAAAAAACATTAGATAAGAGAGAGTTTGATGACAAAAGCTTGATTTTGAGTGTGATTATAACCGTGACAGTTTCTGTTTCGTTTTTGTTAAAAGACTTCATGAAGCCTAGACCTCGATTGCTTTACACAAGAACCAAAAGACAGAAACTAATAATAAATGACAACAAAACAAAGAAAAGACTGACACTATTCAAACTTAAATGCATATGAGTTAATAGTAGCAAACAATATACTTTTTTGAAGCTAAAAAATGCAAATAATAAATGATCATGCTCATCCAGGAGGAGTGACTTTAAGAAATCTGCTGGGTTTCCTCTGATAGAAAAGTTTTTAACTAATTTAAATAATAAGAAGAATTTGACTGCCTTGTTTAATAAATGTGATCCTATTGGAATGTTTGCACCTGACCTGGAATCTCTCTATGATTGGATTGAATTTACTTTTTTTTACTGTAATAAAAGTGTCTGGAGATGACATTTATTGAATTGGCTCTATATAAATAAATGGAATTGAATTTAGTAAATGCATCAAAACCTAAAACACCTTCACAGTTTTGATTCAATAAACAATCAAACAACTTTAGTAAACATCAGATAAATGTGCTTTAATGCATCAATAAAGGAAAATTTTTAATTGCCTCATGTTCTTTTCTGCAGCTGATATTTGCTCTTTTATCCTGAAACTACCAAACATCCATTGCATATTTTTAATGTTTGTATAATTTATTATCATGTCATTACAACATATTTTTCTTGTTTGAACAACATAGTACTTATATTGTATGAACGTTATCTTTTGTTGTGCAAATCTCAAAAAGATATCATTAGAACAATGGGTTTGCTGGTTAGAAGAGACATTTCCCGTTCAGAAACGCCATCAACCATTTCATTTATACATATTCAAAAAGCTTCAGTCTGTCATAGGAGTCAACATGCCACGTTAATCTGGGGGTCATTTGGAAAGTGAAAACTCCATTTATCAAACAATATAATCACATTCATAGAATATCAATATTAGATTTTTTGTTATCAGGTGATAAATGTGTATATTTTACACATGTATATTTGAACATGACAGTATATTTTACTAATGTGAAAAGTATGTTTTAGAACAAAAATAGCCATATCACATTATAATGTGATATGGCTATTTTCTTTTTTTTTTGGCTGGGTGGCAGCTCTACACTTCTGCACTTTTATGTGTCCTTAGAAAAAAATATCTAAATTGGTCAAAATCAGAATGGCCCACATGATCAGACCTGAAAAAAAAGCTAGAAAACGGTAAGGCCAAAAAAAGCCTGTTCTGTGCATTACTACTTCAGGAGGAAGTAGGAAGCTCTGAAATCCCAATACAATAAGTTTTCACAGTTACTCTTAATAGATTTATTGTAAATATACATGCAATTTATTGTAAAAATACATGCAAAATTGTTACTTTTACATCCAAGCCAGGCGTCCGAACCTTAATTATATTCTCACTATGCATCACAGTAACAATTTTATTATTACAGTAATACTAAAGTAATTTTTTCGCTGAACATTTGTCCCTTAAATGCATCTTTTTAATTTTCTTTGTCTTTCAGTGATACTCTCCACACAACTTACCACTTACAAGCTAAAATAAAGGTAAAATTAAATTCTCATTTAAACATAAAACTCTTGAAAGTGGGATCATGTAGCTGCAGTTCTCACTTCTCCTAAAATATTAAAAAATTCCAGAAAAAAGAAACAGGTATTCACAAGTTTAGCAAATAACAAAACTAAGAAAGAGGAAAGTAACTGACAACAGAAAGCATATATATATATACATATAGATAGATAGATAGATAGATAGATAGATAGATAGATAGATAGATAGATAGATAGATAGATAGATAGATAGATAGATATCTTGAAGCAGGTATTAAACTTTGTACGTTTAACTAAGCCCATATTTCTGTTTAAAAATGGTTTTATTGGTCTAATGTTATATTCTAATCTTAAACGTCATGTTTTCATTAGCTGTAAGCAGGAAATAATCATAATTAACAAAAATAAAGGCTTAAAAACATCAGTCTGTCTGCAATTAATCTATGGGTTTCACTTAGTGAACTGGGTTTCTGAAATAAATTAACTTTTTAATAATATTCCAATGTTTTGAATGGGTCTGTATACCACCTCTGTCTTTCACCACACAAACAAAATAACCGAGCCTCTCGTACCTTTAGTGATGAAGGTTCGGTTCGTGCAGCTGAGAGGTCCAGTCTTTGCTTCCAGTTAGAAATCTGTCCGCCGGTGTTCAGGGGCGCAGACCCGGCGAAGCTGTCATGCAGTCCGGGCTGTTGCTGCCCCTAAATACTGCACCTCTCAGATTTCTGACTTCTCGGGAAACTCCGACCGTCTGTTTCGTTTTCCTGATATGACGTCAGTACGTCAGGCGCGCACACAAACAAACATACGGCAGGTTTATATTTACCCACTTCTGAGGACCTAATGGTATTGAAGTACACGTTTATATACCAAATTAAAGTATTTTATATTAAGAGGTAATATTATTACTTTTTGAGACCGACACCGGCCATACTCGAAGTGTAAAAACATCAATAATAAGCCAGCAATTGCAGCTATAATTCTTGTCTTTTTTGTGCATTATTATTTTTACGTCGACTAAAGGCCAAAGTTATTCTGCAATCATTTAAAAACGTGCTGATTTGTTGTTACCTTTCATGTAAATTATTGAGATTTTTTTGAGACCTACAGAAGGTAGAGCATAGTTGTAAAGTTGAAGGAAAACACACCGTTTTCAAATTGTTTCAAACAAAAATCTGAGAAGTGCGGTGTGCATTTGTATTAAGCTCTACTGTAAATTATGCTTCGCAAAATGGCTCCAGCTCAGTCAGAAAGGATGGAAAGCATCTGTAAACATCAATTTCTTATCCTTATACTGATTCTCAATTTGATTTATGTTTGGACTTTATCTGGGCTATTCTAAGACAAGAATATGCTTCAATGTAAATCATTCTGTAGTAACTCGAGCTGTATGTATGAAGGTGAACTACCCCAGGCCAAACTCTTCCAGCCTAAACAGGATCTCTTCCAGGACTTTCCCGTATTTGGCTCCATCTCCAGTTTCCTCCTGCAGAAAGGCATTCCCACAGCATGATGCAGCCACTCCCATCTTTGAATGTGAGGATGGTGTGCTTAATTATTTTTATACCGACGTTAAACTACACAAAAGGTGGACTCGGTTTACCAATTAGGTGAGTTCTGAAGGCAACGAATTGCACTGGAATTTGTTTATGGGTATCAGAATAAGGGGGACATAATGCAAACGCTCTATTCTTGTAGGTTTTTAATTAATACATAGAAAATCTTGTGCCCCGCCACATCACGGTTCTGCACTACTTTGTGTTGTTCTACCACATAAACCTCCATGAAGTCTGAACATGCAACATGACAAAATGTGGAAAAGTTCAAGGGCTTTGAATATTTTCTGAAGAAACTTGGTCTCAACAGTGAGCAGAGGGTCAATATTTGCACATTTTTGCTTCACACCGTTTGTTACAAACAGGGTTAAATATTTAGCATCATGTTGAAATTCCTCTGAATCCCAAAAAAACGCTTGCATAAATCACTGAGAACCAGCCCGGTGTTTGTGGTTCTTGTGCTGGGTTTTTCTATCCTTATGGGGACTTTGCATTGACTTCCTTTTATTTCTCATTCAGTTATAAGGCCTAACCCCGACCCTTACCCTAAACCTAATTCACAACTTAGTCCTAAACCTAACCCCTGACCCGACAACAGCTTTCCCCCCATAGGAGCAAGGCTTTGGTCCCTACAAGGAGCAGTGGGTCCTCAAAGCGTAGTATATTCTGAGAAATGAGCCTCATCATGTAACAAAAACAAACACACACACAAAGTAAGGGAAACGAAACCATTTGTTCTTTGTAGATTTTATTTGTTTTTCAAATACAGGAGAGTTAATGTACAGAAGGACAAAGAGTTTCATCAAGAACTGTACAGTATTTACACATCTTTTTTTTCCTTTTTTATGGAAAATCAGATTGTTTTCAAAATAAGTCATAGTATGCACAGACATCAAAATGATAAAAATGAAATGACTATTTCCTCTTTAAATATTACTTATTTATACTCCTTCCCACATGGGAAAGGGATAGTTCTTTTTCTTTGCACCTGCATGACTGATGATTGAACTGAAGCACAACAATGTTAAGTTTCAAATAAATGTTACCGTTCTTGTTCTTTTTTTCTTTTTTCATCAATTTTACACCCACTGTATTTGATACAATATTTCTGTCTCGACGCCTGTTCTTTCGTATAGAGGGGAAGACGACTTGGATATGTGGGTTATGATTGTATACTGATCCTGTGGAAAATAAAAAGCTATTTAAAACGTCTGGGGCAGCAAACCAGCGCGCGTGAGAGTTTTTAAGTTAAAAACCTCCTCATATAAATAATAAAAATGCGTTCATATATTACCACACGGCCGACTGGTGCTGCCCTTTCACATAGCACATGACGACAGAGAGCGTTTCTGAACACTTTTCATGTTTCTATCCATGATCACGCTGCTCACAGCACGCTCTGCACGCAGGTTAAAAAGCACTCTCGCCTCCTTCCACTCTTCTCAAAAAGCCGACAGCTGATGTTAGTCTCTTCAAAAAAATAATTTATGTAAAAACTAAGCGGTAATAGTTTCTCTTTGAGCTATTGTCTTTTGTGACACTGTTAACAAGACGTCAGTGACTCCTCCATTGACTTGGTTTATCGGCTCCTTCTCTCCTTCCTCGTTTCTCTCCCTTTTTTTAAACAACAATCCGGTCCCCCCGGAGCCCCCCTCACCACTTCTTTCATCCAGTAGGGTCCCACTCTCACAAAGTAAGACATTTCTTTAGTGATTGGTCAACAACAAGACAAAATAAAAACAGGCCAGCGTCCGAGGTCAGCAGGCCCTCTTGTGTCCATCAAAGGCCTTAAAAACTTCCTGCTCGGATCTGAAGAGGGTCTGGGGGCTGTACAATGGGATTCATCTCTTTTTTTCTCCCCTCATTTCTCATTTTATTTATTTATTTTTTAATTGTCTTACTTTAGCTCTCTGTGTGTCTCCTTATGAGGCAAACTCAGGCTTTGGTGCCGAGTGTGAGCAGCTCGATGAAGGAGCTAAAGAGGGTGTCCAGCCAGCTCTGGTTGGCCATGCACTGCTGCACCACTTCCTCTTGGCCCGGGTCCTCGGCCGCCTGCTCAATGGTGTTGGTCTGTGAAAGTCGAATAGAAACACAGGGAACTCTGAGCAGAAAGGCTTCAGCAACTCCAGCTGCAAACAATCATAAGAGTGTCTACGATGACTGGAGTTTTAACGTATAACTGACCTCTTTCTTGCACTGCAGGAAGGTGTGGTATTTATAGTGATGCAGGGAGTGGTAGAGACTGTATATCCGGTACGTCTCAGACGACAGTTTAAGGTCCTGTAGGAAAGAAATGAGTGGGTTTTATTGTAGAATCAAAGAAAATTCTAACTTCAACCGATATTTGTGAAGTTTTTACACATTTTTCATTTAAAAATAGCTCAAACTCAGGCAGGTTGGATGGAGAGCATCTGTGAACAACGGTTCTATTCCTAGTTGGTTTTAGGTCTGGGCTTTGACTAGACCATTCCTACTCATTAATATGTTTGGTCCAAGCCTTTTTTGTAGCTCTGGCAGTATGTTTAGGGCCTCTAACATGTTTCTTTCCAGGATTATCCTAAAATCAGCTCCATCCCTCAACTCTTCCAGCACTCCCATCTCCACAGCATGATGCTGCCACCACCACGTTTCACAAAGGGGATGGTGAGTTCAGAGGGAAGTTCAATTTGGGCCCTTTCTTACTAATGTAGCGATGTTATTTAGGGGTATCAAAGTGAGGAGCACTTTTTACAAATTTTAAGTAGCAAAAACATGTTTAAAACCAAGTATGTTTTTCTTTCCGCTTCACAATAAAACAGAAAACCTCAATAAATAATACTGAAGTTAGTAATGTAAGGTAACATAGGGTGAAAAGGTTATTTCTGCATGTTAATTATGCTTTTGCTAAATAATAATAATAATAATAGTAATTATAGCATTGTTGGACTAATGCACAGTAGAGGTCCTTGCAGGTGCTTTTAAACCAGGCCACATGCATGTTTATTATGGTGCTGATAGCCGCTGGTATGAGCATGACTGGAACAAATTAATATGGAAAAGGATTTGGAAAGATCTGGTTGTGTGGGTTAAAACCAGGACGACCCATGTGCATGCCAGAACCAGCAGAGTACAGCTGATAACAAACTGGATCTGCTAATCTAAAGAGCCGGGAAAGAAAACGGCAAAAAGGAAAAAAAGTGTTCAGCTAAGATAATGAGTGGATAAGTCCAGGTTCACTCAGCAGGAAACAACAAGAGACACTTCTGAAGGATTTTCTCACAGCTTTCCAGACATTTAACGACACACTTTCAATCACAAACAGCTTGGAAACTGGTGTTTATAGTCTGTGGGGGAGCCTACATGAAAACAGTGTTTTAGGAGCTCCAGAATGATATAGTTTAAAAACGGCTCTCAGAGTAAAACAGCCTCATATTCCATATGTTGAAGATGAAGATGATGATTTCAGAGCTCCAACTCTAACTCAACTGTTTGAGCTCACTTCCCCGTTTTCTGCTGTTGGTGCATTACAGCGCCACATACAGGCCGGACATACTTTTCCCATGAATTAAGACCTTTCTAGAAACTATGATAAAGATTACTTTCGTGTGAACAAGAGATGGACTTCATCGTAGTATTTCTTTTTTTACTTCCACATTTCTTGATCTTTTTACACCTTGGATGCATTTTATGAAACAAAAGGACATTATTTATGGGCTTGTCCCTGTAATCATCCTACCTGTGGTTTAGGCAGGGATTTCTTGACTCTGTTGAGGGTCTTTCGGTTGTAAGCGTCACCAGTTAGCCGCACCCTCACCACTCCTGTGTCCAGAGAGTCTGCGATCATTTGGGGGTAAGCGTGCATAACATCCTGTCAAAAAACACAGGAAAAAAATTATTTGTTTACCAAGAGTTTATTTAATTGGTTTTATTTGTTTTAAAAAGAAAATGTTACAAAGGTAAATCTAACAAATGGCTACAAAGACTGAAACATAAAATTTTGGAAGGATTTATTTGATTTTTGGTTTTCAATAGTTTTCATTAAGTTTATTTTCTTATAATTAACTCTGCAAGTACACATGCTGAAATGTTAAAGTTTAGAAATGTAGGCTTGATCTTCTTTCAGACGTTTTTAAAAGAACATACCAGCCTGTAAGATCGTGGTTTCAAGGACGTTTATACAGAGAGATATTTGACATGAACATAGCTCGAAAATTTTGTGTCTCTCTCTTAATTTTTAACCTTGATCCAGGATCATGAGGTCACTTTCACTTTAAACAATTTAAAAATGTTGCCAAGACACCTAAAGGTGCATCTCAATAAACTACAACATCATCCAAAAGCTTTTTAGCTTGGTAAATCAGTTCGTAGTGAAACATATATAGATTAAATAGACACAGTGTGCTGCGTTTGATGATTATACCTTACACATAGTAAAAACCCAAAATGTTTGGTTTAGGTGACTGAGGGTTGATTACCTGGTGCTGAGAACTCATGCTGACTTTCCTCAACAACCTTCTCTTCTGTTCGCTCAGGATGCTGTCAATCTTCCTCATCGGGGGCAGGTACAGCTCATCTGACAGGCCAATCAAGTTAAGGGAAGTTTTCATTAGGCATCATTCATGCAACTGCCAATCATTTTAATATCAAGGGCCAAACATAAATCAGCTGGTTCTGGCTGCAGATATGAATTTACATTCCCAGGGCTTCTCCCCAGCCCACCCAGTCACACCTTGTTTATCTAAGCTTCAAGAACTCATTAAAAAGGCTGCTATGAATATGCAAGCTCAACAGTCAACTAATCCTCTTCTGCTTTGAAGTAAGTTTGCTCAGCTGGCCAAAGCAGCGGCGCTGGTTATTCAACCTGAGCTTACTTCCCATT
The DNA here is from genome assembly GCA_036173005.1 of Crenichthys baileyi. Taxonomy (NCBI): domain Eukaryota; kingdom Metazoa; phylum Chordata; class Actinopteri; order Cyprinodontiformes; family Goodeidae; genus Crenichthys; species Crenichthys baileyi. The sequence continues at coordinate 351,978 of JAHHUM010000333.1, forward strand.
TTCAAGGAAAAAAACCCTTCCTTTAATAAATCAGGCAATAAGGCATTTAAAGTAGAGAAAACATGTAAACGGACAGGAAAGTGGGGTTGGGTGGGGTTAGAAAGATATAGGAAGGAGTTCTTACCATCTGTGTCTTCCAGAGCTTGGATCATGTCTGGGTCCAGGGCCGTGCTCACTAGCATCTCCACGTAGCTCCTGAACATCTCCCTCATGGCGCGGTTGTTTACTCCACCCTTAACTGGCACTGGGGGTGGGGGAGGGGAATTAACAGTTTAAAGCTGTAAAATGGAAATAATAGACCAAGTAAAATGCCGGGGCTATTAGTCAAACAGTTATCTCACTTTCATTCTCACTAGCCGCCTCATCAGAGGAGTTGGAGTCAGAAGATGAAGGTACCGATGAGGGTACGTTCAACCACTTCTTTCTCTTCTTGGGTGGAGGTTCAGCTTTCACTTTGGTCGACTTGGATGGTCGCTCAGCCTTTTCCTTCTCCTTCTTCTCCGTTTTCTTGTCCTCCTTTACCCTACCACGCTCTGCAGCTCCCACACGTTTTTCCACCTTCTCCTGCTGCTGCTGTATTCGCCTCTCCGCCTTCTCCTGGTGTGGATGTATCCGCTTCTCCGCCTTCTCCTGGTGTGGATGTATCCGCTTCTCCGCCTTCTCCTGTTGAGGCTGTGTCCGCTTCTCCACCTTTTCCTGCTGAAGCTGTGTCCGCTTCTCCACCTTTTCCTGCTGAAGCTGTGTCCGCTTCTCCACCTTCTCTTGCTGTTGCTGCACCCGCTTCTCCGCCTTTTCCTGCTGCGTTTGTGCTCGCTTCTCCGCCTTTTCCTGCTGCATCTGTAGCCGCTTCTCCGCCTTTTCCTGCTGCATTTGTAATCGCTTCTCCGCCTTTTCTTGCTGCATCTGTACCCGCTTCACCCTCTCCCTTTCCTTCTCAGACTCCTTCTCCTTGGCTTTGGGCACAGCCGCTGCAACCTCTTTCTTCTCTTGATGTTCTGTAGTCATTGCTGTTTTTGCCGTTTTCTCTTTTTGTTCTCGAGGAAAAGGTGGAGTCACTTGTTCTTCTTTCTCTGCTACCCTCGGTGGAGGTGGTGGACCCTGGGTGGCAGGTGGAGACGCCATTCTAGGAAGGGACTGTCGCCTATTAGACAATATAGCAAATGCAATAAATAATAATATAGCGAAAATGCTGTTTCCTGACACTTTAGCCCACACACAGCTGATGAGAAAGCTGAAAAGCTGGCAAGTTAAAGTATTAGAGGGAAAGCACACTCAGATAAACAGTAACCTCACAGTTTATATCAGTATGTTCAGATAAACAACGCTGCATGTGGTGTACCACCAGGTTCTGTACTAGGTCCTAACATTTTTGTATTTTATGTAACGTATGAAAACTTTTAGGTCATATTATATATTTTGGTTTAAAATGTTTTTTTCTAAATAGCATAAGTTGAATTTTTACTGGTCCATACCTCATTTTAACCGAACAAATAAACACAGCAAAATATCACAAATTCTTTTAATCACATTTAACTGACAATACTGGAAAACTCTGATGATTCAACACTCAAGGGTCCATTTCTTTAGTAAATATTCAGAACAGTAGGTCTAGGAACGTAAAGGTTTAGGAGAGTTACCTGAGCCCAGGAGCAGCTCGCCGCCAAGGTCTCCGAGAGCAAACCCTCACATAGTCCTTTTTGTTGACGTTTTCCAGAAATTTCACATAAATCCGCTGGTACCGCCTTTTAGCATCTCCAAAGTAGCCAAGATACTAAAACAGAAATATGTTTCCAGAGGTTTGTAAAAGCAATAAAAAAAACACCAAACACTGTAAGATAATTATTTTAATCGTGTAAGAGCAGAAAGTTTAAACTGCATCTAAGCCAACAGGACGGTTAACAAGTGTGGTTAGACCAGTAAAAGCCTGTGGGTGAACTCACGTTGCTTGTTGCACAGAACTGCCTCTGCCCATCTTTGATCTCAGGGCTGAACTTCTGCAGCAGAGCTTTCTGCACCCTCCAGATGGGTGGAGGCTCGCGGCCTGTCTGCAGAGCCAGCTGCACACGAACACAAGACAGTTAGTCATTCAGAGAAACAGAGACGTTTATACAATCAAAGGCATACCTAACCGATCAGACAAAACATGAAAATACCTTGAGAGTCCGAATGTCCTCCACCCGCACCACAAACTCGTCCCTTTCTCTGAAGATGCCTTCCCCTCCGCTCTCGCTCTCATCATCCTCACTTTCTCCAACAATGGCGGCATCTTCCTGCTTCTGAGCGAGGTGCAGAGAGGTGATCTTAGGAGCTGGAGGCTCTTCAGGAGAGGCAGGAGACTCTGGGGACGGCATGGGAGACTCCTTTTGAGCTGAGGATGGAGGAGGCGGAGAAGCTGGAGGTGGTGTGGTAGGCTGAGGGATGGTGGCTGGTTCAGGAGGTGGAGGTGGAGATGGGGTTCTGGGAGCAGCAGGGCTCAGTTGCTGGGAATCCTCCAGTTGTTCGTCTTGTGGAGGTTGTGGTGAGGGGAGAGAGAGGGGAGGAAGGGGGGAGTGAGAAGGAGAAGAGGATGAAGCAGGAGACGGAGGGACAGACGGTTGCTCAGGAGTTGCAGGCTCTGGTGGAATCTCAGGAAGATGAGCTAGAAGGAACAAGGTGGAGATGAAATTGATGAAAATGAAATTAACACACAGATAAACTGAACTCATGGTTGAAAGAGTTGGTGTCACGCTCTTCAAGTAGAGCAGCTGCACCGACTGTGCTGTTACTGGAAGATTTTCCACCTCTCATCACGGGGGTTCCTTCACTTTTGCTAATGGTTGGAGAGTTTTATAAAGCCGAGCTGGAACATTCCCACTAAGAGGGTGCTTAGATATAAATAAGCCACAGACCCCGCTGTTCCTTCTGACAGTAGTTTGACTGCTAGTTAGTTGGGTATGATCAGTACGAGCTGCTTCGAGGTGTGACCGGAGAAAAAGTCGAGGTTGCACTTAAGGTGTTGAATGTGAGGATTTTTTTTCTTATTTCTAAACGCAACCCCCTTCAATATGAACAGGGAACTGTACCAAAACCCATCACACACAAATACTCTCATACCAACTGACATGAAGTGACCTGTCAATCAATCCAGTAGGCTAAATTTCAAGCGGCGATCGCAGTTTGTCCCGAAGTGAAACGCCCCTCACCTGCAGGAACTGCAGCCCCTCTTCCTCCGACAACATTGTCGGGATTTTGATTTACGAACGCAAATCTTTCATTTCTTGTTATAATTAGATTGTATGCTTAATGGTTAAATTAAAGGTTAATGCTTAAAGCTAGTTGTGCTTTTTTGTTGTATGTAGATATATGTTGCAACAGCAGCTCTGCACAAAGCATTAAACAGTTTGTGTAATGTAGGGACAGAGCCAACATGACTTTGTGCCACTCATTCTTCCTCTGGACTCAGAAGAATTGGGCTTTAATATTGATTTGGTTGCCTGAAATAACTTGGCTGACCTGATGTACGACTTGCTAGAATTTTATTTCTCTGTGGTCTTCGTCTTAATGTTGCCTGATAAGAAAAGGTGCCTCAGGTACTAAGAGCTGCTGTAACAAGTTCATTTCTCCATTGTGAGCTCAATAAAGTCCATCTTATCTTAGGTAACGCCATGAGGATCAGTAACACAAACTCTGTTTTTTTTGCATTTTAAAATTCAAAACCTCTTCAAATCTTTTATTTCTCTGTCAGTTTTTCAGGTACAAACATTCACTGTAAATTTACTACAGATATTCAGACAATCCTAGGGTTTAACATATACTGAAAGGACAAAAAACATTTTAATTTTGTGAAACGTTTATCTGGGTGCTCACCTTCACAGCTCCATAATTTTGCAGCCAGACTTTTTGTAACGACCACATTTCAATTGGTACCCGTCACGGGGTGTATAGTACCTGGGCAATATGGACTTCATCACAATATTTCGTGGTATTTATTGGTGTAACATGTTATTTTGACATTTTAAAACAAACATAGAATACTAAATGACACAGTGACAGCAGTTACTGTACAGTTGGAAAATATGTTCACTAAGAAAACAGTTCCAAGCACAGCCTAGTTTCCAAGAAGTAAAAAAAAAAACACTGATAAAAAAATAAAAAATAAAAATCAGACAGAGAAGAAGAATTGGGCCTAACATGAGAATATCTGAAAATCTAGCATGGATTCATCCTTAACCTAGAAAACAGACAGACGGACCATCTTGTGGATTTCAGATGTTTGATCCGAAGCTTTGATCTGCCAATACTGATTTTAGGTTCCTATTTGTCTTAGGACTATAATATAATACGACATGCTGTATTAACAGCATTAAGACTATTTTATTCTAGCAGACCTGCTGTGAGCAGTCATTACTCATTTATAACAATCGTGATACGTATGTGAGAGTGGTTGCTGTAAAACAGGATTTTACTGATATTTTGAGACAAAATGATAACAGAGTGGGCATTATTCACCACCTTCATTATCTGCTATGAGCAATTAGCACGGTAAGCTTTACTAAAACATCAGTCTGTGTGAGTGCATCATAAAGAACATAGACCCATAATTAAGACATTTTCAAAAGGCTGCCAACATTTCCACAACAAGCCCAGGTTAAAAGTTCAAATGGATAAAACAGAGTATCTTTGCTCTACTCTGTCCACCCTGTTTGTTATCTGTTCAAAGTCCTGCTCTCTCTCGCCCTATCGCAGCCTGAATGAGCGTCATAGAAAGTACACTTTCTTCGTAAATCTCTCTGCTTCCTCACCATGCTTTTTAAACAGGTCACAGACACAGGCAGTGGCTACCTTTAAGTCTTCTTTGCTCAGTAACAACCTGCACACCAAAGAGTGCTTTTATCATATCGTTCACTGATCGGAAAAAGCTTGGATTTTTGAGTTTCCGACCATGAGGGCCAATCAGAAAAATCACCAGCTGATTTCTAAGTGCATCTCAAAAACAAACCTGAGCGAAGGCCTCCATCCAATCTAGAGTCTCCTTGGACCGTACCATAGACACAACTAAACAGCTACTTTTAGAAATACAGACTACAAGACAGCAGAAAATGCTCCTCAGAGCCCTGCTGAAAGCATCACATGGTTTGGAATAGGAGTTGCCTTCTTGTCCAAGTATGTGTTGAAAAAAAGATTTTAATCTCAATGAAACATGTTTTAAGAAAATTAGGAAACTGCAAAACTCACCATCAAGTTTAGGAACACCCAGAGTTTCTAGCTGGAGTTCCCTCTCCTCTGTTAGATCCCTGTCTTCTTCGCCTCCTGTACTCCTTTCCTCTTTGTTTTCCTCCTCTTTGCCCTCCTCCATGTCCCCGTCCTCTGGAGGGAGGACATCCGGTTCATCAGACTCAGGCTGGGAGTGTGTTGTTTGCACACTTGGCTGTGGACTCAGCGCAGGAGGCTGCATTGTGGGGGTAAGGGGAGCCTGAATAGGCTGAGTCTGGGGCTGAGGAGGTGGGGGCGGTAGAGGGGCCTGGATGTTTGAGGTCAGCTGAGGAGTGTCATACAGAGCCGAAATGGCTGAGGAGATACTCTTCTGGAGGTCCTGGTTCTTTCCAACCGAATCCTCCTCATCGGAGGAGAAAGATGGCAAAGTCTCCAAGTTTCTCTTTAGCTCATCTTCTAAGCGCTTAGGGCTGGAGCAGTTACCAAGAGCCAGCCCTCCATTCCCCTCACTGTCCCCAAACGGAGGTGGGGGCGGTGGGGGAGGTGGCGCAGGAGACAGGGCGCGCAGACCCCCTGCTTTACAGGGTGAAGTTTCGCCGTTGTCATGTTCCATTCCTGGTGAAATGTCCAACCCCGGAGGCCTCTTCCCCGTCTTTAGGAAGTCCAAGAACGAAGCCACAAAGCCAGCTTTAGTCTCCGAATCCTTCTCATCTCCCTGGAAGAAGCATGAGAGAGAACAAAGCTCAGCTGTAGGAGTGAGTGAACCTCACAACTATTAACCCATCAACTTCAATTTAGATCTACTTTAAGGTAATTAAAATATTCTTTGCTCATGGCAAGACATTTTATCCTCTAGCTTTTACCCTTTCATCCAGTCCTTCTTCATCCACTCCTTCACTTATCATCTGGCTTTTCTGTTTGTTCTTGTCTTGGCTCCTAGTACTCTCAGTGCTGCAGGGGGGTCCAGGACTTAAACCGAGCGAGGGAGCTGAGCCAACCGAGCCGTCTGACAAAGCAGGATCGGTGCCAGACAGAGAGTCTGTCCTCAGCAAGGCGTCACAGGAGGACAGAGTACCAACTGGCAACTTGATCTGCAAAATAAGAAAAGTCACAAATTTAATAATGATTAAATGTCAGTTTGAAATTAGTCACTTTCAAATGAGAACTAATCGACTGGGCATAAATCTAAATGTGAGTAATATTAAAAAAAAATGCCACCTGGGGGTGCAGGAAGAGATCTGTGACAGGAAAGAGAAAAAGACCAATGATCTGCAGGCACATTTTCACATTTTAAATAATGCATTCCCGCCAAAAACAAACTCCTGATGACCTTACAGGCAGGACTTCTACATGTACTACCTCTGGGATTTCACAATGCAAAAAGCCTCACAGAGTTTCAGTATCTGCCACAGTCTAGGCCAAAAGTTTACATACAGTAAACTATTTTAATTAATTCGAAAACAAGTTTGTATTTACTGAGGACTTTCTCTAATCCAAACAGGCTCAAATATGACCGCACACACACACACACACACCCACACACACAATTCCCACTAAACATTTCCTAAATGTTTTGATAAATTTCAGAGAAACCACAAACTTTTTGCTGCCATCAGCAGGGTAAGTTGCTTTGTTTCCTTTCACTGCAGTCTAAAAACTGGGTTTCGGTCCAGAACAAACGCTAGCTGCAGAATTAGCAGGGAAATTCCAAGAATTTGGATGTAGTATCGTATTTCCTGCCTACTTATTTACATTTGCTCCAATTTCGGTCCCTATAATTCACTTTCCCCAAGTCCGTGCTTTAAACGCAAGTGGTGACCTCACGCATGCGACTTGGCTAAACCGTGACGTCCAATGGGCCTTTTTTCATAGTGTGCTATTGAATACTGTGCTCGCACCGGCCCCCTTACTCTCTCTGGTGCTCACACCTGCGCTCGGAACACCGTCTCTATTACTACCAAAACACTGGCGTGAAACATCAACCCTGCATCTGGCTATGCGCACACACCACCCTCATTGCTGCCACCACGCGCACAACCCCCCTGCTTCAGAACTGGATATTTTTTTCAAGGTTTCTCTCATCTACCTAAACTCCCCCAAGCGTGCTCATCAAAACTGTGGCTGTGAGACTAAATGTAGAATTTTGACCCTTTCTGGATTTGAGTAAGTCCCCCCAAAAATTCTTATTTGTATGCTTAATTCTTGTTTTTAAAAGTTATTGCTGTTGTATTATCAGCCCACACAGTAAAACGAATGGTCCTGGGTCCTGAATCATTAATTCATCATTATTAATTCATACTACAGCGATGCTGATGATGAGTGTATGTTAACGTCTCACTAACCAATCAGCCAGAAATTAGAGATGAATTTTGCCATGACCAGCTCTAATCAGTGATCTAGGGGTCGAGAAAAACATGATTGTTGTATTTCTTATTTTTGACTGGAACTGTATTTGCTTTTTTACAGTGATCACAATCAGACCTTTGTTTTTTTGGGGGGTTTTTTTGTGCTTTTCTTTGATAGAGGACCACTGACCTTGAGAGGTGGGATGGGCTCCTGCTGCTGCTGTTGGGGCTGGTGATGGAGCTGCTGTGATTGCTGCTGCAGGTGATGCGAGTGCATCTGATCCTGCTCCTTTCCGCTCATCTCCATGTACATATCCTCTCTCCTTCCTCCTCTTCCTCGGCTTCCGCGCCCTCTACCTCTACCGCGTCCCTCCACACTGAATCCCCCTCCAACTGTTGATCCACCCATCTCCCCCATCATGCCCCGTGGGGTGTAGGGCTCCGGCATAGGGCGGATACGTGGCCTGCCTCTGGGCCTCGGGGGGCCCTCTCTTTTCGGTCTAGTAGGCTTTCGGCCCCTCTTCTTGGGCCCGTCTGGAGGAAGGATAGAGTGTGAACCCATAGAAGAGTAGCCAGAGGAGTGGTAAAAATCTATGTCGCCCATTAAAGGGCTCAGTGATCCACCTCCTCCCTTTCTGCAACTGGACACTAAATCTGGTAAAAGGTCAGGCAGCCTGCGGCTGTTCAGCCGGATGTCAGCAGGCTGGTCAGCTTTATCTTCATCATCTTCAAATTCATATTCTTGGGCATAACTTTTCTTAGGTAATGTGTTGGGGTCCCTGCGTTCCTTTAGCAGATGGAACGAACTGGATTTGAGGAGTTTTTTGGGTCGAGATGAGCAGAAAATTGGAGACTGGAGGCCTCCAGAACCTGTTCCTGAGCCAGTTCCCCCAGGACCAGAGGAAAGCTTAGCTCCAGCATTGTTCGGACCAGCTGTATTGGACCCCATGCCCATAGCTGGGGGCTGGGACTGTATTAGACCCAACTGTTCAGTGTTAACCGTGGAGGGAAGCTCGTGAGTTTTAAGAGAATCTAGATCCAAAGTCATGGTGTTGTTGCTAGGTTCTTCCAGGCCATGACAGTACGGTTCATAAGCCTGATCCCCACCATGGTGGCCCATCATGTCATAGCCAGGTCCACTACTCCCTGCAGCTCCTCCTGCATTCTGTCCAGCTTTCATTGAATCCATTCCTTCTTGCCCAGGATGGCTTTCATTCATCTCCTCCTGCCCTGGACCTGCACCACCACCACAGCTCGACTTGTAGTCCTCCGCACAAAACATGTCCTCCATTTCGCTAGGGAACAAAGGAGCTGTCCTCAGTCTGAAGGAGTGAATCCGGAACAGACTAGATGTTAAATGAGGTACGCACGATTGGCATTTGCTGATTCTCGGTCCTGCTTTCTCTAGCTTTGATGACTTTATCAAAACTGTGCTCGATCCGAGCGTTGCTGGTCCAACTGGCTCTGCTGCGTGGTGAGCTGGCTTGGGAGTGGTTGCTGTGAGTCGGGCTGAGACTGGGGGTGGGGTGGGGCAGAGGATGGGGGAATGTGGTGAGGGTGAGGGGGCTGCTGATGAGCCTGGGCATGGGGGAGGTGGCTGTGGGTCTGTTGGTGTTGCTGCTGTTGATGCTGTGAGAGATGGTGCATGTGAGACGGCGTGGATAAGCCAATGTCAGGCTCTGTAAGAAAGGAGTGGAGCTCAGGGGCCGAGTGGTGGGGTTGCTGTGACTGATGGTGGGGGGGGTGCTGCCTCTGTGGCTCCTGCTGCTGCCTGTGGCGCTCGCTGCTGCCGCCGCCGCTCCTCCCAGCGCTGCCGGGTCCGCCACGTCTGTCTTCCGTTACGCCGACATCTGTGCTGGAGGTCTGAGAGAGGGAGCGTTCCAGCATGTCCAGGGAGGAAACCACTGAGCTTTGTTTGACCTGGTTCTGGTCATGCTGATGTGGGCCATGGTTGTAGTGGGCGGCCGCCACTTCCAAAGCTTGGGACTGCAGCTGAAGCTGGAGCTGGGTGGTTTGAGACTGGGACTGAGCCGAATGCTTCCTGGAGCCGAGTCTCCCAGCAGCGCCTTCCATTACAGCTTGTTGCTGGTCTAATTGATGTGCCTGCTTATGACTGCGTCTCGATTCGGCCTATGAGTCATCAATAATTTTATGGTGGCTGTGTTGCGTGTGCTCGCTGTGCTAGCGAAGAGAATCTATTTTGTGGTGCTTGCCCGATCGCGGAGGTGTGGGAATGCCTTTCGAATGTTGGCATGATGAGGCGTTAGGGAATCCATTTTGTGGTGCTGTTGGTGTTGGCGATGGGAGTCCATCTTGTGGTGCGGCTGATGAGGCTCAAGCTTGTTGCGAGTGGTGTGGGACAGCACTGACTGGAGCAGGTGTGGCGGCTGACGGGACTGATCCGTGGGGGAGTCCATAAGGGACACGGCAGCTTGGGACTGAGGGTGCTGTTGCTGCAGCTCCGGCGTTTTGCGAGGATAGGGGATTTCCGCTCGCTCCTGAGGCTTCTTCTGGAGCTCCATCTGGTGAGGGCATCTGAGTAATTGATACACCGTGTTGCACTGTGTGAGGAGTGTTTGGGCGCAGAGGGGTGTTGCTGGGCGTATGGGTTCTGCCCGCGGTCCGTTAGTGAACACAGAACCACCGAGGCCGTCGTGATGATGAAGGTGCGAGTGCACTTGCTCGGCACTGCCTCTTCCATTACCATTTCTGCTGCTACCAACAAGTCACGCTCTCATTGTGTTCTCTCTATGAATTCGTTGTGTGATTTATGGGTCGATGCTTGCGTGCTTTTCTTAAGTGACATCTCTAGCTGGTTGTCCAGCCCAGAGATGGACCCTCCAGAACCTGTATTTCCCACCCCGGGCAGTGGGATGTTGTCAACTGTAGTGTTACGTACATAACTACTTTGAGGGTGGTACCCTCCCCGGGTCTATGCCCTCATTGTCTAAAATCATCCCTTTGCACGATCACTGGTTGGGGTGGTGCACCGGGGGCTGCGGTGCAGGTGTGTTGTCTGGGACGTCTGCTGGGCTTTGTGAGCTATGGTGATGAGCAGCCCTGATGACGCAGGTGCTTGGTTGGTTCTTAAGCAGATGCTGAATCAAAAACTCATCGTCGTCATCCACTTCCTCTTGGGATCTCTGGGAGCCCACGCCCATCATGGACGCATCCGGTTTAGCTTTGGAGGAGTTGGAATGATACATCTGTGGTTGAGGCTGGTACCCTCTATGTCATAGTACAGCTGGGGGGACTGCCAGTGAAAAGTAAGTGTCATGTGAACTGAGGGAATGTATTTGTTTGAGCCAGCACCACCTGGAGACTGAGTGGGACAGGGGGGCACTGGAGAGTGCAACCCTGGCCGGATGATGCCCGAGTTGCCTGATGGAGAGGGGCTGGAGTCTGGAATATGATATGAACCTCCCCCGCTGCCTCCTCCACCTCTCTCGCTGGTCATGCTATTTCCCGTCGCTCCATCCCTGATCCTGATTACCCGCCCTGCGCCGCGCTTCTGCTTCCTGATCTCCTCTCCCAAGATCTCCACCTACCTGAATGAACCACTTGACCTTAAAAAGCGGCAGTTGAAGTGTGTACCTTTGTGCGCTCCCATAATCCAGTGATGGGCGGCCCGCGTCGCACCAGTAGAGCCATAGGTAGTTACTCCATGAAGCAGAACCTCTCCATACTCGAGATCAGTGATCGAATGGCTCCGCCTACGCTAACTTCCATACTCTTTTCTCACTCTTGGTTACCAGATTCCAGTCTCAGTCTTGGGCTATGTTGCTCTGAGTTGAAGTCCTTGCCATAGGAACTGAATGTCAGGATTAGATGATGTGGAGGGGTGTCTCGATTAGGGATAGAATACGGCTGAGTCCTGTTGTTTAGCGGGGAGTGCCTGCAGCTAAGAGCGCTGAGAGTTGGTTTCTTATTCACTGTGGGTGGGCAAACATGTGAGAGCCATAGGCCTGACAGTTCAGGACTTGGGGTAGATAGATTTGGGATCTGAATGAGTGTGAGTGAGTTCTGCTTGACTTTTAGGTGTAGGAGGGGCGGAGCTGGTTTGAGGGGGCTGGCTGCTGTCGTACGGAGACGACCGCATTGCAGCTGAGGGTGGCAATCGAGTTGAAAGAGGTGAGCCCGCTGATGTGCTGCGAAGTAAGAGGACAGAAGTAAGAGGAGGGGAGAGGGAAGTCTTAGAGGTGGTGGTCGTAATGTGCGAGTTTTCTCGAGGACGTATCAAGAACTGCCTGAAGAAATAGGCCCTACTGTACTCCACTTTTGTACCCATTTCCTGCGTGATGGAAGATATATGTATATAGATGAGGAAGGTAGGAGGCATTGAATGCTAGTCGATCTATCTCGTTACATACGCCGATTAGGCAGGCTTCTGGTCAGAACGATGGGGCTTTCTGGCTCCCCTTAGGCGGACTTGCAGTGAACCGGTGGTGGCCTGTGATTGGGCTTGGCTATCCTTGCTGTGTAACCTGCTCCTCCTCGCACTGAGATAGTGCTCGGAGAGAGTAGCAAAGCTGCAGACGAGAGCTTTGTGATCTGAGCTAGCGTGGGCCGCTGGGTAGTGCTGATGCGCTATGTGCCTTCGGTGCATGCGCCTCTGCCTGAGGCCTGAGTGTGGACTGCAGACTGGACTGAAGGCTGGGGCTTGCTGAGGATAAATCTGACGTGGTTTATACAACTGTGGAGATTGTCTTGAAGCTGAGATTATAGTAATTTTTTGAACTGTGGATCTGCCGGGATGCTTGACGTCATTAAAGTACGTCCTGAAGCGTCTGCACACTCCGTAGGGGGTCACTCGGCCTTGGCCCTCTGTGTGCAGCGGTGCTCAGCTCCCCTGTGAGGACAGGAGTCTATCAAACCCAAGTGCCTTGCGGACTGGTATGGCGCTTTGTATGTGATTATGGTGTTCCGGGGGGGTAGGATAGTGTAGACACCATTTTGGCTGTGGGCTACCATTGTGTGATGTCCTGAGAGGGCGAGACCGGGAACTGCATGGAAAGAAAGCGGACTGGACTAAGGATGCTAGGATGTTACGTGCCTAAGGCTGCTAGTAGCTTATGGGGAAGGATAGGAGCCGCGAGCCGGGAGGGCCTCCAGGATGAACAGTTCAGAGTGGCAAGGCGTGTTCATCGTGCTGTTAGAAACGAAACATAAAGGTCAAAGACATTCCAAAATTACTCAGCATTGGACAATTCATTATCCAAATAACAAAAATAAAATTCAAAAAGAGGCTTTAAGTACAGTCAAATCCTTAAATATTTTAAAGAAGGTCCCACCCACAAACTGTCAGACTAATAATGTAGAGAAACACTGGAGGGTTGTTTTTTTAATGTCATGTTGACATTGGATCTGCTTGAGTGTCAACACGTCAAGGAAGATTTAACATGGCCCCACCTGTCTGCCAGGATGGCGTGCGGAACTGAGAGAGGAGGGAGGAGGCGGAGGGTGGAGGCTGGGGACCTCGGGACTCCAGAGCTGAGATCAGGTTCATGACCGAGGCGTCAGGAGCAGAGGGGCTGGCGTGGTGTAGGCCAGTGTCAAAAAGGCCAGAAAGACCTTAAAGATGGAAAAACAAGTAAAGAATTTCAATATGTGATTAAAGATTTAAATAAAAAAAATACAATAAAAAAAGAGAGAACTACAGAATACAGAAATTCTGAGCTATGGGGGATTGAGATTGCAAATTTTCTTAAAATGTATAATTTCAGTCAGGAGTTTACTTACATTTACTTATCGTAAACAGATATGGTATTTTAATTTTGTGTTTAAATCCTTATTTTTCACAGGGTGGATACATTTTAAAAATAAAGTGAACAAGTTTGAATGTAGGGAAATTTAACTAAGTCAAAATTATACATATAGGCTCAAATATATACATTGATACCTGTTAAAACATCCCTTAGAAGCTGCTATAAAACCACATGCTTTATGTAGCTATTACCAAGCTTTTGATATAATTCTGGCTGGACATTATATGGTAGCGCTCATTTAAAGTGGTCGGTTTCCTGCCACCGTCCTGACATTTGTGCACAATCCATAAATTTTCATCAGAGTCTGGGTGGGGGGCCATTTCAGGGGCTAAATATCAGCTTTCTTTATATGTTCCTAATCCGTACTAATGTGTGTTTGGGTTGTTGCCCTGTCGGAACACCCCAATGTGTCCAAGGGTCAACCATTTAGCTTTGGAGATGAAGGGAAAGAATTGGGAGGTAGTTCCCCATCCTTATTCCATCTAGTAGCACGATCGCCAAAACAGACCCTCAGCATGATGCTCCCCCCACCATGCCATTCATTACAGACTTAAAACCAGCGGATTTTTCAGTTGTTCATCAACACCCTGATCAATTTCTTTTCATCGAAGCTGTTTGGCTCAGACTGCTGAAACCTGGACACAACTGGGAGTCCCAGCAGGACAATGATCCCAAACACATCAAAAATACATCCTCAAATAAATACAAAATGTGTGTATGCATATTTCAGAGTATGTATAATTTTATGCCTGTGTGGATTAAAGAAAACGTTTAAATTAAATTTAAACTTGTTTATTCAATTCTTGTTTTTAAAATTTATTTAAATTATTTGCTGTATGATCAGTTCACCTCGTCAAAAAAAAAACCAAATTATTAATATAATTATGCCAGTGATGCATGTATGTAAACTTCTGACCAGCAGTGCAACTTAATTTGGATAATCTGTTGTAACAAAATAATCTCAGAGGTTATAAATCTACCTTTAAATATATTGATCATTGGTTGCAGATTACTTACAAAGCTGCATACCAATGAATGCAGGTTTTAAACTTCATTGAGACATAATTTGCACATTTTTCAGTGACAATAACCTACCAGACCCTGTGCAGGCTGACAAAATAATTCACTGCCTGGGCCTTTTATGGTGGTGACATGCAAGGTATGATATTTATCTTACCCAAACTCCGTCCAGCTGCTCCCCAAGCCCCGCCTTGGCCAGAGCTCCCTGGGTGGTGATTGGTGGCATAGCCCTGCAGAGGGTGTGGGGTGGAGTAGGCTTGTCTATGAAGGAGCTCAGAGTCAGGGTGGGATGATCTGGAACTCCCATTCCAGCTGGAAAGGAGAGGAATAGGGAAGAGGGGGGAGGGGAATGTCTCAATCTCTAATTAAAATAAATCAATCTAAACTAATCGGGTCCCAATTACCCCCCGAAAATTTACTAGGGACGTTAATTTTTTGTGAACAATCCACAAGTGAACCTCTCTCTAATAATCTAGATTTTATGGTTGATTTAAAACTAATTAGATTTGGTTCCAAATTACAATTAAGTTTTATTTAAAAAAAGAAAACCAAAAACTGTTAATGAAGTTAATTTTTTTTAAGGAATCACACAATTACAACCATACTCGTTTTATTAATGCCTATTAAAGTAGTCATAAATCTGTCAAGCCAACACTGTGAGGCACACTTAATTATAAAATAATGGCTTATTTGCAATCAATAATACGCAATCACAAGGCAATTTCACTACATTATTTGACTAACTTCCTTCATCTCGTTTTTTGCAGCTGGATAATTTGGCCTTAGAAGAAGGCAGATGAAATGCGTGGCTGCCTGCTCAGATGCATGCTAGCATCGGTGCTGCTTGGTAGCAACACTTGGGAGAAATGCAGAGACTAGGCCCTAACTGTGCAAGGCCTGCGTTGCGTATAAATAAAGCATATGACACCACAGAGCAACATGCAGCTGAATAAAAAATATACCTTCGGCAGTTTGATCCGCAGACAAACCTTTAGCATGTCTGTAAGCGCTAATTACTGGGGCGATGTATCTGAATGGTGCATGCCGACGCAAATGCAAGCTAAGCTGCATTCAAAACAAACTGTGCATACCTGTTTACCAAAATCGGATTTCTTGAAAAGGTGCATCTTGCTTTTTTTTTTGTTTAACAGGCAAATAAATGTTGCTATAAACGTTTCAAATAGAAGGGGGGTGGGGGGGGGGGTGGGGGGCGGTGATGTTTGCGTGGACAGGCCTCAGCTATGCTTCTCTGCAACACTAGCGCTAGCTCGC
This sequence comes from Crenichthys baileyi, assembly GCA_036173005.1. NCBI lineage: Eukaryota > Metazoa > Chordata > Actinopteri > Cyprinodontiformes > Goodeidae > Crenichthys > Crenichthys baileyi. The sequence continues at coordinate 367,573 of JAHHUM010000333.1, forward strand.
AGGCTAACCAAAGCTAAAATACTGAGCTCCCTCACGCATTCTTCGCAGCCTTTATCGTCAAATTTGATGCATTCGCCTGAGCTCTGGTTTTATTCGAGTTAAACTGCAGATTGCACCTTCGATGCATGGGGGATTTTGGCAGAGCTGTATTATGCAAATGAGCACCAGACCAAGGAAAACCATCACAAATCATCTAAATCACAAATGCATCCTAATTGAAATCTAAGCAGTGATGCATCGGGCCGTGTGCGTTATTTCTATATGGTTGTTTTTACTATGCGTGACAGTATAATACGTGTTTAATTAATATGCATCAGTTTATCTTGTTGATTACTGTCAGGAGGGTTGCTGTGAGGGGGTTTGCTGCGTCTGCACTCCTCACAGTTTTCCCCATCAATCCCTATGAATTTATCTGTGTTCAGGCCTGCAACACAGGGAACAATAATTCCAATGGACACTCAGACATCCCCCACCTCCATCCATCCCGCCAGGTCCTACCTAAAACCCCATGTCTGTCAATCACATTCAATTCACCCCTTACCCCCCCAACCTTTTCCTTCCTCCACCCCGCCCACCCCCACGACACACGTTTATCCATTCCTGTTTATAATAATATTACTATGCAAACTGTTTGGATGACAATGCACTACGCACGGCGCTATAAATCAGGCTCCTGGCTCCAATTTGTTTACACGGGAGGTCACACCGTGCCCTGCACAAAGTAGCACGGATTTGATGCAAGCACATTGTCTGGATCCCGATGCATTACCTTTTTGCCGTTCTGTCGTAACTCCATCCTGCTCCTGCGCCCAAATCACCAAATCCTGTTCCCGGGTAATTTCTATCCATTTAGGAGCGGTACAGTGCGTGCGATCGGGATGAAAGCGACGAGAACGTAGCAGGGCACGAAAAATCCAGTCTTTCCACGTTCTCCCTTTCAAGCTATTTTCCCCGGTTTCATAAGCAAGTCCTCAGGAGTGGAAAACAGCATATTGAAAGAGAAATGGTGGGGAGGAGGAGAAAGCTGGATGAAAAAAGAGGGGGGTTTACGGGGTTACAATCCAACCACCTCCAAAAAAAGCCAGTCTTTCACCTTTTCCTGTGCCTTTATCATTTCCTCGGTCTGAAACCAGTCACGGTCATGATGAAGATGCCGCGGATTTGCTCGCTGATGGGCGAATTGCTTTAAACATTTGACTTGAACGCGTCCTTTTTCCACCGTCTCTCCTCCCCTTTCTTCAGGCTAGTTTTGGCTACGCTGATGCTAGCACTAGAAAAGATAGCAATCGACGAGGCCACGTTGGTAGCAATCATTCCCCATGGACGAGCAAAAAGAAAATCCCCAATTTGAAAATCTCTTTTTTTTCTCCTCCTGCTCTCTCTTTGCATGCAAATGGTTACCACCCCCCTCCGGAGTGGAGCTGTGTGGGGCTAGCAGCAGATGCTAGCTGTCAGCAACGACGCATCAAAATAAAACAGGGCTGCTTTTATTTCCCCCAAATACGCGCTCCCGTCTTTTCTCCGAAGGCCATCCGAGTGAAACCAGTAACTGGGTCGTTCACACCTCAAACTATGACGCAAGAACACGAAAAAATACATAAAAGCCGAACGAGGAAGTGTAAAGAAATAGGCCGCGTTTAAATATTTTTTACTCATTTTCCTCCGGAGACGCCATTTTTGAAGGCGGATAGCCGCTGTCCGTCCTCCCTCTCCTCCTCTGTGTCTCACTCGGTGTCTGCTGTGACCTCCATTCACCGGCTACCAGTCTGCCAACAAGCCCTGCTCGCTCTTCCACATTTTCATTCTTTGAAGGGATAACTATGAATCAACACCAAATACCGAGCAGCTCGCCCTGCACGCTGCAGTTTGCTGAGACGCATTCGAGTACAAACGGAGAAAACCTTCTGATAACCAGATTTATTGAGCTGGAGGATTTAATTTGCAAATTTTGATCCGGATCTTGATACACATTTGCAAACTAAATGCTGTTGATAGCTTGTGTTTTGTGATGGAGCAGTTGACTTGCAATGTAATGACCCCAAGAAGATGAAGAATTAATAAACTGCAAATAAAGAGATAAGGTATAAGAAAAAAAAAGTTTGAAAAAAGACTATCTATCTATCTATCTATCTATCTATCTATCTATCTATCTATCTATCTATCTATCTATCTATCTCTCTATCTATCTATCTATCTATCTATCTATCTATCTATCTATCTATCTATCTATCTATCTATCTATCTATCTGATTTAAAATGACCAACAAGAGACCAAGTACATCAATAAAAGCAAAACTAAGTCAATAAATATCTAAACTAAATATCAACAGATGTGGTAAAAAAATGCATTAATCACCAGTTTTACATGCAACAAATAAAGAGACACATTTATAGGTGTAAAATAATTATAAATGTAAATACGTTTGGCAATTTTTGCTGATATATACATTTCTGAAACCAAACACAAATAAAATTGAATATGCATTACTACTATACACAAAAGATAAACATAAAGAGGTGGAAATAATGAAACTGTTTAACAATAGATCAGATTACCTGTTTTAAACCTGTTGTAAATCTCTCTGAGTCTGTATCTAACCCGTTTTGGCCTCCCCCCAGGGACTTGTTTCAGATTCCATCCATGTGCTCTCCTCCTGACATGGCAACAGTTGTTAACATGCTCCTGGTAAAGCTTATTATTTAGAGAACCTGCCTGGCAAACTATATGTACATAATTGTTTAGGCCAGCAGATGGCACACTGAGCTTTCTAGTAATTATAGTGATAGAGGGATCATTGAGCTCTGGCTCTCAGAGATGATCTAGTTCACACCTACTGGGGTTTTTATCTGACACTTTAAACGGCCATACTGTTATGTTACATTGTAAGAAATTCCAGGTGCAAAAGTAAAACGAAATACAATCGGAAACGTTATTTTTAAACTGTCACAAATAGACAAATGAGTATTAAATACAGTCCTGTTCAATAAATTACAACATTAATAAAAGGTTTATTTATTTCAGTGAAACACATTAGCTGGATTAATTATATGCAAACTGGTGATTTCAAGCATTTGTTTCTGTTAATTATAATGATTTTCAGTTAGTGGAAAACACAATATTTAAGATTAGAATATTAAATCAGATTTTAAAAAAAATTATTAATACAGAAATCAGAATCAGTTTTATTCACCTCTTTGTCCCCCACTTTTATGTTCAAGGGGAAAAGCCAGGAAAAAGCTTTCCCTTTGTGGGCAGCGGTTTTTGATCTGAAGGTAATAGCCCCAAACCCTTTTTTTGGTCCAGGGGTGGGGGGGTCTGCAGGGATATAGTTGTCCTTTTTCAGACCCTAGACCGTTTTAAGTCCGGAAGGATCCCTCTCTGCCCCAAATTTTTAAAAAACATAGTTTTCCCTGTCCTGTTTTGGTGACCCAAACCCACAAGATTTGAAACAGGACCACTGAATAATGGCAGCGTAGAAGATGACCAGCAGCTCCTCTGGAAGGTTGTACTTTCTGAGTTGCTGCAGGAAGTATAGTCTCTGCTGGGCCTTGTGTAAGGACCAGCTCAGGTTCTGAGAAAGGGTGGATCTAGACCAGCCGATCCACCTCCTGTCTGTATGCAGACTCATCACTGACCTGGATCAGAACAATGACACTGGTGTCATCTGCAAACTTCACAGTTTTCACAGATGGGTCCGCTGAGGTACAGTCATCTGTGTAGAGAGAGAAGAGGAGTGGGGGGAGAACACAATGTAGGCTTAATAAAAAGGATGTTTAATATCTGCTCAAATGTTATTTCCAAAGGGTACTTTTAATCTGAAAAACGAACCTCATCGGAACAAATATTCTAATTTATTTAATATTATCATATTCTACTGGCCTACTGACTTTTCAATGCCATATCAGTGCTGCCCTCTAGTGGAGAGGCTTGATACTCTGGTTGAAAAAGGATTATTTGTTTTTTAGACTGGAGTCAGAAGAGATACAAAACACTGGTATTCAAGTGTCCCCTCTGTCTTGCAACAATATCCTATGGTTCATATGTATAACCAGTTAGGCGGACACATTCTCAATGCCTTTGCTATTTTCAGTTTTAAGCTGACATGCAATGCCTTGCAAAAGTAATCATACCCCTTGAACTTTTTCCACAGAGTATCACATAACAGCGAAATGAGAGGGAAATGATTCACAGATTTCTAATAAATTCTAAAAATCTGAAAGGCGTGTCATGCATATTTATTTATCCTCATCAAATCCTCACATTTCACTACATTCATAGCTGCACGTCTTTCTGGCGATGTCTACCAGCTTTACACATGTTTAAACAGATTTTTTCTTGACATTTTTCCAGTTGTTTAAATTCTTCTTTACAAAACAACTCAGGTTAATCTAGATTTGATGGAGAGCATCTGCGAAAATCTGTTTTCAAGTTTTGCCACAGGCTCAATATGATTTATCTCTGACCTTTGACTCGGCCATTCTAACACATACATATAGTTTGATCTAAATCATTCCATTGTTCCTCTGGTTGTCTGCTGGAAGGTGAACCTCTAACCCAGTCTCAAACCTTTCACAGGATCTAACAGCTTCGTCCTAAGCTTCATCCATCTTCCCATCAACTCTGAACACCTTCCCTGCTGCTGCTGCTGTTGTGCACACGTATAAGGGGTATACATTACATATACAAGGGGCATACATACTTTTTTATGACACTGTACCTTTAGCATCTCTGCTACCATTCATGTTGATATACAAGTCGTGTTTTGGATAAATTGTTGTTTAAATCTAGAATTAAAATCCACCCAAGGCCAAACATGGGTTTACATTTACCCGACTTACCAAACAAAATGGTGCTGATTCTGCCTGTTGTCTGAAAAAAGGGTGTAACATTCTTCGATAAATATAATTATAATACAGCATGCATGTTGCTGTCTTAATGTGTTCTATGTTTCAGACTTTAATAAATGATGTCATCTACATGGCTATATATTTCAAAGCAGAGAAACAAAATAACATGTTTTCAGCTGTCCTGTTTATTGATTCTGACATGGAAGGTTTTTTGCAGCATTATCTTTTCTTTTTATTAGACATATTATAAGCTTTTATTTTGCTGTGATATGTAATTACACTCTGACCATACTGTAATGGAAAACTGAAAAGAGGAAATTGGTTATTCTACTTTGTTTTTAATTGCCATGATCCGTGATGAATATTTTTCCTGTAAATGTGTGGGGGTGTGCTAAATTGGAATTAAAAACAATATAGCTGAATTTTTACAAGCATGAAAATATAATTGAAAAAGAAAATAGGGTAGGATACAATTAAAATGAGAAAAAGGTAGACTTTTAGGGAATTTTTTAAGAAATCCTCCTCCATTTTTATCCTTAAAAGGTAAAAACTCTGTACTACCTGTAGAATATGTGTTTCCTTTTTTCATCCTTTCTTAAAGCTAATTTTTCTTTCTTATTTTGGGGTGGCACCTCAAAAAAATCACAGATTAGCCCCTTAAGCCAACAAGCTGTTTTAAAACAAAGCCAGAAGCCAGAAAAAGCCCTCTCTGTCTGACCTCATGCAGAGAGCACTTAAGAGGACATTGTGATGCATAACAGTTGACCCCAAAGGTCAAGCATTCACACAGTCATTAGAAGAATAACAAAACAAAAGATAGAAATAGGGGAATTTTACTTAGATATATGTAAAAGAAAAGACAATCAATGGTATAGTTTAATATGCTTGCAGCCCAGATCTCGCCATATGCAAACCTTTACATTAAACTAGATGTTTTGGCAGAACAATAAAATGTGTATGCTTGCAAAACATTATGTCCACTTTGTTTGGTTGTTAAAAAAAAACTATAATGATACAGAAATATAATTTCACATCAAAGTGTGACCAAAAAGCAAAAACACAGAAAATCGTTAAAGTGGATACAATTTAACAGCACTTCTATGTATTAATTTTCTTAGTTAATTAAGATTTGTTTTGAGGTGAAACAACGGGAGAAAATGTTTTGATATTAACATAAAGTCTGGATTTAAAATGAAAAGAACTTCCTAAGATTGTCATGTGTGGCCACCGTCATGCTTCCTCTACCCGACTGTATTTCCACCTCTCTCTGTGGTCCCACTTGACCGCAGCTGTTGCAGCACCACACCTCCGGCGCTGTTCAGTCCAAATGCCAGTTCTCGTTGATGCAGTGCCAGCACCGTGCCAGATTATCAAGGAGGACGCTGAGAAGTGCTGAGTTTTAATAGGAAGGACGGACAACTGCAGGTAACATTTGATCTAAGTGATGAAGTCAGTCAGTATAGCTGTGCCATCGGAAGCCTTATTAACTACATCGGACACAGGTCACTAGTTTACATGATTTGACAAACTGTTTGGCATTTAAAGTCCAGGAACATAAAGGTCTTGAGATGCATAAAAGGATCAGAAGTTAAAAATAGATTTCCACACATGAGGCCGGTACATACCAGGGTGTTGGTTCATGTTACAGTGAGAGTCACGTTTACTGGCATCTCTGGTAAAGATGCTGACATAAAATGTAAATATATCCATCTTTTATTCCAGTAGGATCCTTGATTCTTGAGAATCTTACACTTAAGACAAAAACTGCTTTAAATGTTAGTACATTTATTTGTACATTTAGTACAAATATCATATTATCAAATGTTTATTTTTACTAAAAGTACTATGGTGGCACAATCAGTGGCTCCTATGCTGCCACTACTTTGTACAATAGGACAGCACTTTTTTCCTCTAACATGGAAGCATGCTGAGAGAGGAATCCGCTTCCTTGCTCTCCTCTCCTAAGCTCACCCCACCGGTTCTCTAACTGGTTAAGGTCTAGGGACTGAGCTAACCATGGCAGAAGGTTGATTTTGGATTTGGTGAATTATTTTTGTGTTTTGTTTGGTCATGTGTTTGGTTTTTACTATCCTGCTGAAAGACTTTCACCATGACCTATTTTTAGAGGCCAAGAGATTGTTGAAGAGATTGTTCTGATATTCAAATACTAAAACAAGGTTTCCAGGTCCTTTGGCCCACAGCATTATAGACCCTCCACCCTATATAACAGTGGGCATCAGATGCTCTTCCACATATCCTTTGGGCTTGTGTGGAAACAAAGACAGGCAGGTTTGGCTTTCATATCAAAACCAACTGTAGTGTTTTTTATTTTGCAATTGAACATGAATTCACTATTTGGCTTTTTGCACATCTTAATCAGGGATGCTAACACATTTGGCTGTCACTTTAAGATGGAACAGATATTTGGTGCAGGGCTTGGGTTCCTGTGCTTCCCTGGTGGATAAAAAAGCTGCACAGGTCTGAGCTGCAGAAAAATCGTTGCAGTAACAAATCCACTGATGCTCCTTTAGAAAGCATTTGGCTTCATTTCTATGTGTTCGCAGTTCTATGTTGGCTGATTTACATCAGGTCCGATTAGCAGTCAGGCAAAAGCCCAGTGTGTTTATGAGTTAGTGCTAAGTGTGTCTTATCTTGTGTTACAGCCTTCGAGAAAAGAAAGCAGAGGACTGCAAGGATCTAATGGATGCCTTCCAGGCCTGCATAAAAACTCTGTCTGATGGATCCTGATAAACATGGATTTTATAAAGTAAGTTCACACTCACCACTAGAAATCATAATCACATATTTATGTCTACTTATTTCAAAGTTTTCCCAAATAAGATATGTTAATGGGTATCTACCAATTAGAAATAAGTAAGAATAAAAGGGTGTCTATAATGTTCAGCAATCCAAATAGTCAAGGGATTTAACTCTAATTGCTAATACAGACTTCACCAGACTTTTGTGAAACCTTGTATGAAAAGATCTCTGCTTGATCTGATTCAATCTTATCTTACTTAGGTTAAAGGGGAGAAGGCCAATGATTTTCACATCATCTCATCTGAGAAAATGACCAAATCTTCTTGCTTGTATGTGAAGCTTTTATATATTGTTTTCTTCTTCTTCTTCTGACATGGCATCTAGGTGGAAAGGTTTTACTTCCTTCCCATATCTTCCAGCATTAAATTTTGCTCCAGTGAGGAGGAGTCAGTAACGGTGGATGGCGAGTAGGACCGGGACATAATTCTGGCAGGATGTATGAGAATCCCATAGCTAACCTTTTAACAGGAAGGGAGATGTTTCCACACAAGCCTCAGAAAATCCCCCAAGGTCCTTAAACCACAAAATACATTTTTGAAATAACTAGTATGAACAACAATAGGAATCATTCAACTATCTAACTTTCTCCATTAGAAAGAAACAATAACGTTAGTCTTTCCACACCAGAGCTAGATCTGACAGTCCATGTGACCCAAGGAGAAGATGAAAGGTTAGAAATGTCACATATTTGTTGTTAGAGTAATGCTACGCTGTTTATTCTCATTTTAATAGATCCTTGTAATGTGTTATAAGGTGTTTTCATATTTTATTTTTCCTCTCTAAAAACACAAAGTACTCAGTGATGCATTTTTTATCATAAATGTAATTCAAATATGTGCAAAAGCACAACGCTTGTTTAAAGTAAAACAATACAAATTATGATTATAGGAATGCACAAAGATTACAGTCCAGTTTAACATTAAACTAAATGAGGAATTTTTGCAAGATGAAGAAAAAAAAGAACATTGCACCTATAATAATGTGTACTATCTTATTAATTACCATTATTAAGTGAAGTTGGGTTATCCTGGATAATTCTGGCCTAAAGCAGGTTTATTACTTTTACGTATCAAAAATGTTAAGTGCCATTGGAGAAATCTTTTCCTTACTATTTTTGTTCTGTGGTAAAAAACTAAACAAAAACAAACAAATCCTCTTTACTGTATAAAAATCAACGAACTAGGCGCAGATGAAGATGATTTGTGGGGAATTATCCACCCCAACACACACACAAGAAATCAAATTTAGATTTTTTCAGATTTTTTAATGCAGTTTACAGATGATACATGTAAAAATGTCTTGCACTTCCTTTTTGCAATGCTGTCATCTCTGTGAGTTCAGCTTGACTGGTTCTTACAGAGCATCAGGTTTGTGGCGTCAATCAAGTAATCCGGCTTCTAATGGAATATTTTATTGACCAACAGAAGGCAACAAAAAACCCGTTTTTCAACATTAGATGGGATAGTTGTTCATTCTGAAAAAGAAAGCACATTTGTAATTGAATTAATCCAAAACTGAATTCACAAGTAAAACACATGGTGACATAAAATTTAAGTTTAAATAAACCAAGTTAATTTATATTTAAAATTGCAGTAATGTTGGCTTGGTGCACAAAAACCGCAGTTCCAAACAGTGGCAGACTGTACATCTGATTACTTCTAGTTCAAAATCTTAAATAATTTGACTGATTAAATAGATGACAGGTTCTACTAACCCTCTAGATAGATAGATAGATAGATAGATAGATAGATAGATAGATAGATAGATAGATAGATAGATAGATAGATAGATAGATAGATAGATAGATAGATAGATAGATAGATAGATAGATAGATAGATAGATAGGGGGGCTGAATACAAATACAATCCAGACTTTTCAGATTATTTATAACAAAAAGGTTTGTGTTGTTATATCTCATTAGAATTCCAATAATTCTAATAGATTTGTAGTTGTGACAAAATTAGAAAAGGTACGAGGGGTATAAATATGTTTGCAAGGCACTGCAACTACAAATATTCTTGCCTAAACCTGCTAAGTGAAGTACTGCAGGCCTACCGAATTATTCTAAAATCCCCTCACCATCCCAACCGCAGCCTCAGGCGATGTTTACACACGTCTATTCATAATAATAGAGAGGGAAGTGTCCTCTGCGGCCCACAGAGTGGCAGGTGCCGAGGTGAATGCAGAGATAAGCGTATTTTGAGGAAGACGACCAGGAGGGCGGGGAACAGAAGCCAAGAGGAGAGAGGATGGAGAGGGAGTGAGACCCGGATGCTGATGCGAGCGGGTCGAAGGAAGGGAAGAGGGGAGCGAAAATATCGATTTACGGCAAGAAAACGGAGTATCATCCAAAGGGGGCCTTTCGCTTGCGTTAACTGGGATCAGAAACGAGGAAGAAGACACGCTGATTTGTGCAGTGTCTTTCACCTGTGTGTGTATCCGCCTATGGAAGACACGCTGAAGGAGAGGAGAGGGGGAAGACGATGCTGTGATCCGCCACTTGCAGTGATGTAGGGAGGCAGAGACGAGGAGAGGCAGGGGACGGAGGAGGACTACGCTACGCTAATAAAATAGAACTAAAAATATACATATATAAAAACATGGTTGTCCGGCGAGGACTGCGCTTTTCACCTCGAACAACCGAGAGAATGTGGCAGCCGTGCGATAAAAGTGACCGTTTGGCGACGCCGAGAAACTTCAAGCGGGGTCGGTGTTTGTGACAGGCGCGAGACGGCCGTTGGTCGAGGCGTCGAAGCTAAAGCTAGCCTCAGATAGCATGTTGTTGCACCTGTAAAACAGGCCAGACAGGGAGAAAAATAACATTTATCACGTCTTCAGAGCGAACATCTAAGCGTACGTATTGGACATTTCATTAATATGCGCAAACAGAAAATGGCATAAGTAAAGCACACGGCTTGTTTTACAGCTATAGGTTAATGACAAATATATGTAGTTAACGTCATAAATGTGACTAAATTACACTAATAAGCTAATGTACATACATCCAACGTACTAGTTAGCCTGTAGTACTCCTGTCATGTTCATTTTAAGGACAGTGGTTAGTTTTTAACTCAGAAAGCAGGCCTACTACTAACTGTCATCTCAGTTTCTCTGCTTTAAACCATGTATTTTTGTTAAATTTAAACGCCATGTTTACCGCGTCTTAGAACAGGAACATATTTATCTCAGCTTAATTGAACAATCTTCATTTTATTTTGAAATGGTTGTTATTTCATAATACATGCTAGTAACCTAGAAATAGCTGCGATATCCCTGACATTTAAAGTTTAGCATAATATCCTGCACCAACTTATGTAAAAGCTGTACAGAACCGGATAAATTGCAATTAATCCCAGTGCAGTATTAGTTCTGATTGTGTATTGAGCCTTCAGTGGGAGCAGTATGAGTAAGGAACTGTCTCTGAGTCAGTCTGCTCAATATGTTGGGCCTTATCGACTGGAGAAGACGCTGGGGAAGGGACAGACAGGTGAGAGTACACATACCCATTGTAGTATGAACAATATAAAACTGATCCTGTCCTGCATATTGAATCATATTGATAAATGTCTCTTTTCTATTTTCAGGGCTGGTCAAACTTGGTATCCACTGTATTACAGGTCAGAAGGTAGCGATCAAAATAGTCAACCGCGAGAAGCTGTCTGAGTCAGTCCTGATGAAGGTATAGTATGGCGCATTTGATGTGGCTGTTCTCATTAGGCATGGGCCGGTATGGGAATCTCACTGTTAAAAAAAATACACTGTATTAAAATAAAACGTTATATTTGTTTCTATTTAAAACAGAAAAACAGTTGCTATTCACTGTTACACATCATCTTTAGAATTAGCAATATTCCTGAAGAAATTTTTTAGGTAGCTGCCGCTTGCTGCATACCACCCAGCACCATAATCAAGGTTCTGCTGCTGAGTTGGGCCCAAAATGCATCAATCTTAGGCTTTAAAACCCAGTAAACCCAGGAACATGGAACCAACTTTTGTGATAATTAACCCATTTAAAAGCAAGACTTTTCTTTTCTAACAGTTCTATTTTTGAATTCCAGCAGAATCACCTTTTTCATGCTGAGTTAAGTTTAATTAGCAATGTGGAGCCTGGTTTTGCAAGGGCTATAGTTATATTTTTATTTTGAATAGAATGTAGGAGCTTTAGTTTGTAAGGCTAATTTAATCCCTTTCTCATAACTGGTTTTGTTCAGTTAGGGATGTAGAAACTAATCGTTACGTTCTTCTTGTACTCCGATGTTGGATTTGGATGAAGTTCTCTGCTAGGAAAATTAAAGGAACGCCTCATAAAGTTGGAATTCCAAATGCCAAGCAGCTCTCAATTTTAATCCAACGTCGCTGCTGCTCATATATACTGGAGAGAAAATAGTTATTTGAAGAGTATTTGAAAGCTTTTATTTTAAGTTACAATTAAGTATGTTTAAGTATAGAGTAAAAGTGAAGCCTTATTTCAGCCAGCTGACTGGCAGTGTGCAGCAACAGGTGGGGAAGGGAGAGTGCTGCCTTACTTTATGCTTCAAGCAGCCAGAGATGACTCTGGTTACTGTGAATATTTTAAAGGTATCTAGGTAACTTAATGTACCTACATAACAGAAACTGGCCCACACCTAATGATGATAATAGTGCTAATTTTGTATGTTGCCTGCTGTGTTAAGCTGTAAACAAACTGCCATATTTATTGTCTCCTTACCTTAGTTCTGGTGCTTCAGATGGATCACTGCTGTGTGATTCTTGTGCTTCTCCTTATACGTTCTCTTATGACTAACTAGGTTGAGAGAGAGATTGCCATTCTGAAGCTGATCGAGCATCCGCATGTGTTGAAGCTGCATGACGTTTATGAGAACAACAAATATCTGTGAGTTCTGCTCCTGAATGCTTTCTAACTGAGTAATGAACTTGGGAGTTAGATGGAGACAAGTATTATTTTAGGAAAGGTGTGAAATCTGCTGCTTTTACAGTAATTCTCATTTTTCAGAGAATTATCTACCATGTTTTAGTGCCTTTAACAGCGGCTCTTTTGGAAGGCTGTTCAAAAAATGTTTGGCCCTTAATAGGGTCTTGCAAGCAAACATTGGAAGCATAAATTTCACAAATACTGTATCTGTCAAAGTGCCTAAATTTATGTTGTTCCAGAAAGTATTGACGTCTTAGGATCATTTTATGCTCTTGATCTAGACAATGCTAAAAATTATTCTGAATACATAAAAGGTAGAAAACTTTGACATGTAGCCGCCAAATGTAGACATAGAAATAGAGGAAATCAGAACGTCACTAGGCATATATTTTTCCTTTAATTATTTCAGTGGGTGTGAAAATTACATTACTACATAAACTAATGTATCTATCATAGCACTAAGTTATTGACGTAATTATGAACACAGTCTAGTACTTATTTGTCTACTCTACTTCTTGCAATATGCAATCACATGGTTGTGTTTCGCTTGTTGACAGATACCTGGTGTTGGAGCATGTGTCAGGAGGAGAACTCTTTGACTACCTGGTGAAGAAGGGACGTCTAACTCCGAAAGAGGCTAGGAAGTTCTTCAGGCAGATCATCTCTGCTTTGGATTTCTGCCACAGTCATTCCATCTGGTTGGTTTTTGCTTTCAGAGCTCTGGCTCTTAGATTTTGACCTGGTCTTCTTGCTTTTCCAAGGTGTTAGCCCTGGTATTAAAGTAAAAGCAAATATTCCCAGATTGATGGTAGAAAACACCCAGTTTGTTGCTGGAGCAAGAGGCAAACAGGCTGTAATCTGTATGTGTTGTTTTTTTTTTTGCAGTCACAGAGACTTGAAGCCGGAGAACTTGCTGCTAGATGAAAAGAACAACATTCGTATTGCTGACTTCGGTATGGCCTCTCTGCAGGTGGGGGACAGCCTGTTGGAGACCAGCTGTGGGTGAGTACCAGCCCTATGTGTCAGGTTGTTTTTAACAAAACCGGTAGCACAGTTATTCCTGCCAATGCTTTTAACTTTTTGTACAAATCCCTTTATTCTTGTATAATATTTCACAAGGTTGGGGCATGTAGAGATAGGGTTCTTTAAACACTCATGATCTCTCTCGATCTAGATCCTCTAGAGGTCTGGATCTACTCATCCTCTCCTGTCAACAGTTCAACTTACAGGTTGTCTGTAAAACTTAGGTCTGGGGACTGGAAAGGCCGTGAAAACGGTGGATTTTGTTTCTAGTGAACCATTTCTGTGGTCTTATTGCATCATTATCCAATTTAAAGACCAAATGATGATATATTTTCATTTTACTGGCAGAGACCACCGCATAAGTATTTAAAATCTCCTGGTATTTTCAAAGGTTTTTGATGTCTTGCACTCCAACAAGGTTCCCAAGGCCTTTGGAAGAGAAACAGCTCCATAGCATCACAGATCCTCCACCATACTTAACAAATAAATATTTATCTTTTGTTTTAGGCCAATTTGACATAGAACTCAAAATGGGTTTGCACACAGTCCTAGTTAAAGTCCCGCTAGAGCTTAGCAAGCTCAATATTTTTACATTTGACATAGTAAGACAGAAAAGGCTTGTTTTCAGCTTCACTCCCAAAACAACTGGTTGGCATGTAGACAACCTCTACTAGTTGTTTCTTTACATGGGTCGCCGGTACACGAGGCCAGTATTGTATGGGTTGCAGAAACAGAACTTAGCCAAAGAATCTAAAAACTATATGTCTAAGCTTCTACTCTTGTGAAAGAGTCCATGCAACTGTTGTAAACTTTTTTATGCTGGTATATTTTGCAGTTATTTCAACTCCTGTCATCACCTCAGTATTTATAGAAATACTAATGTTTCCTGTGACACATTTATCTTTGATTTCAGATCACCACATTATGCCTGTCCTGAAGTTATACGGGTGAGTGAGCTGCCTTCACACTGCGTCCTCCCCAGATGCCTTCACCTGTGATGAAAATTAGCAAATTATGTTATTAAATAATTGATTCTGAAGCAAATGCATTCAGCTACATGAGCTGAACATCAACCAGTGGCACTAATGATTAAAAACCATTAAAAACAATTTGTTTTTACGGGGCTCACATCAAGTCAAAGTGAATTTTCTTATTGAACTCAGCACTTAAAAGATTATATAGCTCCATGAATAAAATGTTGTTTTCACAGTGTTGATGGAGACAGATTGAGTGCAAGGATTAAAATGGATTACAGAGTTTGTTTTTACAGAAATATAGTCATGTTTAAGCTTGAATAACCCATAATTCAGTTAAAATGAGTGAGTTCTAGCAATTATTTGGAAACACGTATCGATTCAGATTTTTAATTTTCTGTCTTTGACAGGGGGAGAAGTATGATGGGAGGAGAGCAGATGTGTGGAGCTGTGGGGTCATCCTTTTTGCCCTCCTGGTGGTCAGTTTTAAACTTACATGTTCACAGTGCAGTCCGTTAAATTTTACTTTAAAATGTTTGTTTCTCTATCATTTCTCCTCTCTCCCTCTTATCTACAGGGTGCCCTGCCTTTTGACCATGACAACCTTCGGCAACTCCTGGAAAAGGTGAAGAGTGGGGTGTTCCACATGCCGCACTTCATCCCCCCGGACTGCCAGTCGCTGCTCAAAGGCATGATAGAGGTCAATCCTGAGAAGAGGCTCACGGTATGTTACTCATCACATTATAGTTCCTTGTAAAAGTATCTGGTTGTCCAACTAAAATGACAGGCTGGGCAAAGAGAGAATTAGTCTAAGAAGTAGTGTAGAGGCCCATGGTAACTCTGGAGGAGCTGCAGAGATCCATGGCTCAGGTAGGACACTGGACTGGACAGCTACTAGATGTGAGCTCCACAAATATAGCTTCTATGGAGGAGTGGCAAGAAGAAACAAAAAACCCTTTGACATCCCATGTGCAGTACAGTACTAACACTGCTCATAATCCCAAACTTACTGATCCCAGAGTGAAACATGGTGGTGGCAGCATCATGCTGTGGGGATGGTTTTCTCAGCAGGGACAGGGAAACTGGTCAGAGTCGATGGGAAGATGGATGGAGCTAAATACAGAGCACCCTGGAGACACCCTGTTAGAGGCTTCAGAAGACTTAAAACTAGGGTGAAGGTTCACCTTCAGAAAGGACCACGAACCTAAACAAACAGCCAGAGCTACAATGTTTAGATCAGAACATATTCATGTTTTAGAATGGCCCAGTCAAAGTCTACATCGTATTGAAAATCTATGGCAAGACTTTAATTTAATGAACTTTAATGTTCACACCTTGATCTTGCAAAAGAGTCTGTAGATGCTGGTAGAGACATACGTCTAAACACCTGCAGCTGTAAGGGGGCTGAATACCATGTATCCACCTCACAATTATGCCCTGCTTTGTTTTGTTTTTTTACAATCTTAAATTCAAATCTTAAAAAAAAATGTTGCAACAAGATTGTTGAGAATGTGAAGCTTTTTCCAGGCATTTTCTATCTAGATTAAAACATTTATTGTGACATATTTTTTTCTTTTCCATTCCAGCAAGGAATAAAGTTGTAAACTGGGATTTGACATTCGTTATTCAGAGATGATGAGATTTACTCTAAGAAAAAAAATCTTGTGCAAACTGTATGCACAGCCCAGCTCTGTAGCCATCTGGCTGTGAACAGACTGCAGAAACTAATGGCCCCATCTGCCCTGTTCCTTTTACAGCTAGAGGCCATCCAGAAACATTCCTGGTATCAGTGAGTAAACGTTCATTCTTTCATGCAACTTTTTTAAACCGCTGTCAAAAGGTGCTGCCCCAGATTTTAAATTTAATCCCAGTTGTTTGTGATTTGCCGTGTTTTGTGTAGGGGCGGTCGTAATGAGCCGTGTCCCGAGCAGCCTCCTCCCAGGCGGGTCTGCGTGAGTAGAATCTTGTCCCTGACCGAGCTGGACCCGGATGTGTTGGAAAGCATGCACTCTCTAGGATGTTTCCGTGACCGAGTCAAGCTTACCCGTGATTTGCAATGTGAAGAGTAAGCCTATTTTTTTCCTACTTTGCTTATGATGTAGAAAAATACAATAAAAATCAAAACTTGTATAATAAACATGCTCATTTATCCTAACTACAAATGGTGAAAGCATACAGTGTGATATTAAAAAAAGACAGGCTTATTGACTGGTCATGATTAATTCATACTCTGAATTGACAGTCGACCAAAACAAATCATTAGTTAGTACTAACTAACTAAGGCAGCTGTTCTGTAACATTATTCTGTATAAAATTACAAGTGTGGGAGACATTGATCAGTTGTTGTTCTATTTGTTGATCCATCTTAGAGAAAACCAGGAGAAGATGATCTATTACCTACTGCTGGACAGGAAGGAACGCTACCCGAGCTATGAAGACGAGGACCTGCCTCCACGCAATGACGTTGGTGAGTCATTAGGGGGCAGGAGCGAATCATTTAAGAGGACAGCTGCTTTTCTTAGCTTCTTAAGTCTAATATCTTGTTCCTTATCTTTGCACAAAAGAAAACTGGGCTAACAGCTCTGTGAGTAAAAATGAAGCTGAGAATATCACAGTGAATCAAAAGCCTCCAGAGGAACTACTGTCACCAAATCAGCTTCTCATAAGTGCGAATATGACGACATCTAAATCTGTGTAAATCAAAGGAAGATTTCATTTAAAATGTGTTTATCTTAGGAACATTAACATCTCCACTGGCTCTTTTTAAAACATTCCTGCTTACTGCACTGTCTCACATACATTAAAACTGATAGAATGTGTTCCACCATCATGTTGACCTTCCACAGCAGACCCTCCCCGGAAGCGTGTTGACTCTCCCATGCTGACGCGTCATGGCCGCTGTCGTCCTGAGAGGAAAAGTCTAGAAGTGCTAAGTGTTACGGAGCAGGGGTCTCCCACTCCAACTCGCAGGGCCCTTGACACAGCTGCACACAGTCAGAGGTAGCGTGTCTTTTCCCCTCCATGTGTACAATATCCGGTAGTCACTCTTTAACTCTGATTTTTGTTAGTTTTACCCTTGTTATTCTCACCAGGTCGCGCTCAGTCAGTGGAGCTTCAAGTGGTCTCTCCTCAAGTCCTCTCAGCAGTCCCAGGGTAAGGATGAGTTCACAGACTGTTGATGCACTTTATTATAAAATGATGTAAATGTAATGATAGAAATAACTGGATATCAGCTATTTGAATATTCAGTGCCTTGTGAAACTATTTATTCCCCTTAAAACTATTAAACAGTTTTGTCACATTAAAACCACAATCCTGAGCATGTTTTTGGGGGATTTAATGCGATCAACTGAGCAGAGGTTTTTTGAAGAACATTAGAGAACACACAGCATCACGAAGACCAAGGAACACAGCAGACAGGTCAGGGAGAAGGTGTGGAGAGGTTTAGAGCAGGTTTAGGTTCTAAAACTATATCCCAAGCTTTGAAGCTCTCAAAGAGCTCTGTTCAGTCCATCATCTGAAGTCCTAGCAAGACATGGCCATCCATCTACACTGACAGGTCAAGCAAAGAAGAGCAGCCAAGAAGCCAATACCAACTCTGGAGGAGCTGCAGAGATCCTCAACTCATGTGGAAGAATCTATTGAATCTATAATTTATTTGGCCTGTTGTCTCAAAAGCCATGAGAAGTCCCATTTGTAGTCTTCCACGAACCATGTAGGAGACACAGCAAACTTATGAAAGAAGGTTCAGTGGTCCAAAGGGACAAAAATTAAGACTTTTGTCCTACATGCAAAGAACTCACACCACAAATCACCATTAACACACTGTCCCCACTGTGAAACATGGTGGTGACAGTGTCATGCTGTGGGGATTCTTTTCTTCAGAAAGGAAAGGAAACTTTTCCAGTACTGGAGTAAACACAGGTCAACCTTCAGTGAAAACCTGTTAGAGGCTCTCAGACTTGAGACTGGGGTGGAGGTCCATCTTTCATGAGGACAATGATCCAAACACAGCCAGAGTTACAGTAGAAACCCACCAATCATTTTCCTTTTCCTTCATGGGTGTGTCCCAGTTTGTTTTTGGCTAGCTCATACTGTCCCAGTAAATACACTGAAGTTTGTGCTTCTAATGTGACAAAAAGTGAAAAAGTTCAAGAGCTACTGTATGCATTTATCACTTCACTTTAACTTTTACTGATTCTATGACACAGAAACTCTGAGCCTAAAATGTAAAATAGAAGTCTGTACCTTCTTTTGCTTTCCTGTTTAGGTCTAAAGTTTGAAATGTATTCAGATTTACTCTAGGTTCAGGTTTGGTTTGACTGTTACTCGATTTTCTATTTTCTACGACCTTCGTAAATTTCTATACATTAATGTGGTGTTTCATGACCCTGTTAGGAAAGATGTTTGCCTGTAGCGTAGCAACCATTTATGTTTTAGGTGTAGCTTTTTACAACGAGCTTCTTCACTAATCGTTCGGCGAAATATGAAGATCAGTTTGTGGTCAGTATTTTTACAGTTCTGAAGTTTAAGCTGTTAAAAATGAAACCACTTTCACAACCTTCTTTACTGTCCATGTATCAGTGTCTCCAGTCATTTACACACATCATCAAACCACTTCCAGTTCCTCAAATTAAAACCTTTCTCAACAGGAAGTTTGCGTTTTCATCTTAACTCACTTCTATTCCTCCTTGTGCATGTAGTAGTTCAGTTCTTTAGAAAACAACCAGTGGTTAATTAGTTGAAAAATGAGGTGGTCTTCACGTGAAGCCCTTGCTTTACAGTAACATCATCACTGCCACTGTCCTCCTGTCACTTCACTTTTAACGTTGTCTCTGCCACAACAGCTGCTAAACCCTCTCATGCAGCAAGTTTTTAGACAAGAATAAATATAGCGAACTGAAAGCTTTCATGATCAGCAGTTTGATTTGCATTTAGCACATTCACTGTTCATAAGATGCACTCTTCTGTCATTAAGCATGATATTCATTTCCATCCTTTCTCCATTTTCCATCCCTTTCTCTCTTGTTTTCCATCTCTCCTCCCCCACCACTCCCATACTCCTCCAAATCCACTCCCCAGTCCTACCAGAGCCCCGTCTTCACTTTCAGCCAATCAGACGTCACCTGCGCCACTGCTTCCCCCCTCACAAAGGATTCCAAACAGGGAAGCATCACGACTCCTCGTTCAACACGGTCTCATGACAAGCCCAAAGCATCCCCCAACCCCAAGACCCAGACCCTGCCCACCAAAGGACCCACCGACCGTCCCCACCTGCAGGCCATCAAATCCCTCCCCCTGCACAACCCATCCTCCCGCTCGCCCTCCCCTTCCCCACTCCTGTCACCCATTCCCCGCTTCTTCTTTCCTTCGTCCTCTGTCCTTAAGTCAGTGACTAAGAGTTTCTACCCAAACTCTGCCCACTCTGTGCCACAGGTTACCCCCCAGGGCTCTCCGTTGCCCACACCATTGGGCACCCCTGTTCACCATCCCCACCACCCCTCCTCCACCCCGCCCTCCTCTTCCTCGTCCTCATCCTCATCACGGGCAGAGGGAGGCGGAGGGGTGGGCTCGCTGTCGCTCACCCCTCCCTCCAGCCCAGGAGGAGGTGGTGGCATGGCGGCCAGCCCTGCCCACTGGAGGACTCGCCTCAATTCTTTCAAGAACAACTTGCTGGGATCACCCCGATTCCATCGCCGTAAGTTACAAGGTGAGTTTGTATGACAGATGACCTTGCAAAAGTATTCATACATTGAATTTTTCCGCACTTTATGAGATTACAGCCATAGACAAACACAAGTGGTGCATTATTGTGATGTAGTAGTGAAAATATGGATGGTTTTCAACATTTTTTGCAAGTAAAACAACTGAAAGGTGTGGTGTGGATTTTCCTTCAGCTTGCGGAGAACCACCTTTAACAATTATACCTGCAAGCATTTTGTCTCTACCAGATTTGCATAGATTGACATTTTGCCCATTTTTCTTTGCAAATCAGCAAAAATTTTAAGACTTTGACTGGGCCATACTAACAGATAAATATGCTTTTATCTAAACGTTGCCTCTGTAACTCTGGATGCTTGTTTAGGGTGCAGTGCACTGTTACTTTTCCACCATTCGTAGGGTTCTGCATAAAGGTCAGATGGTGCAGTTTTGGTCTCATCTGCCCAAATAACCTGTTTTAAACTTTTCTATCTTCTTCATCCCTGGCCTGTTAAATGTCTTTATTAATCTTTATGATGCTGCTTGTTCAGTGATGATCAAGATCAAACCTCGTACTATTTAGGTAACCTTGGAAGTAAATTGATTGCCCTACATTTAATTGAAGGGCATCAATGTGAAAGGGGCTTGTAACAAAAGCATGCATCATTCTTTGAAAACCATTGTTTTCCTCCCACCTCACACTTATGTGCTGCTTTGTGTTGTTCTAAACTCTAAACCCAATAAAACACACTGAGGTTTGTGTTTGTAATGTGACCAAATGCAGATTTTTGTTGTAACCACACCGATATGAAACAACTAACGCAGGTCATAGTTTTAAGAGGTGAATCTTTTTCACATCTAGCATATAACCTCTATGGCTTCCAGCTGTTTATGACATTAACTTGAATTCAGATTTTTCTCTCCCAGTTCCTACATCAGAGGACATGTCCAGTCTAACACCAGAATCCAGCCCTGAGTAAGTCATATACCTAAACTTTTATTATCCCAGTATGACTCTAATGCTTTGCATTTTCTCTCACTTTTTGTAATTTTCAATTTGGATACAAGGCTGGCCAAGAAGTCCTGGTTTGGGAATTTCATTGGTTTGGAGAAAGAGGAGCAGATCTTTGTGGTGATCAGAGACAAACCCTTGAGTTCTGTCAAAGCTGACATTGTCCACGCTTTCCTGTCAGTGAGTATCTGATGTGGTTTGTCCTGCACACTGCTCTCTGTCAACTTATTTTTGTACATAAGCATGACTCTCAGGGGGAGAAAGGCATTCTCATGCTGTGCACCTCATTGCTTTTCATTATTTTACTCTTCTCTTTATTTAATTTTTGTTTGATCTCGCTCACTTGTGGCATGTATGCGTAGCACTTTGCTTTCACCAATGGCTCACTCTCTGTCTCTCCTGTCCTCACCCTCACCCTTTGTCTCTCTATGCTCACGTCGGACCCCCTGTACCTCTCCCGCCTCGTAAGTCTGTCGGTCTCTCTGCTTCTTCTCTGTCTCCCCACCACGCAGATCCCGTCGCTCAGCCACAGCGTCATTTCCCAGACCAGCTTCCGGGCAGAGTACAAGTCCTCCGGCGGTCCCTCCGTCTTCCAGAAGCCCGTCAAGTTCCAAGTGGACATTGCCTTCTCCGAGGGCGAGAGGGAACGGGACAGGGAGAGGAGCGAGAGGGAGGGGAGGAGGGAAGCAGGAATCTACAGCGTGACATTCTCCCTCATATCAGGCAAATGCAACATTCATTTGCCTTCTAACAGGAAGGCTTTATGTCACATCCACAGCTAGAGCTGCAAGATGCTAGGCTGAGCAAAAAGGAAGAGGGTTTTGCACTTATTCTGGTTATCCTGACATATAAAGTTATACTAAATGTATCCTTGTTTTAAAAATATTTTTGTGGGAAAATCAGAAGAAGACTGTTTTGTTTAAGAATGGATTTCTGTATAAAAGAGGGGAATGTGGTTTTAAGCATTAGCCTTTTTCATTCTAATAAACCACTAACAAAACAAATTTTAAACTAAATATTAACCAGAATTGTATGTACCAATCTATTTGCTTTTATTTAACACACAGCTTCAATTGATATTAGTGCTGCTAAAATATATTAAACCAGTTTTTTGGATACCTAGACCTAAGCAATAATCCAGAATAAATCCTCGCTATAGTTAGTGGTAGTTTTAAAGTTCTTATTGTGCAGAATATTCTACCATTTTGCTCTTTATGGATATGACAAGCCAAGTTTTCAGTTTTTGTAATCAGTGGAGGACCCAAAAACAGGCAGGAGACAGACCAAATGCCTAACAAGTGTTTAATGTGAGGTCTAACTTACAGAGAAAGTACTGAAGCAACATTTAGTAGTTTGAAAAGCATAAGTTCTGTGCTCATGATAACTAAAGATGATATATCTTTAGATGATGAACTAAGATGTGACTCAGTGAGGGCATGACAGGTTGATTGGGTTGCTTTCTTGATCTTGACCTCTCCTCTGGAACCGTAACTTACTCCATGACAGACTCAGAGTAGTGAACAAGCTTAGTAATGAATGAAATTATTTGGATAAACCACCCATCCCACCTAAAGATACAGGTCAAAACTGAGGCAAATGGTCTGAGTGGGAACCAGAAGACTGAGACAGAAGAATCTAATGGGATTGAATGGGTACACACATATGAGTTTCCTGAAATTCAAAACTTAAATCTAAAAAAGATCAATAAAAGAAAATAGTCCTGCAGGCTCTTGATTAAATCTTTCCAGTAATGAGATGCCACAAAATCTTTTCTCTGTGCTTCATAGCAATCATGCATCCTTAACCTGAAATATGGTTTGCTAAAATCATTTTCTTACCAATGTTTCTGCAACATGACGTGTCTGCTTTGACGGATCCACAGGCCCGAGTCGCAGGTTCAGACGAGTGGTGGAAACAATTCAAGCCCAGCTTCTCAGCTCTCATGATCAGCCACTGGTGCAAGCCCTATGTGGTAAGACTGCTTATTCATGAGTTTTATCTTCAGTGGAGCAAAAATTTATATAACTGGATTAACATCTTTGTTTTTACAAGTAGGTTAATTTCGGATAACTCTTTCCTCTTAATAAATAAAATCTGATATTATCTAATCTTTATCTGATATTAAAGTTAGTTTGGTGATCGGAAGCTTTAAGTTGGACAGAAAACATTTTATCTTCACATTTACACACTGTTTGAATAAAAAGTTAAATCATCTTTTCTATCTCTTTTCAATAAAACTTTTTTCCGGGTGCGTAGATTATTAAGAATGTATCATACATACATTGGGAGTGACTTTCCTGTTCTGCTCTGTTGATCCCTTCCCAGATGAGAAGAACAGTCGTCCCCACGGGACCCCCACCCGCCAAAACTCCAGGCGATCTGAGGGTGGGGGCGACCGGTGCGAGTGGGGCGATCGAGCAGACGGCGGAGGCATAGGAGGCAGCGGAGGAGTTCTGCAGCGCAGAGGCTCGGCGAAGGAGAGAACCCGCCTACTGTCCTCTAATGGAACCCAGTCCCAACCGTAGGATAGAAAGCGACAACACGCTGCAGGATGCTTGAGCTGCACCCGAAACTAGACAGTAATAACTCCACCTTCAAGTTTCCCTGCGAGCTATGAGCCACCCATATTCTTCCTTGACTAAGTTTTTGAAAGTGCTCAACCACAACAAGGATTGAGCCTTTCTCCCTCCCATCTTGCATTTTTTTGCCAACATAATCTTGATGTTCTGGATCACCATTAATCCTACCTTTAAAAGAGGAAGAAGCTTTGAGGAACCACCCTTTAATTTAAAAAAGGGAGTTTGAGAATGAGAAGTTTGGAGTCCATCCATTAAAAATGTAGCCTCCCAGATCAAATAAGAATTTGAAGTGCTGATGTGCATGCTAGTTAGCAAATCAGTCTTCTATTGGATGCTGACACGACCAGATAAATTATAATACCGTTGGTTCACAGTTTCGGACGCCCAAAATTACTCCTTAAATTAACGGTGGCAGTTATGTCCTTATCAAGCAACATGCAGATAATCTGGAGAAAAATGTAAATGTATTGCAGCATAAGAACTTTCAGGTTTCACAAGGTTCAGCTTTTCTCACAAGAAACGGCATCTTTGAGTTCCAGCAGCGGCTTTTGTTGATCTAAAAAAGCCAACAAGTAAGCTAAGTGAATGTGAAAAAGATATTTTTTTATTTTGTTTTAATTGTGTTGATATATTTCCTTTTATTTGAGGATGTCAGTAGCAGTGATGTTGGTAAAGACAGCAGCAGAAACAGCTGTGTTGTCTGAACGTTGCTTGTTGGCACACATTGATCTCGAGTTGTTTTGTATTTCCTTTTATCTACGATTTCGCATTGGACCCTCATTACTCTGAAATAGTGCTTTGGTTTGAACAGAGATATGAACAGTACTGTTCGGGGGGATGAGGGGGGATTTTAATACGTGATACGTAGATCTCTGAACCTCGTTGGAGCTGTTTGTGCCCAGACTGAATAAGAAGAGCATTCCTGACCTTTGGATCAAACAGAGAGCACCTCTCACCAGACGTTTGTCTCCTATTGCCATCGTATTCACATAATGACTTGTTAAAAACAAACATAAGAAAAAACACAAAACAGGAAACTCATGAGTGGACATTGTGTTGACGCTGGTCTCACAAGGTTTTGCACAGGACTTCGAAATAGGAAGCAAGCATCTCCCAAGAACCTGGCGCTCCTCATTTGAGTGTTCACCAACGAGCCAAGCGGTCCATCAATGTGCCCACGGTCGTCTCGAAGTGTCACGCCATTGGACAAGCATGACGTAGCAACTCGGACATCCACACATTACTCTAGTAATCCGTCAGACCAGTCAGTGTTCTTCACCAGTCTTCCATACAGCACAATATGCAACAAAGTGCAGGAGTTCCACTTTTATTTATTTATTAATTTATGCTTTTGCCATGTATTTGTTTACAAAGTGTATTCCATGTCATCAAAATGATTTTAATACCAAACCCTGCAGTCTAATTCACCTATAACCATTGGGATTTTCTTTGAGAACTCCTTTCCTGCTCTGATAGAAGTGTTGACTCATCTTTCCTCCATGACCTTTGTCTAAGTCTCATGTTTCTCATGCTTATCTCTGGTATCTGGAATCTGTGTGTGAGACTGATGATTGAAGACCGAGTGAGATTGAGATTAAAGCTTTGCAGCAGGTTTAGTTTGAGCTGATTCCGCTTGGCGACGTCGCCCAACCTACTCATATCAAATTGATTATCGAAGCCAAACCCTATCAGGCACTCTGTTTTTTTTCTACTACACATCTAACGTTTGCTTCACTCATTTGTCTTTCTCTTCACCCTTGTTGTAGAGCCATCATCACAAGAGAAAATGTACAGAGTTGTTTGTCGCACTGTTAGGACACACTTTTACGATCACTCACCTTCATTTTCAGATTCATTTGTTGAATCGCCTTCACTTCATTGACCCGGCCCTGGCTAAGATTGTAAACTATTCTCCGTTCATAAGGGTCAGTAGAATAAGGTGTTTAAAAAAATGAAATGTCTGTATCATAATTTAAATATAAAAAGTGCACTATTATAACTATTGCCTGTGATAAAAGAACAATTATGATTGAATTGATGGTCAAAATAAAGAGAGATTCACATTATTGTTATGGTGACAATAATAAACCCGAAATTTATATGTGTGTCTATTTGCTTTCTTGGTTAGAAAGATGTTTTCACATTTAGAGGGAGGGTTTTGTCACCAGTGGTGAAAAAGCTGGAATTGTTTCTGTATGCAAGCATTTTCATTATGTGGTGGAATACTTAAAGCTACTAGCTACACTTTTCTTTGTGCATAATTAATCAAATTCACTTTAGGTACAATTTGTCATCTACACAATAGCAGGTCATAGTTTTGTTCTAAATAGTTATTAAATCAAGATAAAATCTACCATCATAAAATTAAGCTTCTAAAAGCACATACCTCTGGTGACATCACATAAGGCATTAGAGAACGGTTTATTTTGACTGCTTGCAGGTTTTTTCATTTTTATTTGTGTGCTTTAAATCAAATTACACCTTCAAAAGTGTTTGCCTGTATTCTGTGTGGCTGGAGCAAAATCTTAGTGCCAGATGTGAGAACTCTGGATTTCAGGAAAATTTGACAGTGAGGCACATGAAGACGTTTTGTGAAGAGGACCAGAGCAACCTTGAACGCTTAGATCTTCAGCGATCATTTCAAGGCAAGTTATAAGATCTGGTTGACGTGTTTCATTAAGATGATTCCCTGCCGTTTCCTGCAGAACTGTTACTTCTGCCTAAAATTATCACTTATAATAAGCCTTAATCTACAAATTAGCCTTAGCTTGCATGCATCTGCAGTACAGCCTGTGCCATCAGCCTCCTTCCAGTCAACACTAGGGGGAAGAGTCCCATCACTTGGAAGCCAAAAAGGGAAGTTCAGGTGAGCTAAAGTAGTATGGGTGGAGACTGCCTAAGCTTTGCCAATTACAGCAGTATCCATCACTGGAATAAAAACAATTTCATTGCACTGTGTTAGAGAAGTGGAGAGCATTTAATTGAATGTGAATCTTTTGATATGATTATTTCTGGAGATAAGTGCCTTGAGATTAAATCTGCTGTCAGTCGGTGCTACGTAACTAAACTGATTGAAATTGAATCAGAGTTTATATCCAAATCTGTCAAAAGTTGCTGGTCAGGCATGATGTTTGCTAATGCCAGCTGATCAGCTTGAATATTGTAGGCTACCTCGTGTGATTCAATTCAATTCAGTTTTATTTATATAGCGCCAATTCACAACACATGTTGTCTCAAGGCACTTCACAAAAGTCAGGTACATACATTCCAATTAATCCTAATTATTGAACAGTGAAGTCAGATTCTGTTATTTATTCAAATTGGATAAAATGTTTTTCTGTCTAAGGAAACCCAGCAGGTTGCATCCAGTCAGTGACTTGTAGCATTCCCTCCTCCTGGAAGAGCATGTAGAGACAGTGGACAGTCACTGGCGTTGACTTTGCAGCAATCCCTCATACTGAGCATGCATGTAGCGACAGTGGAAAAGAAAAAACTCCCTTTTTTAACAGGAAAAAACCTCTAGCAAAACCCGCTCAGGGGTGAGGGGGCCATCTGGCCACGCCCGACGGGGGGTTAAAGAGAACAGAGAGAAAGGCCTATAGCAGCATAACTGCACAAAAAGTTTCAGTTCAGATTTTTTTATTTAAAACCGGCGCTTATTTACAACAAGGGTCTCTCAAGGCACCCCACAAAGGGTCCCAATGATGGTCATTTTTATACTAAAAACTACAAGGATTGGATACCTCTCTCTGTCAGACTGATTATAACCATTGGAAAAGAGGGGGTTTCAAAACAGGTAGCAAAAAATGGAGGGTGTGTTTGAAACCTAAAACCAAACTGAGCCGGTTTAGGCTAAACCCTGACTCCCCCTTACTCCATCCAACAGGGGGGGGAGGAAGGCCCCCCCCCTGAAAAACTAAGCCACTCTAACTTTAAGCTTTACAAAAAGGAAAGTTTTAACCATAACCCTTTAAAAAGGTAGACAGGTGTCCGCCTCACGGACCAAAACCGGGAGCTGGTTCCCCAGGAGAGGAGCCTGATAACTAAAGGATTTTCCTCCCATTCCCCACTTCTTAGAGAACTCTAGGAACCACCAGTAAACCTGCATTTTTTTGGACATCCTGATAGTAAAGAATTACAATAGTCCAGCCTTGAAGTAAAAAATGCATGGACTAGTTTTTTTTTTCAGCATCACTCCTGGGGATAGGATATTTCTAATTTTGGCAAAGTTCCGGAGGTGAAAGAAGGGAAAACCTAGAAACCCGTTTTTTTAATATGGGAAATTAAATGACTGTTCCCCGTCAAAAGTAACACCAAGGTTTTTTCTTTTTACCGGGAGGTCCCAATTTTAAAGCTATCCAGGTTAAGTTATTTTACTAAGGGATTTTTTTTTTAAAAACTTTTTGGGCCAAAGACGACAACTTCTTTCTTGTCTGAATTTAGGAAACCCAAAAAATTTTTAAAATCCTCCCAAATTTCTAATCTTTTCCCAAAATTTCTTTTAGTTTTAAACTAACTGGTTGGGTTTTTCAGGATTTATTGGGTAAGTAAAGCTGGTATCATCACGTAAAAGTGGGAAAATTTTTTTCCTTGCTGCCTGAAATTTTTAAACCCATTTTTAAGCATTTTATATAGTAAAAGAAGGGAAAATTGGGCCCCCCAAATACTGAACCCGGGTTTCTCCACAAATTAAAAACCCTGGATTTTAAAAAATGATTTTTCATTTACATGGGAAAAAAACTGGAAAAACTGTCAGACAAATAAGATTTAAAACCCCCCTAAACGCTGTTTTCCCCCGATCCCTACAAATATTTCAAACCTTTTTAAGAAATATTTTTGATCGGGCCGATCAAATGCCCGCAAATGAGATCCCAACAAAAACCATACAGACACCTCCATTAAACTGAGGCTAGAAGAATTCCCTTAGTGCCTTTTTAGCAGGGCTTTTTTCAGTGCTTTTGAAAAAGCTCTGAAACCTAAATGGGAAAATCCCTTTAAAAACAGTTTGCTGGTTAAAAAGCTCAAACCTTTGAAAAATTTGCAACTATTTTCCCCAAGAATTTTAGATAAGAATGGAAGATTGGTATCGGTCCCCGTAATTTTTTTAAGTCATCTCGATCAAGCGGGAAAGGGTTTTTTAACAAGTTTTAAATTAAAACCTTCCCTTAAAAGCTTGTGGTACATACCCATTTACTAAGGACAGATTAATCATATCTATAATGGGGCTGGTAATCAGAGGGAACACCCTCCTTAATAATTTGGTTGGGATTGGGTCTAACATACAAGTTGAAGGTTTAGATGAAGCTAATATTCTGATAACTTCAGGAAGCTCCACAGGATCAAACAGTCCAAACACAGATCAGGTTCTACATTTTACTTCCAATGTTGTTCTCACTTGCTGGAGGATGAAGATAATCATCTTCGGGAGTATGTCAAAGATTTTTCTCTTAATAGAATCAATTTTATTTTGGAAGAATCCCATAAAGTCATGACTGCTGAGAGCTAAGGGAATGGATGGCTCAACAGAAGCTATGACTCTGTGTAAATTTAGCAACTGTTATTAAAGAGAAACCTCGGATTATTCTTGTTCTCTTCTATTAAGGATAGAAAAATAAAACTGTTCTAGCTTGGTGAAGTGTCTTTTTATACAACAGTAGGCTATTTTTCCAGATTAAGTAGGAATCCTCTAGGTGTGTAGAGCGCCATTTTCGCTCCAATTTTCTAACATTGTGCTTTAAAGTACGCAGCTCTGAATTAAACCAGGGAGCCTGCATCCTATTAATGATTTCCTTCTTTTTCAAGGGGGCTGCATTGTCTAATGCACCACGCAATGATGAAGTAACACTATGAACGAGAGAATCAATTTGTGAAGGGGAAGAAACAAAATTATTGCCCTCCACTCTGTTTTTCTGTGTAATGAGGAAATTAAAAGTGGAACAGATTATTTAAAGGTTGTTACAGCATTGTCTGATAATGATCTACTATAATGAAATTTTCTTTCAGGTGTGGAGTACTCGGTTAAATCAAACTCAAAGGTTATTAAAAAATGGGCAGACAGCACAGGGTTGTGAGAAAATATTGTTATGTCTTTACACTCAATGCCATATGTCAGCACAAGGTCCAGAGAATGAAGACAAACGTGGGTAGGTTTGTTAATGTTTTGAGTAAAGCCAAATGAGTCTAAGATACCATTAAAGGCTATATTTAGGCTATCACTTTCAGTGTCAACATGAATGTTAAATTCCCCCACTATAATAACCTTATCTGTATTTAACACTAAATCAGATAGAAGGTCTGAAAACTGATCTAAAAATTGAGAGTAAGGGCCTGGTGGACGGTACCAAAACAACAAACAGAAGTGGTTTTTTGTGCTTTGGCAATTTGGATGAGGAAAACTGAGGATTAAATATTCAAAAGAGCTGTAGCTATTGAATGGTCTGGGACTAGTCAATAAATCGGACTGAAAGATGGTTGCTACTCCTCCTCCTCGCCCAGTATTTCGAGGAATGCGAAATTTAAATAATTAGTAGGAGTTGACTCATTTATAGTAACATAATCCTCTTGCTGCCCGCCAGGTTTCTGTGAGGCAAAATAAATCAATCTGATTGTCACAAATCAGGTCACTAACTAGCAAAGTCTTTGAAGAGAGAGATCTTATGTTCAGTAAGCCACATTTAATTGTTTTATTTTTATTTTTAGTCTGAGTTGTGTTTATTTTTATGAGATTTTCCTGATTTCGTCCTTTTAGATTATTTTTTAATCTATTCAATTTTGGCCGTGGGCGAGACACTATCTTAATAGGGTAATGGGTGGGTAGCAGTACAGAAGCTGCAGAGAGGAGTGTTAAACTACGACCCTGCTTCCTGGTCTGAACCCTGGGTTGTCAGAGTTTTGGAGAACTGATCTGGTCTGTTGGTCTGATGTCATCAGACCAACTACAACAGAATCAGAATTAGCCACTTTTTTTCTTTAGTGAAACCTTTTAAAACTTTTTTCTTTTTGTAGTTGATTACTAAACTGCATTCATATTATTGGTGTACAATTGTTAATAAAAACACCACGGGGCTATGGTTTAAAAGTGAACCTGTAATATATTTATGATGCTTCATATTGCATCAGAGCAAATTGTTTTTGGAACTTGAAGGCGGGTCTGTTTTACAGAAAATGGCTATAAAATTGTTTACCAAAACTCCTGGTGCAAGGCTTTAAGAAACATGCACATTCATGTTTTTCTTTAGATTGCTTTTCTTTTTATAGCTTCTAGATTCTTTGAGTTCCAGATTGAGTAAATCTAATACTTATGGAGTGAATGCATTTTAATTAACATAAAAAGATGATTTCAGTTAAGATTTTGTCATACAGACATATTTATACTCTTAATCCAAAACATGAAATTGTGCGCTTCCGCTCAGCCACTACCGTCAAATCAGTAATTGACAGATTTCCGATACTCTTTGAAGACAGCATCAACTCATCCGCACGAGCATCTGTTGAGAAGCGCAGTCTACCCAGATGTGCCCCCCTGGTTAATGATATGCCCTTTGGTTGGTTGGTACCTCTTAGACAAAAAGAGAGAAAGGGAAAGAAAAGAAGATCTTGTTGTCTCCTTTAACCATTATGTGGAAAGCAAATATTCTGATTATGTTCACATTTTCACAGATGGAACCAAGAATCTAGAGACAAGTCAGTTCCAGCAAGGAGAATTGGGATTAATAGACGCACTCCAGATGGGTCGGGGGTTTGTACTGTGGAGATGTTGGCAATCTTGGTGGCATTACGATGGGTAGAGCTTGCAAAGTTAAACTAGGTGTCAATATGCACGGACTCAACCTTTGTCCTCTCACGTATTAGATCATTCCATTCAAACAGTAGACAGGGTATTCTTACAGTGGAAATGAGGGTTAAATTGAATAAATCTAAGGTAAAGAGTATGATTTGGAAACACATAAATCAGGAGTGGCAAAGAGAGTAGGATAATGGAAAGAAGGGAAGACATCTGTATAACATTCACAGCAGAGTAGCAGAGTCCAGAGTGCAGGGAGGGTATAGCAAAGAAGAATCTGTTATTACAAGAATGAAGATAGGATATTGTTCACTAAATAGTACACTACACATAATAGGGAAACATGGGACAGGGAGATGTGAAGGTTGCCAGGAAGAAGAGACAGTTGAACATGTGGTTTTAAGGTGTAGAGGTTACCTTGTATATAGGGAGATTTTGAGGGAAAGATTGAAGGAACTAGGAGTAAAAGAGTTCACTTTGAAAAGTATTTTGGGTTTGGGAACTAGAGCTCAATTTCGGGTATTGTTGTCCTTTTTAAAAGATACAGGGATCTATTGGAGGGTTTAGTGGCTGACCCATATTCTGGAACAGTAGGTGACAGTAATGCCCCATTAAATTGGTCGCCAACCGCCGTAAAACTTTAAGAAGAAGAAGAAGTAGAGAAGCGCAGTCGAAAGATATAATATTACAATTATACAATAAAATTTGGGAGGAGGGAAAATTACCACTGAATTGGAAGGAATCAATTATAGTACCAATAGCTAAACCAGGAAAAGATAACTCAAATCCAAGAAATTATAGACCAATAGCCTTAACATCAAATCTATGTAAAATAATGGAAAAAATGATTAATAGTAGACTAGTATATTATTTAAATTATAAAGGATATATGTCAAAATATCAAAGTGGTTTTAGAAAACGGAGGAGTACTAATGATCCAATGCTATGTTTAGAGCATGAAATTAGAAGAGCACAGGTAAATAAAGAAAGTGTAGTGGCAGTATTTTTTGATATAGAAAAAGCATATGATATGATATGGGTGGAGGGTTTATTAATTAAATTACACATGCTGGGCATTAAAGGGAAAATATTTAAATGGATTAAAGACTTTTTAACAAATTAGAAAATACAAGTTAGAATTGGGGTAAGTAATCTCAGGAAAATATATAGTAGAAAATGGAACTCCACAGGGGAGTATTATAAGTCCCTTACTCTTCTCAATTATGATAAATGATGTCTTTAAAGATATTGGAAAAGTAATGGGATGCTCACTTTTTGCAGATGATGGAGCTGTTTGGAAAAGAGGAAAAAATGTTGATTTCATTGTAAAGAAATTACAAAAGGTTATTATTGAAATAGAGAAATGGACGTTACAATGGGGATTTAAGTTTTCAGTTGAAAAAAAACAAAGTAATGATATTTAACCAGAAAAAAATAAACAAGGAAATAAAATTAAAATTATATAACCAAGAATTAGAGCAAGTAAAGTGTATAAAATTTTTAGGATTATGGTTTGATGAAAAACTAAAGTGGAATATACATATTCAAAAAGTTGTTGATAAATGTAAGAAAATTTTAAATATTATGAGATGCTTGGCTGGCAGTGACTGGGGAGCAGATCGGAAATCACTAAAACAGATTTACACAGGAATAAATAAGTCTAACATAGACTTTGGTTGTACAGTTTACCGGTTCAGCAGCTAAAACACATCTGGTTAAATTAGACTTATCCAACATCAGGCATTAAATTATGTACTGGAGCATTTAAAACTACACCAACAGCAGAAATAGAAATAGAATGGGAGAAATGCCGTTAGAGTTAGAAGAATAGAACAAAGAATAAATTATTGGTTAAATTTACAAGGTAATAACTTGGATCATCCAGTTTGGGAAATTTTAAAACCATGTTGGGAAAAAAAAAAAGAAAGAAATGAGAGTTTCGGATGGACAATTGAAAATAAAAAAAAAGAATTTAAAATGATTGATTTAGAAATTAGGTCAAATACACCATATCAATTTTACCACCATGGATTCTGCCAGAAGCAACAGTAGATATGTCAATAATGGAAAGAAGCAAAATAAATCTTACATCGTAGATAGTTATTCAGTACAGATACATTTAAATAATTATTATAGATATGTTTCAAATATATACCAGATGCTCAAAAATAAATGGAAAAGTAGGAATAGCTTTTGTAGTACCAGAATTCAATTAAAAATAGGAAAACGAATTACAGATGGCTTATCAGTATACACAGGGAAACATGTTGGCAATATTATTAGCTTTACAAAGGGTTAGAAGACATAACACCATTAAAAACAGTAATTTGTTCAGATTCAAGCTCTTGCATTATTAAGTTTAAAATATAATCAATCAGATAGTAGGATGGACATTTTATTAGAAATATTTCATACGTTATACAGAATACAAAAAATGGGCTTGATAGTTATATTTGTGTGGGTTCCAGCACATATTGGAGTAGAAGGAAACGAGAGGGCAGATAAAATGGCAAAGAGGGTAATTCAAGATTCTATTAGTTTTAAAGTTAAAACAAGTAAATCTGAGGGAAAGAGTATTGTTAAAGGAAAACTGATGGAACAATGGCAAAAAAGGTGGGATGAAGGAAAAACAGGAAGATGGTTTTATAAAATTCAGAAGAAAGTAGGAGAAAGAAGAAATGGAAGACGAAATAGAAAGGAGTAAAGAGTAATAACAAGGTTAAGATTTGGGCATACAGGACTTAATTATACACTTTTTAAAATCCAAAAGCATAATACTGGTAAATGTGATTACTGTGCAAAATATGAAACAATAGAACATGTTATATTAGAATGTCATAAATATGAAAGAGAGAGAAGATATATGAGGAGAGAGGTTGAAGGTATTAAGGAAAAGGTTAATTTATTAGATATTTTGAGGAAGAATTTAGGGAGTAAACATATACAAATAGTGATTCGTTTTTTAAAGAAAACTAAATTATTTCATAGAATTTGATTATAGCTATATTATAGTTATATTATAGTTTATATATATATATATATATTATATATAATATATTTTTAGTTTGTAGAATTTAAATATATATTTAAATAGATAGACCGACACGAACCACACTCCATACCAGTAAGTGGCGGTAATGCTACTAAAAGTTTGTTGCCAACCGCCAATAAAACCAACAAGAAGAAGAAGAAGAGAAGCGCAGTCGCGGAGGAAGAGGGCGGAACGCGGCAGGGCTCTACGGGGACGACGTCAGAAGTTAACAGTCTGTCCCTGCTTCACTACGTACAAGAAATTTCGTCCTTTCGAATAACAACAGGTAAGTCAAAGACGCGTCGCAATTAGAGCCGCAAACCTTCGCATCTCCGGCCGAGCGTTAGGAAGCTTTATCAGTAGCCGTTTTGGGCTGGGCGCTCGGCTAGGTAGCACTAGCATTAGCTAGCGTTGATTCGGTTGTCACTTTCAGCGACGGCTCGGTTTAACCTACCCTTGCCGTTTTATTTAGACTAAATAAGACTGGGGCACATTGTTCTACGCATAGACGACCAGTAAGACTTTATTATCTCAATAGGGAGACGAAGAGTATGGGCATTTATGCTGGTCTTTTATACTAATTTCTACTTTGGGATGACTTAAAGAACATCGTTGGTCTCTAATAGACGGTTACACTGTAGCCATGTTAAATGAACTATATAGCTGTTTTAGGAATACACAGACCCATCTTCTGGTTTAGAGCCCAAACATTAGCTACTGCCAACTGAAAATTAACTGGTGGTAAAAATAATTTAGCCGAGCACATTAAACGGTCAGTGCCCAGTACACAAACTTATAATGGCTTCGACTAAATTAGGGTTTGTTTGCTTGCTTATAAAAGAAGCCGACTTTACTCTATTGAATGTTCAACAGAGAAACAGCCTGGGGGAAGAAACTGTCTCTGTGGCGGCTGGTTTTAGTGAACAGTGCTCTGTAGCGGCGGCCTGAAGGTAAAACCCTGAACAGTTTATGTGCAGGGTGTGTGGGGTCTGCAGAGATTTTAGCAGCTCTTTACCTGACCCTTGACCTGTATAAGTCCTGGATGGAGGGAAGGTCAGCCCTGATGATTCTATCTGCAGTCCTGATTATTCGTTGCAGTCTGGACCTGTCCTGTTTTGTGGATGAACCAAACCACACTGAGATGGATGAAGACAGGACAGACTGAATGATGGCAGTGGAGAAGATGACCAGCAGCTCCTGTGGAAGGTGGAACTTCTTGAGTTGCCTCAGGAAGTACAGTCTCTGCTGGGCCTTCTTCCGAACAGTGTCTATGTGTGAAGACCATCTCAGGTCCTCAGAGATGGTGGTTCCTAGGAACCTGAAGTGGTCCACAGCCGACACGGTGTTGTTGAGGATGGTGAGGGGGATGTATGGGGGTGGTGTTTTCCGAAAGTCCACCACCATCTCCACAGTCTTGAGTGGGTTTAGTTCCAGGCAGTTCTGACAACACCAGTGGACCAGCCGATCCACTTCCTGTCTGTATGCAGACTCATCACCGTCCTGGATCAGTCCAATGACAGTGGTGTCATCTGCAAACTTCAGGAGTTTCACGGGGATCATCCTCAGAGATCTTTAGTGCAGGGAGAGGAACTGAAGATAGGGGGTTGGTTGCTTTACTGGTCGAACTTGTTCCTGAATGGGATGTGGAGGAGTTAACATCTGCGCTGTTAAAATCTCCCAGTATTATGATGAAAGAGTCAGGGTGTTTTTTCTCCACGTCTTTAATCAGCTCAGCAAAATGTTTTTCCGCGGCAGAAGTGCAGCCATGTGGTGGAAAATATGAGCCGATTATTATGAACGAGGAAAACTCTCTCGGTGAATAAAACGGTTTGCAGATTATGGAAAATGACTCCAGATCCGGACTAAATGTTTTCCCAGCACTTTTATGTCTCTGCACCAAGCTTCGTTTATATAAAAGCAGATTCCGCCTCCTCGCTGCGATCCGCTCTGAACAGCTGGAAGACCTCGGATTGATGAAAGATGGTGAAAAAATCCCAAGAGAGGACTCTCTGATGTTGAGAAGTTCCTCTCTACTGAATGAGACCACAGTACTGTGGCTCGAAAAACATATAAACGCACAAAATACACAAACAAAGACAGAGCGAAGCTCCGAGGCTGCCATCGTCGGCGCCATCTTGACTATTATTCATCCTGCATGTTACTGCAACTGTTAATGTTTTTAGCAACATTATAAAATCACATTAATGCCATTGAATAGTCATTCTGGGAAGTATTTTGCAGTAAATATTTTCAGTTAATATACTGATGAGTTGGTTGTTGCGGTTGTATGCTTCTGTGTTTTTCCATCTTCTGCTCATCCTTCTCTGTCAGGGAAGTTTGGTTAGATTTTTCCTAGAGGGGAGAGCGCCACAAAACTAGACATGTACCAGTCAGGCCTTTCCTGAACAATACCATTTCCAGTTTATTTTCAGGTCCTACCTGCTGATTTTGAGCTTAAGACATAGGAGAAAATGGGTTAGAGGTTCTTTGATAGCAGTAGTGGTTTTGAATCCAACAGAAAATGAAGGAATTAAAAGAGTATCTTCATGGGTCCCTGACCTTTATCTGATTTAAATTTAACTAAAAAAATGAAAAGCTTTTGATGGATGTGTTTCTAAACTAATAATAACGAGAGTTCTTATTAGAACAAGCCTGAAGTCTCTTGTTTTTCAAAAGGAAAAGTTACATTATTTAAAAAATAACTCAAACCACTTTATTAGCTTACTTCACCCTGATTTTTATTTAATTGAAAAAGTCTTTTTAAGTTGACTGCTACTCAAAGAAAGGAAGGTCGTCTTGTAGCGAGTTATTTTACATTTTTGCAGTTATTCGACCCGAAATGCATTATGCTTTATTGTGCATTTTTTCATCCAGACACTGTAGTGATCTAAATACCCCAGAGGCGTTTACCTTTGTCCCAGTTTGCACAAGCCCTGCCCTCACTTCCTCCTGATCCAAGTCTACCATCAGAGGTTGAGTTCTTGTAATTTCTTGGCTGTCTGCACCTTTTATTTGAATAAACCTACAGTGTCTTACAGAATTATCCAAAACCCTTGGTACTGTTTCACATTTTGTCACATTAAACTACAGACTTTGTGGTACTTTCTTGGGATTTCATGTGATAGACCAACACAAATTAGGGCATAATTGTGGGTTGGCAATGGTACATTGTTTGCAAATTTTTAGATGCTTGTGTGTTTTAGGTACCTGTCTTTGTAGTGTTCTATGTATATGATTTTACTTGGATATCTAAACGGATGCTGTTCTCTCTTGTACCTAAAGGTACTATAAAGTCGTGTTTGTAGTTTGTCACAAGCCATGTAGAGGACTCAGGATGAGACCAGAACTAAATGTGGAAAAGTTGGTCCCAAATGTGCTTTTTATCAAAGTTTTGAAATCCTGAACACCTGCTTTATGCAAAGGCTCTTGCCTACATGTTTTAGTTGTACTTTAATCGCCTGTCTTTGTTCCGTAACCTGTGGTTTTAAAAATAGGGCTTCAACACCCCTTGTTACTCAATTTTTGAGTCTTAAGTCTCTTCCTTCCTTATCTGTTAGACGTAGGATCAAACTATTCACTGTCAAGTGTTTTTTTTGTTCAAGTGAGTTCTTGTTTCATTATCGTATAAATGAAACTATATCTGTAGCTTCATCACAGCAGAGGCGGCTCTCTCAGGCTGTATCAGCGTCTGAGCGTTGTTGTTTGTCAACGCAGCGATAGTCACGTAAAAACGCTAGCTGAGTTGTCTCTGTGGGCTCTGGGAGGAAGGTATACGAGGTTACCAGTGCTGAAAATTGCGGTTTTAGTCAGCAATTTGGCACAACTGGATCTAACATGAAACATGTGGAAAATGCATGTTTGGTAGTTGTTGTTTTTTTTTAAAGCATAATAAAAGTGGATTATGTCTTAATTTTGCTATTGTTTAGCAGCATGGTAATTAAACCCTCAGGCCATTATCTATAACCTATTTGTAAAGGGATAAAACAAATCTATTTGTGAAGAGAAGCGAGTATAACCCTAAACATAACACTCCTGATCACATCGGCATCCAGTCAATGTTTCCCCACTAAAAATTGACCTGAAGGGAGTCAAACATGACGTGTTTTCTTTTGAGCTTTGGCTAAATGTGCTCACGCAATGACACGTTTGTTGTGTCATCTGTGTTTCACTGCACAGAATAAAGAGCCACATATAGTTTAATGCCTGCTGCTGCAAATACATAGTGTCTCACAGAAGTATTCCCACCCATTTATACTTTTTGCATTTTGTTAGGCTACAGCCACACATGTTGTCCTCCTTTTATTAAGATTTTATAATAGAGCAACAGAAATCAGGGCATCATTGCGAAGTGGATATAAAAATATGCATGTATTTCAAAATTTGTCACAAATACAAATCAGAAAAATGTTGCGCTCACTTACACTAGGGTCAAAGGTTTTAGAACCCCTTTCTCATTTAATGGTTTTCTTTATGTTTATGACTATTTACGTCGTACATAGATTCTCACTGAAGGCGTCAAAACTGAATGAACACATATGGAATTATGTAGCAAACAAAAATGGTAAAAGAACTTTAAATATGTTTTATATTTTAGATTCTTTAAAGTAGTCACCCTTTGCTGCGATGACTGAATTATTAATCTTTGGCCGTCTCCCAATGAACCTCTGGGAAGTTTTTTAAAGACTCTTTGGAAAACCATTCCAGGTGACCACCTCATGAAGCTCATGGAGAGAACGCCAAGAGAGCAAAGCACTAATTAAAGCAAAGGGCGGCTAAAATGTAACAATGTTTACAGTTATTTCACATGTTAGTTTACTATATAATCCCGTGTCTTCATTGACAGTTTTGATGCCTTTGGTGAGAATCTATAATGTAAACAGTCATGAAAATAAAGAGACTCATTAAATGAGGAAGTGAATCTAAAACTTTTGACCAGCAGTGTATATTCACAACTTTTTATTCTGATACCCCTAAATAAAATCCCGTTCCAACCAATTACCTTGTGAAATCATCTGGACACTTGAACATGAAAAAACAACATAATCTATAGATACTAGGGCTGCACAATATATCACAATATTACTGTATGCAAATGGGTATTAGGGTTTTAAATGACTATGCTCTATAGCTCTCTGTAACAGCAACATGTTTGGCAATGCTTGTTGCTTAATGCAGCCGTAAATGTTTTACTAGGACATGAAGATGTTTTGGTAAAGCATCTGTAGCCAGAAGAAATATTTTAATTAAAACCACTCTGTTCAGGTGGACATATTAAGTTTCATAGTTTTTTTTCAGTAGCTGGTTAGATTCTGTGTTCTATTTTTGCAGGAACCCCAAAAATAAAACACATTAACATCAGTTACTCAGGTAATTGTGTGCTTACTGTCTGCTATTGTGACATTCATCAGTTTGTTGCATATCAGATGTTTTCCTAAAGTTTCCAAAGTCCAGACCCCAATCCAATGGACCGCTTGTGGTAACACTTAAAAGTAGATTTTACTATCTTTCTCCATCCAATCTGACTCAGCTCAGTTAGATTGGAGTCGAGCAGCGACATATCCAAAAAGGCTCGCCGCTGTAATCTCAGTTAAAGGTGGTTTTACACAGGATTTACCTCATACATCACACAACACAAAAAACATCTGCTATCCACTTTGGTTCTATTCAAATACTAATCTGTTTGGTCGATCACATAAAATAACAGTAATGTTGTAATGTGGCAAAATATAAAAAGTTCAAATGTTGCCATAATTCACACAGCCTATAGGATGTTGCTCAAGATGTTCACATTATTTTCCTTCTCCTTTCTCTCCTGACTCGTGTTCAGTATCCGGTGTTCTGGTGTTCATTAAGTGGGTCGGTTCGTGTGTACAATTTGGTTGTTTGGTTTCAGTTGTTGTTTGGTCTCAGGTTGTGAGACTCAAGGCTTTGTTCAAAATATTGTTGTTGTTTCTAAGCAGAAATTCAGACAAGATTATCTCAACAATCTCAAACCCTGATGATGTCAAACTAAATCTCACTAAGATTTATCTTTTTTTTTTGCTCTCTCGATTTTCCTCTTTTATCAGGACAATAACATTGAATCCGAACAAGTTCATGAGCCTCCACACATCTAACATGATTTTGTTGTCATCAGATACTTCAGAGGGATCGGTTACATAACAGTATCTCTCCAATGTTAAACACTAGTGCTGATTTCTGTTTTTGCCTCAGGTCAGTAGTTTTGCCATTTGTCTCGTCTTGAGCGTGGCTCTAAAGTAGGAATTTAATTTTGTTTTGTCGTCTCCCGGGTCTCTTCCTCAGGTTCTTGGTCCGGCCACTGTTAAAATGGCGGAGGCCCACCAAGCAGTGGCCTTCCAGTTCACCGTCACTCCAGAGGGCATCGATCTGCAGCTGTCCCACCAGGCTCTCTCTGAGATCTACCTCTCTGTGGTGCGCTCATGGAAGAAGCGTATCATCAGAGTCAAGGTAGTTTTACCTGCATATGTATATAAATGTTTCTACTTGCAGGATACGACAATTCAATCAATACAGTTTTGTAACTGATCTTTGACCCCTGCCGATACCAGTTTAAGCCAGCTCTGATTTCTCTTTAAGGCTCTGTCAGTAATTCTGCTTATAAAGAGCAGAGGCAACGTCGCGAAGCGTTTAAGAGAGGATTTTACTGACATTTTAATGACACTTGATGACAGGTTAAGTGTCTTGCAGACGGACAGACTTATTGGGGCTTCATCTGCAGTAATGCGGGTGCTGCTTCGGTTGGTTGTGGTGAAGAAGGAACCATAAAGCAGAGCTTTAGATTTGGATATGGATCATGACTTGAAGGAAGGACTTTCTGGATACAAGCTCCCAAAGTGAGGTTTTTCTGTAGGGTGGAAGTGAAAGTATAGAGCCACTGCTGCTACACATCAAAAGGATTCTGTTGAGGCGGTTTGGGCATCTGATCAGGACGCCTTCCAGGTGCCTCACTTTGGAGGTTTTCTGGGCACGTCCCACTGGGAGGAGACCTCTGGGTTTCCCTCCTGGAACTGTTATCCCAATGACCTTATCTGGGATGAGTGAAGATGATGGATTAGAGTTCTGCATCTTTTATTAGCGATTAGCATTACAAAAAGGAGCAGTTTGCCAGTCTATTTCCCAGAGAACGTCGAACCTCATTTCAACTTTGAGATTTCCTAAATGCTACCAACAGTTCTAAATCCAGTATGTCGCGGCAGAGGTTGAAAGGTCAAAAAGATAAAACCGAGGTTCTGATCACCATCCATTTTCTCAGATGATATCTGCTACTGCATCAGGTGTTTCTAATGCAAGAACTGGGTAGTTTTCCTGCTGCGTTTCCACTACAGAAACCAGGACCAAATCTGACAAAAACAGGTTGAAATTACCCCCCAAAATCGACCCCCCTAGCAGGGTAGGACTGTATGGATGGATCCAGGACTTAAGGTGGAGTTTGGTTGTGTGAGGATGCCAAACATTCCTCATTAGTTGAATATCCCCAGCATTTTATTTCATTCATCTCTTCCTCTGCTGGTCATATTTTTTAAACTTTAAATTACACAAGAGTTCTGCATTTTAAAATTTAGACCCAAGCACCTATCCTGAACATCACTGTTTTACAGAGTTTGCATTCAAACACATTGAGAAAATCCATTAACCTTATTTACCATTTAATTAAAGGAAGCGCAGACATCCGCATTCAGCGTCTTCTCTGATATGCAGAGAATAACTCTCATCAAAGCCTTTTTTCTGAGCTTTTAACTGTTAACTGGTTTGTTTCAGCATTTATGCTGTGAGGTTACGAGGAAAGCGATCAAACTGCCCAGGATTATAGATCTTTCCCTGTTTTTGAGTTTGAATGGAGCAGACACACCGCATCGGCTGCACATATCGCACCTGATATTGTAATCGCGAGGTTTTCTAATATTGTGCCGCCCTATATGTGGTTATTCTTTCTACAAGATCAGCGCAGCACATCTAAAACCCATACTACCTGCACATTTTCCTAGTGTAGAGTGACAGTCTGTGGCTTTAAAGTATAACATTTGAGATTAATGCTGTATAAGCATGATTTTCTTGTTTTTATTTACATTCTGGACCCGGCTGTTTGCGACAGGCGGAAATCTGTGTGCCCAGGCAGCAGCGGCACTCTTGCAGGAGGAGGACCTGCTCTGAGTCAGAGGATATAAAATACGTGACCGGCCCGGCATTTAGATCACACGTTGGAAACATAATTCAACCTAAGCAGATATAGACGTTCCAGGAAGTAAAGTGTTTAGGAATTGGTCTTTCATTTTATTTTAATGAAGCTTCACTTAATTTTTGCCTCAGCTCAGTCCGTCTTGTTCTGTTATTTAGATGATTTATTTACACCAGCAACTTATCTAATGAGGCTGAGAGCCTGCATCAACACAACGTCCATCTGGGTCAGATTCCTGTCTCACGCAGATCAGCTGGCTGCTGTTTTGGCCTTTAAACACGTATTCAAGCGCTCATCTGCCTTATTTACCTTCTAATAATTCTTGCACTGAAGTTTTATGTAACTTTCAGATGCAGAACAGAAAAACAACTAAATGTATTTATTGTGGGGTTTTTTTTCCTTGCACCTTAACAGAACAGAGTGATCTCAGGTGTGTATCCTGCTAGTCCGTCTTCGTGGCTTTTTGTGGTCATAGCCATCCTGGCCACCATGTACACTCGCTCGGACCCCTCCATGGGACTCATAGCCAAGATACAGGAGCACCTGCCTGTCAGGTAACAAACACTGTGGCTCCATTAGACATTTATAAATATAAATATTTTGATCCCCCAGAGAGATTATTTGAAAAAACTTTTCTGTTCCTTTTTGCTGACACAAAGGATGGGTCAGATTAAATATTGAGTCACTTGGCCTGTTTTTCTGGCCTTTTTTCTTTGCTTTACAATTTATTGGTAGGAACCTTTCTCATATTTACTCCAC
Organism: Crenichthys baileyi; assembly: GCA_036173005.1. Taxonomy (NCBI): domain Eukaryota; kingdom Metazoa; phylum Chordata; class Actinopteri; order Cyprinodontiformes; family Goodeidae; genus Crenichthys; species Crenichthys baileyi. Next base: position 411,212 of record JAHHUM010000333.1, read on the forward strand.
AGATGCTCTATGAACATGGAAGTGTAAGAAATGCAAAATAGTCACATGTCCAAAAACAGCTAAACAAATGTAAGGCCACGTTTAAATTGTCTATTTGCATAAAACTCTTTTGAAGAGCTGGATGTTGCTTTTGTGAATCTCCATTCACATGTTTGCTTTGCAAGCTAGTTGACTGTCTTTCCCCCTCGTTTGCAGCCAGATAAGCACGCAGTGCCAAGCAGTGTTGTCAGCTGTGGTCTTCAGCACGATGCTGTGGCTGCTGCTCATCTTCACCATGCGTCTGTGCCTCAAACAGCTGCTCTCCTACCACCGCTGGATGTTCGAGCAGCATGGCAAGATGTCCACCACCACCAAGATCTGGGTGGTCAGTGATGCTGTCTTCTCACTTGTTTAATTAACCAGACCTTACTCAGGCTGAAGGGTGTTAGCTTCTATTGCTTTGTAGCTTTAAGCTCATTATATTTATAGTTATAGATTTATAATATTATTTTGAAGGTGTTTCTGTATTGCTGCATCAAGAATGTATTTGTTCTTGTAAAATGTTTTTAAATCATACTAAATTAATATTTATTTAAATAAATGGGCTAAACTAACAGTATGCATTTAAAAACCTAGTAATTCCTGTAGGTTTCTCTCCTGCCAGAGTTTTGAGTTGTCAGTGTTTGTGTGCCATGCTCCAGGCTCTGGTGCGGATCTTCTCTGGCAGAAAGCCTCTGCTCTACAGCTACCAGGGATCCCTGCCAAACCTCCCACTGCCTGCCGTGAAGGACACAGTCAAGAGGGTGAGATGTGATGATGCAGAGGAAATTATGTCTCTCTTATTTGAGAATAGAAAAACGGATCTTTTCTCTTTACATCTAAAAAAATCCAGTTCCATTCTTGATCTCTTAAGTTTAATCTTCCCCTCCAGAAAACTTTTATTTCAGCAATTTCTTTTGGTCCTTATGTTGTGTAATAATTTTTATATTTATATTTACAAGAGCATGGACTGATTTTTGCGCTGCTCTGATTTAAGCATCTCACATCTCACATGTAAGCTTTTATGTTTTAGATCAAATATCCTCCTGTTTTGTTGCTTTATCTTATATTTGCAGTACCTAGAATCTGTGCGCCCGCTGGTGGACGACGCAGAGTTCGAGCGAAGGAACAAGCTGGCCTCCGAGTTCGAGAGCAGCCTCGGTAAACGGCTGCAGTGGTACCTCAAACTCAAAGCTCTCTGGGCCTCAAACTACGTGAGTGACCACATTGCTCCACCAAAGTGTGGCTACTTAAATGTTCAACTCAAAGAAAAAAACGTTCTATTAATAATGAATTTCTTGGAGGAATTCGCTGGTTTGAATTATTCATCCTACCTGAATAATAAATGTACGTGATACCGGCTGCGTAGCTCTGTGAATAAAGTTGTTGCACATTTCAGGTTAGTGACTGGTGGGAGGAGTATGTGTATCTACGTGGACGAGGCCCCATCATGGTCAACAGTAACTACTATGGCATGGTATTCAAATTTATCTTTTTCTAAAGATGGGTCTTTTCTTTATAGAAACTACAGCTGTTAAGAACTAAAAAGACAGATTGCCAAGAATAAAATGGCTACAGAGTGAACTGATTTCATAGAAGCAAATCACAAAATGCATCGATAAGTAAAAGCAAACAGTTTTTAAAAATTAATCACAATATTCTTAATAAGTTAGAATATTTTAGAATAATTTAGTTATTTAAGGGGCAGCCTCCAGTTTATGATAATTGGTCATTATGAACCAGAAGGTTTGGAGCATTAGCTGTGAGATCCTGCAGGGGTCAGTGCTGGGCCTTAAAAGAATTTCAGAATAAATCCATGTTATTTGCAGGTGATCTATAGACCCAATCTGGAGGAGATTTATAGAACATGTAAAAAGTTTAAACAAACCAAAATATTTTTATTCGTAAACATTGTAAACCAGATAGGTGGTAAATTTAAAAGTACATTTTGTAATAATGGAGTATTTAAGAATAAATATCTAGGTTTAATAATAAATCACAGAATCGGCTGAAAACCACATAAGAAATATATGCAGTTACGGAAAAGCACATCTTGAGTTACAAATCACTCAAAAAAATACTTAATATTCTTCACTCCTACTGCGGCAGCACATATTAAACAGTACTACCACAATTATATCGATTTTAAAATAAATAAATAAAAAAAGACAATAAAATTTAGGTAACAGAGCAGTTTTTTTTTTTTTTCGTCACTAGTGGCCTTTATTTTATTTATTTTTGACAGTAGTTAGACAGGAAAGAGGGGTAGTGAGGGGGAGACATTCGGCAAATGTCGCCGGGTCCGGGACTCGAACCCGGGACGGCCGCTTCGTAGCCTCCGTATATGGTCGCGCCCCCAACCCCTACACCATCAGCGCCGCCCCCTAACAGAGCAGTTTTTCTCAAACATTTAAACATTTTATTCTAGAGATCAAATGTTTGTTGACCTGGTTAATTAAACCCCCAACGTTCTGTAAACACAACACACTATTATTATTATTATTATTATTATTATTATTATTATTATTATTATTATTATTATTATTATTACAAGTTTTTAAATTATATATGTTTTATTTTCTCAGTTTTTGCAGATTTGGTGTTTCTTAGTGTTTAACCGCTTTTTAACATTGTTAAATGTTCTAATATATTTTAATCTGATTTTAGAAGATGCCATTGAGAGATAAATATTTATGTTTATAAGGGCTAATAATTGCTTAGGACCCACTGATTGTTGATAATTATGTCCTATCATTAGCTTTGAAGCATAATTGCCTAAATCATATTTTAGTAATTATGCTATGAGGCTAACGATATGCAGCTTTAACCACAGCCTTTGTTCTCAGTCAAGTTACATCAGCATTACCCACTTTTTAGTTTTTAATCAGAATATAATAGAAACAGATCAGTAGAAGCTCAGTAAGATGAATCTCTATGAGGTGTCAAACCTTTGGCTGTTTAATCCCAGGTTTACCCAAGGCTCAGTTTACCTGAACTAGAACCACATGTTTCCCCTTCACTCCTCAGGACTTCCAGTATGTGACTCCTACACCCATCCAGGCAGCCAGGGCAGGGAACACCATCCATGCCTTCTTCCTGTACCGCAGGAAGCTCAACAAAGAGGAGATTAAACCTGTAAGTTAGGCACTGCACTACTTTTTGGAAGATCTTCTTCACTCGTGTTTTTTTTTGCCGTGACAGAAGGTTTTCTGTTAGATGTCTCACTTTGAGAAGTGAAGTTTAGATCTTGATTTGTTGACGGTTTTGTGTTTGACAAGACTTTTCCCCTCACATCCTCTCACCATGTTCATCTCTCTACTTTCTCTCTGAATCTTTTCTTCTGTCTTCATCTTGTAACTTATGTTTCTCTTCTTGGTTTAAAATCTTAAATCTGCGTCTCCTGTATCACTCTGCCTTTTCTTTCCTTCTCCACACCTTCGTATCCTCCTCCGTTTCCCAGAGTCGCATCCCAGGCACAGTCATTCCTCTGTGCTCAGCTCAGTGTGAGAGGATATACAACACCACACGCATTCCCGGGGAGGAGACGGGTAAAGAGATGGATTAAAACACACATGTTGGGCGGCACATGAGTCTTTTTGAACAGAAGCATCCCATTTTAACCAAAAAGAAAAGGCTGCTACGGTTTCTCATGAACTGCCAGTTAGGTGTAGACGAGGAAAACTGGAAGGGTTTCAAACTCTGCTGAGGACAGCTTTCAGGAGAGGATGTGTGGTTCAAGAAGTGTGTCTGCTACACGGTTTACTTCTCTTCTGTCTGCTTTTTCCTGGTTGTCTCAACTCAGATCTGTCCAGGGTGCTGAAAGGGGTCTGTCTTTAACTAATGTCTTCTTATTTCCTTCCTGTCCATTTTTCTTTCTCATCATTTGACCTCTTCTCCCCTGGTCCCCTTTATACTCATCCCAATCCTTTTCTTTTAATTTTCAACGTTCCTTTCTTCTCCTCTTTGTGTTTGCGCTGTCCCATCTCTCTCCATTCTGCTCAGTGGCTGTTGAGATCTGCAGTTCCTTGCTGCTCCTATCAGTTTGAGCGGATGTTTGACACTTGTCGAATCCCTGGAATGCTAACAGGTAGTTTTTATATTTTCACATAAGCTGCCAACTTTTTTAAATACAGTTTAATAAAAAAATAAATAATTTAACATATCCTGTCCTCACCTTTCCTTGCTCCTCATGCTGATATGCTAAAATTAGATGTTAGATTACAGTGAAGGATGCTGCTTGCTAATTGCTTGCTGTCTGACGACACAGCAGCGCTAGAATTGTTGTGAATGCTTAATTATGTGGACTGGCTGCAAATTCACTGGTTTTAAGACTATTAAGAACCAAAGTCGGGCACATTTAGTGGCACCCCTGGTAAATATGGGTAACGAACCTTAAAATAAAGCCATTTTTGTGGTATTAGCTTAAGCTCACTAAAAATGTTTGAAAATCCAACTGTTAATTTGATCCTAAGTTCAGCGGGAGGAAAAACACCCCCATGTTTAAGGAATTATTATTCACAAAATATCTCATGCCATATTTATTTGTATCCCTGGTGTGAATCCTTTGTAAAACCTCATTTTACTTCTTGTCTCCGTTAGAGCTTAGCCTTCTAAGATTTGCAAGGTTGGAGCATACAGAGAGGGATCTTGGAGCAGGTTTGTTTCATAGGATTTAGGTCTGGGAACTCCGATGCTCATGGGAGAAGGTTGATTTTGTTTCTGTTTTATTGATTTTACCAAATTGTTATCTGAATGTTCTCTGTATTTCCAAGAGTTAAAGAAGCCATGATTTCTAACAGGATTTGTGAACCTTTGGAAAATAAATAGACCCACAGTATTACAGATCCTCCACCATGCTTAACAGTGGGCAGAAGGCCCTTTTCCACATATTTATCCATTTTTTACATTGTTTTTTTTTTGCTGTGGAAAATCTTAATCTTATTTCAGTTTCAACAGGTCCAGTTAAAGACCCACAAACTGTGTGTTTCTGTTTGTGTTGGTTGGGTGGAAAATACTTTTTTCCCTTCATACCTCCCTAGCAACTAGTCATAACATCTAGTGGTTGTTGATCTTCGCTGCAGCTCCTTTAAAAGTGAGCGTTGAAGGTTTGGTTTTAATTTACTTACCATCCTGCTTGCTGGACTTTGGTCCTTGTTTGTTAAAGCTGTTTTAATTATTGCTCTAATGGTAGATATGAGCAACGTCAGTTGAACAGTTGTTTTCCTGACAAATATGCACTGATTTTCCTAACTTGAAGGGTATGTTCTTCTGTCTTTCCCATTTTCAAGAGTGTCCAAAGGGTGGGCCTCTGTTTTAACAGAAAGTCATGGATTACTAACTAAACGTTCTAAATGCTCTGATCAACATAAAATAAACTATAACATTTCTATTTAATTCATAAAAATAAGCATAAAGCCAATAGGTGTGGCATCCGGTTACAGATTTTTTTTTACGTCTTTTTATACATTTTTACCACATGTGCTAATAATTGAGAGGGTGCTTTATATCCAAAATAATTCAGATTCAGTAAAGTTTTTGGTAGATTTTCAAATGGATTTCGGATCCCTGCAGCATAATGACTCCATTGACCCCCTATAACGTGTCCATGGTTCCAAAAAAACAGTTTGGTTTCTTTTTCTTGTTAAAATGGTAATAAAACCAGCTTTTGTTTTGTTCATTTTAAACATTTTTAAGCTCTTTTTTTAAATATAAAACCTAAAATTAAAAATGTTTACCAGCCAGTTTGTACTCTAAATCCACATTCAATAATTTATTGTTTAAAACCTAGTAAATGTATGATTTTAAAGAACGTATTGTAAATACATAAATGCATTAAATAAACCTTTAAATAATCTGCATTTTATTGGATGTATTGATGTTTCCATTATTAGTTTGTTTTTGTTTGTCCACAATCACATTTTTTATGGTGCATATGTTAAATTCAATCACAAAATATTTGGATATTCAGCTTATCATACCTACGACCACCAGCTCTGCTACAGCTTCTTTCTTCTTTCCGTATTTTAGATACTGTTCAACACTGGGAGGACAGCGACTACATTGTGGCTTACCACAAAGGTCGTTACTACCGCCTCAGGGTGTACCAGGCCGGCAGACTCCTGTCCCCCAGGGAGATCGAGTTCCAGATTCAAAGGATCCTTGACGACACCACGCCACCGTCCAAAGGAGAGGCCAAACTAGGAGCTCTTACAGCTGGTGAAAGGTGAGTTTGTTAGGCCGCAGTCTGTAAATCGAACCGCACCGGCCATGTCATCTCACCTCTGATTTCTTCAAATATCAACCAGAATCGCCTGGTCTAAAGCCAGGCAGAAATATTTCAGTAGCGGCGTCAATAAACGCTCTCTAGACTGCATCGAGAGGGCGGCCTTCTTCGTGACCCTGGACGATGATGAGCAAGGCATGATGGCTGACAATTCACCAGAAGGTTTGGATCGCTACGCCAAGTCCTTGTTGCACGGGAACTGTTACGACAGGTAAAACCAGCGCAAAGTCAGCATTCAGCTGTTATAGTTGACGCCTGTTGCCACCCAGATGGAAACTTTCTGAGTGTTCAGGTAGTTCTGGTGGTCCCTTACAGGTGGTTCGACAAATCCTTTTCAGTCGTTTACTACAAAAATGGGAAAAGTGGGATAAACGCAGAGCATTCCTGGGCAGATGCACCGGTAGTAGCACATTTATGGGAGGTAAGGAACGGGAAGGGTTATAGAGGGTGGTTGTTTGACTCCAAGAAGAAGCGGGTCAGCTCACAGTAAATGTTCTGTTTGCAGTACGTTCTGACTACTGACAGTTTCCAGCTTGGTTACAACGAAGAGGGACACTGCAAGGGAGAGGTGGACTCATCGCTGCCTCGACCACAGAAGCTCAACTGGGAAATCCCCTCTGAGGTTAGTTATTCTTTCCAACGTTTCCATTTCTTACTGGTTTTATAAACATTGCTGTGACACGTAGAACCAAGAATGGCTGATATGTGTTGTTTATTAAGAGCCAAACCTGGGGATTAAATGTAAAAGGTTAAAACAACAAACAAAACTAGAGAAACAAGTTAAAGCAGCACAATATATCAAACTGCAATCATTATTGCAGCATCAATGTTTGCAATCCCACTGTACATGGTAGTAATCTAACTGCCCTTGATGACCTTGTGTATATTTTTAGTGACTGAGACTCTAAACTTCATAAAACTGAATGATGGGAAATAAAGAAAAGAGGTGGGAAAATATGGGTTAATTATTATTGATATCATTGCAATATTCAGTAATGTTGTTGCAATTATATGTTTTCCTCATACCATGCAGCCCTAAAACAGGCTGCATTTTTTTCATTTTTCTTTGTCAGATGTTTCAGTTAGAGATTTGGTTGTCTTTACTCCACAATTCAATAAAATAAAACTAGAGGAGCACTGAGAAATCATCTAGGGACCGAATTCAGCCAAATTTGAGCTTGATCTGTCCTGACCAGTGACCTGCTGGTCGGAAACTCAAAAATCCAGTGTTTTTCCAGTCATTTAATGCACCATAACCAAGCTCTTCTTCATGGAAACAACAGTTCCTTTTGGTGTGAACGCTGTTGTTACATGAAGGAGGTTTACAATTACTAGTAATAATGAAAAGGGAACTATATTTTCTATGATGCGTCAACACGTGTGTTTTATTGAGGCTGTGAAAGAGGGAAATCTTTGTGTTATTTCTTATCAAAATCAGCTAAAATCAGTATTGGAAGGTCAAAGTTTTAAATGAACTGGAAATCAGCCACAAAATTCATATTATTGCAACTCTAAAGAATACCAGTTTAATCAGTAAAGCTTCATAACCATGTGAGATTGAAATATTGAAACCCCAGATGCTGTAGGGAGTCTCTCTCCCTCCTCCTTGTTAACCGCCTCTACGTCTCCTGCCTCAGTGTGAGGAGCAGATCTGCCGCTCTCTGGAAGTCGCCCAGGCTCTGGCTGATGACGTGGACTTCCATGTTTTCTCCCTGCGAGATTTCGGCAAAGGAAAGATCAAAAAGTGTCGAGTCAGTCCTGATGCTTTCGTACAGATGGCTCTTCAGCTGGCTTACTTCAGGGTGAGTCACGCACTGAAGGACAACATACACTTACATACACACTTATAGGTCACTTAGGGAATCATTGAGTTGTTTTGTTGTTAAATGAACAGTGAGAAGAAAGATGAGGAGCAGAGTTCATGCCAAGGTTCCTTTAATTACAGCCCTGAAGCAGCAAAGCATCCCCAGACCATCATACTACCACCACTGTCAGTATGACGTTCTTTTATCAAAATGCTCTTAGTTTTTACACAGACGTAATGGAAAGCATGCCTCCCAGAAAGTTCAACCTTTGTCCCTTCAGACCACAGAATATTTTTCTAAAAGTCTTGGCAAAGATGTTTTTTGGGAATGTGAGACCAGCCTTTTTGTTCTTTTTGGCCAGCAATGTTTTTCGCTTTGAAACCCTCACATACATAATATTTTTGGCCTGTCTTTTCCTTATTGTTGACCCACCTCTCCTGTGGGCAGAGGGTGTCAGGTAAGACGCTAGCTCCAGGAGGTTCTGCTATCTTGAGTGAGCAAAAGAGGCCAGTGTGTGGGTGTGGAGTATCGTGTGGCGTGTCGGGTAAAATAGTCGAGTGTGTGATACTGTAACGTGCGCTACAGAAGAGATTCTGAGGTAACCAACTTGGTTGCTCAGATCTTTATACTATTATTGGTCATGATGCGTGGGTGGACTAATCTTGCGTGAATGTGGGTGGGGATAGATGGGTCATGCAAGTTGAGCGTGCTGACACAATAGGAGAGAGCCATTATGAGGAAAGATGGAAGAGCTTGTGGAATCGCCCATTTTATTCTATGACGGTGTCTGGCTTCAGGGTGTGTTTGACGATGTGTAGTGTTTCTCACACGGGGATAGACGCGTCGAGGTGTCAGTGACTCTGGTCGGTTCAAATAAAGTGAGTTGTGTATTCTGTGCTATTTGTGTTTGAGCCGGTTTCATTTATTTGTGCCACAGACACCAGTGGTGCTATTTTGAGAAGGTGTATTTCTTGGAGTCTCACGTGTCATGGCGATTAGGGGTGGCTAGGTGTAAATCTACGAGGAGGTAAATTTGTAGCTGTCAGAGACTCGGTACTGGTTGCGCGTTACATTGCAGTTAGCACACTGGGTTTACGCTCGGTGGCCTGTTATGTACTGGTTGGTGTACTCTCACAGGCAAAGTGTGATGGTTTTGGTGAAAGTAGGGTGTCACTTAATATGGTGTTAACAGCTTTCTGATCTAGCGTAGCATCAAAATAATCGGAGAAAGGAGTATACGTTTGTTTTTTCTCTAGTATGACGTTCTGAACCCTGTAAAAGTTTATTCAGATTGTATATTTGTTTCATAAATAGTGTTTTTTGTTATCTTATGTCCAGGATCGAGGGACGTTCTGTTTGACGTACGAAGCCTCCATGACCCGTCTGTTCAGGGAGGGCAGGACGGAGACCGTTCGCTCCTGCAGCAATGGAGCATGCCTTTGCTTTCTGACATACGATACACAGGTGGAGAGGTCTGAGGGGTGACAGTGCGTGTCAGTCGTGCCTATATCATGAAGCTGCCTGCCAGTTGATTTACCCCCCCCTCAAGAAATCAGTTTTTATAGTTTTAATCATCATATTACCAGCAGACGGTGTGCCGCGTTTTGTCCCCCGTGCGGCGTCAGAAAAACACCAACAGCTGTACCGCATGGCGATGACTGGAGCCGGGATCGATCGACACCTGTTCTGCCTCTACTTGGTCTCCAAATACCTTGGAGTGGAGTCTCCCTTCCTGAAAGAGGTCTCCATTCAATTTCCTTTTGTCATTTACTTCATGTTGGATTGTACCTGAGTCCAGGACACAACTAAAAGGAGGGTTTGTGTGTTTCAGGTGCTGTCAGAGCCGTGGAGACTCTCTACAAGCCAGACTCCCGTCCAGCAGGTGGAGCTGTTTGACTTGGTTAACCACCCAGAGTACATCTCCTGTGGAGGCGGCTTTGGACCAGTCAGTATTGTCCTCACTGCTGTAAAAACAGAAAATATCATTGAAACGCATTCAGTTTGTATGTAATTTCATAACTAATGTGGCTTATTTAGTTTCTACACAGTGTACATTTTACAAAAATGTGAGAGCTATATCACTGTACGGAGATATTGTCTAAATATATTATCACTACTACAATAGTATGTCAATATTGTCTAGAACCACAAATGCTGCTGAAATTCACTGATCATCCTGAGTTTAACTGGGATCTTTCTCGTTTCAGGTGGCTGACGATGGTTATGGTGTATCTTACATGTTTTTGGCAGAGAACATGGTTAATTTCCACATCTCATGTAAACACTCGTGTTCTGACACTGTGAGTTTAACATCACGTCATGGTGCAATGATTTAGCCAGTGTTGATCTATAATAGAAACATGCAAATCTGTTTGTACCCCTCAAATGTTTTAACATTTACTATTTTTGCACAAACACAAACAACACAACTAACGGACACAACACTACAAAAGACAATCACAACACCATATACAAAAAGCACAACACAACAAATATAGACAAAAAAAAACTCACAAACTTGTGTTTATTTTAGTGGGATTTTATGTGCAAGGAGAGCCTAAATCAGCTCTGATAAGCTCAAAATTGAACTCTTCGACCTTCTTGGAAAATCTTGTGTTGAGGAAAACACATCAACCCTAAGCACACTATCACAAACGGAAACAATTAAACATGGTGGTTGCAGCATCATGCTGTGGGGATGCTGGTCAGAGCTGATGGGCATATGGATGGAGCTAAATTCAAGGAGAAATCCAGTTAGACACTGCAAAGGATTTGAGACTAGGGTGGAGGTTCACCTTCCAGCTGGACAACAAAACTAAATATTCAGCCAGAACTCCAATGGGATTGTTTAGATCAAAGGCCATCCATGTGTTAGAATGTCCCAGTCAAGTCCTCGCACATAATTCAAGTGTGTGGAAGGGATATCGTGTGCCATGCGGGGCGAATCCATAAAAAAGCTGGATATGTGTCATGCATACTGCAAGCATCATACCGATCCAGACTCTCCCATCCAATCTGGTGAGGTTGAAGGGGCTACACTATGTTGGGGACTAGTTACCTCAAAGCCAGTGTCGTGTGTGCAGCTTTATCATGGGCTCTGCACTTATTATTAGTATCACTTTTATTATTACACACACCTGTTATTGCGTCCATCCGATCCACTAATCCCACTGAGAATTATGAGATTCCAGCATCACGTGTGAAGAGGTTCGAGGGTATGAATATTTTTGCAAGTGTAAACATTACAGAAAAGCATTTGGTGTAGAGTTGAGTGAATCGCAGATTGTTCCTAATGGAAATGAGCTGTGTCTCCCTCCTAAAGGATGCCCATGGCTTCGGTGGTCAGATCAGGACAGCCCTGCACGATCTACTACATCTGCTGGACCCCCTCTCAAGGGAGCCTATCAAGAAGGAGGAGAGCAAGGCTGAGGTCAAGAAGGACAAGTAGATACTTCATCTGAGGAAAGGATGAAGAGGAGAACGTGTGAAAGCAGATCTGGGATAAAGAAGAAATGGGAGAAGGCAGGTATTTGTTCCTCTCATGCTGAGGGGCTAGGTGGCTGATTTTAGTTTTTCTTGTTTTAAGAGTGTCTTTGGACAGAGTGTAACGATGAAGATTATGTTTTTATTGATGCGGCTATAGGGGTGTGTGTGTGTGTGTGTGTGTAGAGAAAGGAAAGGTCCAGAGCAGAACTAGTTTAGTTTTACCAGCCAAACAAAATGTAATAGCTGGCCATGATCTTTTCTATTGTGTTTTGGTCGGCTATAACTAACAAAAAGGCCAGTCGGTTCGATCTAATATCACTACAGCTCCTCCAGATTTTAAATCTGACTGTCCTCTCAGCTGTGCCCTGGCGATAATTTTATTTCATCTTCCAATAGAGTCTGATTTTATTGTGTAAAGTTATGCCACTGACCTTCTCTGGTTTAGTGAGGCTGCAGGATGTGTGTGTGTGTGTGTGTGTGAGTGAGGCTTAAAGATGAAAGGGAAAATCATGTAGAACCGTTGAGGTGATTTCATTTTCTACCATCTGAATGCAGCATTTCTGTCAAAGTGGGAGCCTTTATTTTGAAAAGCCCAGAAGTCTGTGACTCCTGTGAGTAAATCTGTTTTTTTATAATATGCAGTACTTGATCGTGAGTGCCAGGTGGGTTATTACATGTATTTCTGTTACAGATTTGTCGTATTCACTGCTGTTTTTATCTTTTATCTTGTGTTAAATTAGTGCCATAACAATGCAAACTGTATTTATGGGTCCATTGTGACATCAGTCAGCGGTTCTGCTGCTCAGACGTGGATCAGATTTTAAATGTGTTGCCAGTGACATGTTACTTACCACTTTGTTGTCCCCCAAACACAAATCACTTTGTTGTATTATTGCTATTGTAATGCTTTTTAATGCAACATTATAAGGGAACATTAAAACATTCTTAAGAAAAAAAAGGTTTGACTGAATTTCTTTGCATTTGCATTCATCATGTGCAAAACTCTGTGAAACACGGTAGAAGAGGCATCATGCTGTGGGGACATGCTGTGTTTTTTCAGCAGGCACAATAAGGTTAGGTGCTGCAAAAGACTTGAGGCTGGGACAGACTGCTGGACAATGACCCAAAACCTGTTGGGTGCATAACCACGGTTTCTAAGAACTTCACATCCAGTCAACCAACTTCTGGTATCTTTGACCAGGTCGATTAGACTACACTCTACATTTATTTCTTGGGTTTGTCTCAGAAACGGCGATTATGAGGTTTTTTTTATTGGATTAAGGCCTGGGAATTGGGCTGGCCAGTCCGTAACATTAATCTCATTGGTCTGGAACCAAGAGACTGCTCCTTGTGTTTTGGGGTGGTCGTCTTGTTGAAGCACCAGTTTCAAAGGCACTTCCTCCTCAGCATAAGCCAACATGATCTCTTTAAGAATTTTGATGCTTTCAAACTGATCCACAATCCTTGTGGTTCTGCTGAGCTGTAATGGAAGCTGCAGCCTTCAGGGCTCATTGTTGGGTCTGACTTCTCTTCTACTAAAATACTCCATAGATTCTCTGTCGGGTTCAGGTCGGGCTGCTTTGCTGGCCAATCAAACACAGTAACACCATGGTCACTGGTGTAACCTTGGTACATTTGGCAATGTGGACCGGTACCAGGTCCTGCTGCTCTAAAATGTAGATGGCTGTGTTGACTGTGGACTTCAGAATACCCAGTGGACCAGAACCAGCAGATGACATGGCACCCCAGATCATCACTGACTGTGGAAACATCACACTGGACTTCAAGCAACATGGATTCTGGGCCTCTCCACACTCTGGTTCCTTGATTTCCCAATGAAATGAAAACCTGACTTTCATTTGAAAAGAGGACTTTGGACCTCTGAGCAACAGTGCCGTATCTGGTTCAGGAGTGGTTTGAGACAAGAAATGTAACATTTGTAGCCCATGTGTAAGATGCATCTGTGTGTAAAGGTGCTGACTCCATTCTCAGCCTATCTTTGTTGCTGGTGCAACCTTTCTTCCCACACTTTATCCTTCCACTCAACTTTCTATGAATATGCTTGAACTTTTTCACGCTATTCCAATTTTCTGAGGCAATGAATTTTGTGTTTTCATTACCTGTAACCTATAATGATGAAAACTGCAAGAAATAAAGGCTTGAAATATTTCTAGACGAGTTTGACTTCCTGAAATGAATGATTCAAATATTGAACTATTTCTTGATATTATTTTTTTGAGCTGTACTTGTAATTTCAGAGAAAAACAGTGATTGATCTGGTTGGTCATGTTGGACTGCTGGGATCTTAACACAACTTTACTGAAAACAAAGGTCGTTCTTGACTTTTATTACCTTTTCAGAAAGTCCACATAGAGGACAACACAACCAAGTGGTTATTTAGGAAAAGTGATTCCAGCACTTTATGGGCTCTTCAAAAATAATCATGTCCTCTCATCCGTGGTGATGATTGCTAACCGTGTTAAAGTAGCATGTTCTGAGAGCCTTCTAGTAAAAGTTTCCACCCAACTTACTCGCCTTCACTTCTTCAAAGTCCTTCCAAGCCCTAGCGGATCTGTTCCCAGTGTCCTCGCTGCAGACTCTCCAGGACACCCTCAGATGTTCTTGATCTCCATTTGTCTCAGCTCCAACCACCTGTCTTTGTCTCTTATTACAGGAGTGAGGTCAGCCATAAACCCTCCCCTCATTATCCCTTCTGGCAGACTTCATCTCATGCCTCCCAAAAGCCACCAGTGATCCACATCCAGTCCCCGTCCAATCTTTTCCAAATTAAGCGTCGGATTTGCGAACATTTGTCATTGTAGTTCTGCGAGGACGAACAGTTGTCCATCCCTTAACCCAACTGTCAGATGGATCCTGTCATTTGGCCGGTTATTGGGAGCGGTTTGGTTCAAATAGGGAGAGGAGTCCCAGAAGTGGGATGGTCTAAGCAGCTTCACGCATTCTCCACGACACTTCCAGAGGATCCCTTTTATAAAGTCGTGTTTCCGTCCGCTTCTTGGTCTTCTCATCGCCATCAGTGAACATCCGTTACTGTCCAGGTATGTGCTTTAATCATCTTCTGGTGTTTATCTTACAAGCCTTTCCAGAAAGCAGGTATTTTTCTCTTTAAGATGCATGTGCTGGCATTCTAAAATAGAAAAGCAACCAAATAGAGTTTTTATTTCTACAGTAACATTGTTGTATTATATTTACTGTCAAAAACACTTTAAATCTTCTGTCACAATTTATATACATACTAGTTCTAAGACAAACTGCTTTTTACAACAGTGAATGAAATAATAAATCATTAATCTCTCATAGACAATATTCCTTTTAGGATATTTAAACTTTGTTTGTTTTGCCATTAGAAACCTTTGACCGTTTAGAGCTATTTACAATTAAATAAAAATGGCAGAACATAGGCCTACTAAAGACGGTGTGTAAGGAATCAGCACATAATGTATTGGGATACATTTAGGCCGCTGTCGCGTGTTTTTCTTATTAATGTGAGTGTATATAATCAAGAAGATAGTGCGATCTATATATTCAGCTAGCTGTTTGTATGATAACGTTGTATTTATAGCCGTACAAGGTCCTATCAGACTAACACATTTATTTCTGGTGCCCTTGGACTCCCTGTCCATCTGACTCTTTCAGCCAGTTTAACGTGCAGCAAAGCAGCCATGTCATGAATTCCTCTCCAAATCCTTCATCGGCCTTCTATCCACGGAGCTGTTTCTCAGATCCACCTTCTCTGACATCTTAGCTGCAAATCTGACAATGAAAGCATCTGAGAGACTCTGTCTCAGGGGACAGTTGTCTTCTTTTCAGCTCAGATGAGGTAACAGTTTATAGCCTAATTCAGACAGCAAGTAGATGGAATGACAATAGATACTAAGTATAAATAGCAACCAGCCAAAATGCTTAATATCTCCGTCCCAAATTCTTTCTTCCAAATTAAATTAAAGGACAGCTGGCCTCTGAGTCTTTCTTTCCCTGCAGGGTAACACCGCTCTGTCCTCTCATCCTTCCAGCCCACTAGCTACAAATGTCCTTATTTTTTTATTCCTTCTTCCGTCAAAGCCCAATGTAGTCATGTACGCATAAACTCAGATGTTTACATACACTGCAGAAAAAGGAACACAACATTTTTTTTCTCATCACGTTAATTCAGACTAAACTTTTCCTGTTTTAGGTCAGTTAGGATGACCTAAGTTATTTCTGTTTGCTAAATGCCAGAATATTGAGAGGATTTTTCAACATATTTTTACTTTGTCTTAATAAAAAATGAAGTTTACATACATTTTCTTAATATTTAGTGGAAATGCCTTTTAATATGTTTCATTTGGGTCAGACGTTTTAGGTTTCCTTCCTGACGTTTCGTAAAACAGTTTGCTGGAATTTTGGCCCATTCCTCCTGACAGAACTGGTGGAACTGGGCCACTTTACACACACACACACACACACACACACTTTCTCAGCTCACAAACCTATCAGGACTTTGCGATGACCATCACAGAACATTGATTTAGCTGTTCTCAAGCCACTCAGTAACTAACTTGCCGGTATGTTTCGGCTTATTGTCCATCTGACCCATTTAACTTCCTGGCTGATGGTGCTGCTTCAACATTTCACACAATGTTCTTACCTCACTATGACATCTGTGTTCTGAAGTACACCATCCTGTAGATGATGATGGGTCAGTATTTCTCAGTGTTTCTAATTTCTAATTAACGTGGCACCTTCAGGCATCTGGACCCAAGGATGAACCAAAGCTGTTGAGATACACAGGTCTCCTGATATCTTGGCTGATTTGTTTTGACTTTCCCATATTGTTTAAAGGCGTAGTGATCTCTAGCGTATCTAAACGTCTAAATTTAAAGAAAGTAGCAATTCTCTTAAATAATTGAGGTGTTTGTGAAACTGGTGTAACCTTCTGGGTTTGTTTTTGTTTAAGAAATAATGAGATAAGGAAGTCTGTGGTTTGTAGTTTAGCTCAAATTAGTTTAGATTTAAATTATTGTAGAATGCATTAAATTAAAGATTAATTATGTTAAAACCAAGGTTGTACTTACCCTGGTTTTTGGTCTAATAGTTATAAAAATATAATTTTGAAGGATTGCTAAGTTGTATTTAGTTTCTGTCATTTACTTGTCAACACATATAAAAAATGTGTGCCACTTCAGGCTATAGGGAGTACATTTTTCATCAATTGATGCACTCACTAAAGCTTTGTGAAGCAGCTGGAATTAAACATTTGGATTCCAGTCTTCATCAATTAGAAGGAAAACCCAACATAATGTCTTTAGAATAGAAATAGAAATATCCTTTGGTGTCCCTCATTGGGGAACTTCAGGTGTACCTGCAACAAAGTGACAAATTGAAGCATGTAGATTCACACAAAGGTAAAATACAATAATAAAAAATGGAATAGGTGACTATACAGCAAGAACAAACAAAAAACTTATGTACAGTAATTAACCAGCAGAGTCAGATTCAAATAGATGTCCAACTGAGTAAGATAAAATAAAAGAATGTACAAACTGCTTGTATATTTGTGCACTAACACAGCCTATTCACACAAAATGGGGAAGAACTGCAAATAACAACAACTTATTGAGTTTGTTGGGAGCAGTGATGGTTATAAAGAGTAACCGCTGCTGGGAGGAAGGACCTGTGGTAACACTCCTTTGTGCACCTAGGATTCAGCTCTCTACCTTCATGCATAGGGTTGGAGATATTGACCAACAGTGATGTTAACCTGAATGAAGAAACCTTTAGCACTGAAATCATGAGACATTTCTGCTTTTCCTTTCTACAACAATGCTGACTGTCTTATTTGCGGTTTTTTCTCCAGCGTCATCATGTCTTCTGTAGAAGAACATGGGTGAGCCAATCAAGTCCAAGTTTCAACATTTATATCATTAAAGCCCCTCATATTAATGGCATGTCTGATATTCTTCCAACTGTCGTTTATTTGTATTTAGAAGCCATCAGGAGGGTAAGAACATTCATTCATTAATTAAGTGAATCTGTTATACCTTTTCTCTCGGCTCTGTCTTACCGCTGCTGTGTTTTTCTACAGATGAAGAAGAGGAGCAAGGAGAGGGAGGTGAGCCTGTGTTCACTGTGAACAAATCTTATAGTTAAACTTTATAATACGAGAAACTCCACGCATATCAAACTAATTTGGTGGAACGTGGTTTACTTTAATCTGTGGTGGGTTTTTTCAAAACAAAACCAAATGATTCATGTTTTCTGTTGCTGTTCTGACGACCATGTCGAAGAACGCCCCAGATACAAGTAAGAACTTGTCACATTTTACGTGCAAATAACCAAACAGGCTAAATTAAAACATGAATATTTCAGTGTGTTGTAATGTGACATTATCTCAGGCCAGTGGTCACACAGCTCGGCGCGCCAAAACTCCCTGAAGGAGAGAGGGTTGACTTTGACGTACGTTCCTTCAATCATAACTCTAACAACTGCATCCAAAACAATCGTGAGTAACCATTACTCTCCCTGCTGTTAGGACATTCACAGAAAAAGGATGGAGAAGGATCTTCTGGAGCTACAGACCCTGATTGATGTTCACTTTGAGCAGAGGAAGAAGGAGGAAGAGGAGCTGATTGGTCTCAAAGACAGAATTGTAATGTCCCTCAGGTTTTCTCCTAAAAAGGATTCCTCAGGCTGCATGACAATTCTCACCGAAGGATTTTGTTTTTATTCATTTGTTTGTTGACGTAGGAGAGAAGGAGAGCAGAGAGAGCCGAGCAGCAGCGTGTGAGGGCTGAGAAAGAGCGGGACAGACAGACACGAATTGCAGTAAATAATTATGAAATTACACACATCATTTATTCAAAAACTCTGCTCAGTAAAAAACAACATGTGAGGATAACTTTTCAGGAAGAAAGACAGAGGAAAGAGGATGAGGAAGCGAAGAAGAGGGCAGATGATGAGGCCAAGAAGAAGAAGGTCCTATCCAATATGGGGGCTCATTTTGGGGGATTCCTTGCAAAGGTCAGTGGGGTTTCTTAGCAGGCACCTGGCAAACTGTACAAGTACAGCTCCAAAAATTACAATATCATGAAAAAGTCCCAAGGTTTTTGGTCACTCATTTCAGAAAGTAAAAATCATAAATTATATAGATAAATGACACAGAGTCTAATGTTTCAAGCCTTTATTTCTTCTAATTTAGAATATTGTGGCTTACAGATAATGAAAACCCAAAATTTAGTGTCTCAGATTATTAGAATATTGTGAAAAGGTTAAATGCTGGAAACTCACGGTGTCGCACCCTAATCAGCTAAATAACTCCAAACCTGAGTCTGCTGAGCCTCTGTATGATCTCTCAGTCTGGGTCCATGGGAGACACAATCATGGAGAAGACCGCTGACTGGACAGATGTCCAGAAGACAGTTAATGACACCCTCCACAAGAAGGGAAATCCACAAAAGGCCATTGCTAAAGAGGCTGGTTGTTCACAGAGTGCTATATCCAACTATATTAATAAAAAGTTGAGTGGAAGGAAAAAAGTGTGGTGGGAAAAGATGTACCAGCAAGAGGGATAACCACAGCTTTGAGAGGATTCTTATGCAAAATCCTTTTAAGAATCTAGGATAGCTTGACAAGGAGTGGACTGAGGCTGGAGTCAGCACACCAAGATCCACTACACAAAGAAAAATCCTATCCTGAACCAGCGACTCCTCAGAAGCCTCTTACCTGGGCTAAGGAGAAAGAGAACTGGAATGTTGCTCAGTGGTCCAAAGTCCTCGTTTCAGATGAAAGTAAAGTCTACATTTTATTTGGAAATCAAGGTTCCTGAGTCTGGAGGGTCTCAGAATCTGGAGGAGTGGAGAGGAACAGAATCTTCGCTGCTTGAAGTCTAGTGTGAAGTTTCTACAGTCTGTGATGACTTAGGTTGCCATGTCACAGCTAGTCAATGCAGCCATCTACCAGGACATTTTAGAGCCCTTCATGCTTTCTTCTGCTGACAAGCTTTATGGAGATGCTGATTTCAATTTGCACCAGAACTTGGTACCAAAAGCTGGTCTTACTGTGCTTGATTGACCAGCAAGCTGGCCTGACCTGAACCTCATTGAGAATCTATGGGGGATTAACAAGAAAAAGATGAGAGACACCAGAACCAACAATGCAGATGATGTGAAGGCTGCTGTCGAAGCAACCTGGGCTTCCTGAACACCTCGGCAGAACCACAGGCTGATCGCCTTCGTGCAACGCTGCATCGGTTCAGTAACTCATGCAAAAGGAGCCCAAACCAAGTACTGAGTTCGAAGAAATGAAAATACTTGACATCTCTGATTAAAATGCCATTTTTATTGATTATATGTAGTATTTTAGTTTTCTGAAACAGAATTTGGAATTTTCATTATCTTTAAGCCATGATGATAAAAATTTGAATAAATAAAGGCTTGAAATATGTGACTCAATGTGTCATGAATCCAAATGAGTTGCACTTTCTGAAATGAGTGGCCAAAAATGTTACATTTTTTACAATATTCAAATTTTTTGTTATGACTGGCTCAGGGCCATAACAAAAACAGGTGCCACAGGTAAAAATGCACAAATGGAACATTTATTAAAGATGAATAGTTAACAAAAAATATAAATAGAATAAAGTCAAATGTGCATGAGGAAACGAGGCCCAGCAGCAGAGCAGCCCACACACGTGCATCAAGAAGCGTGGAGAGGACAAGCAGAGAGAGCGACCTCTACCTCTCTCTCCCGGAAGGAGAAAACAGACAGCTTTATATCCTCTGTGCTCTGGATCCACAGCACCCTAACTTGCAGAGAGGAGCAAAAAGGCAGACAAACAACACAAGTAACCCAGCCCTCGAGGCCTAGGGCTATAACTTGTATATAGTGTATGGTGCTGATGATAGCCACCATGGGCAGGAACATAATCATAATTCAGGGCACAGACTTTTGCTTTTAAGAACACTCCTCTAATTTTTAACAGGAAAGGGCAATAACATTACAGAAGCCTAATGTTAGCTTGCTTTATGTTCCTGTTGGAACACCTAATTATGTAAATATTTCAACCATTTAGATGTTGATAAATTTAAAGAATTTGGAGGTTGTCTTCCCTAATTGTTCCATCAACTTTCTGCTATGCACCAGTAGCACTGGAAAGTGAAACAGACCCTCACCATGATGCTGCCACCATCATGCTTGACAGTTAACCTTGATGGGTTTGAATGTCTCACCTTGACTTCTCCAAACATTCGTCTTGTCACTGTGGCCAAACAGCTTGCTTACACGGCTTCACTTTTCAGGGATGGAGCTCATCTATGGTGGTGTGCCCCTGTGGGGAGGGGATTCATGGCGTTTGGGTTCAGGGGCAGGTGTTAACAGATACACAAACGTTCTATATTGAGCCGCATTTACCACTAATTACATCATGCATTCATAAGTACCGTGCACTTTTTGGTAAAAAAAAGTTAGTATGTATGTTTCTGCAGGTGAATTGAAATAATACCAAAGCAGTTTCTAATAAAGTTTCTTTTATAAATATCAAGCAGAACTTTAAAGCACTAGCTGTAATGCTCCACTTGTGAAAGTAAATCTGTTGGGCTTCTTCTTTGCACTCAGGCAACAATCCTGAGCTACTCTGCCGGACAGGACACGATAAAAAAAAAAAAAACTTGCTTCACTGTAGACAGTGACAGTGGAGTTCCAGCTAAGGACAGGCGGAGCCTTGGTGGTTCCTAGATTGTTCCTCTGATAGTTTGAGTCAGGTGATTGATACTTGGAGGGCTTTAGTTTCTATTGCATAACAGGTGGAAGCAAAGCATGTGTTTCCTGCAGGAAGAACAAAGAAGAGGCAAGAGACAAACTGCAAGGGAGATCAAGAAAAAGACTCTGGCCGAGAGACGCAAGCCGCTGGGTATTGAGAGCCTGAAGGAGGACGGCCTGAGGTCAATAAAATGCTCACGAAACCGATTCAATTAGGTTTCTTTTTAACTCTCACACTGTGAAGATATACGTGATCTTATGTTTGTCAGTATAACTTAATGTGTTACAGAGAGAGAGCCAAGGAGATGTGGGAATCGATCTACCAACTGGAGTCAGAGAAGTTTGACCTGACTGAAAAGATGAAGAAGCAGAAATATGAAGTAAATCTTCATCTAAGATCCACATAAAGCTTGTTTCCTAAAAATGAGCTGACTTGTGATACTTGTCCTAACTATTTTTCAGATCAATGTCCTTCTGAACAGAATCCAACATGCTCAGAAATTGTGAGTCGGTCATCTTTATGCATTGATTCTTTGCATAGATTTAAACTCCCGGTGGAGCAAACAATGGGTTCATACAGCATTGATGCTTGAACTATGCAAATATATCACAGAGTAGTGCCTGCAGCCTGAACTCACAGGAAATCCTGATGTCAGTGCTTCTTTGGAGACAGGAAGCACACATATAAGAAATGTGCATCGCTAAATGGAGCAGAGAACCCAACAGAAACACTTCTCCTTTTAAAAAATGGGTAACGATTGGTGTGTTCTGTGTAAGACTCGCTTGTGATCTGCTTCACTGCTTCTCTTGTTTTATTGCAGCAAAAAGGCCCACGGGAAGGGGAAAGTTGGAGGGCGTTGGAAGTGAGCCTTCCCACATGCCCACAGCACAAACCAACGAGAAGATGCCTCCCCAGCTTGAGGATATAGCTGCAGTCGTTTCCTTAATTAATGTGTTTCCTGTGTGTCATTTAATGCGATTTATCCCTTTAAAATTGCCCCTTCACTTAGTAATGCATGCATTAATAAAATAAACATTTTTGAACAGTGTTATTTATAGAAATTTAATTTACTGTTAAAATTTCATGCAAATAAATTAATAACTACAATAAACATACTTATATGAAAATCTGAGGTGTCCAAAGTGGGACCTGGGGGCCATTTGCGGCCCTCTGAATCATTTTATGTGGCCCTTGAACACAATTCAAGAATAACCTAAATATGGTTTGTCAGGGTGGGTAGTAATATTGCTTTGCAGCAAGAAGGTCCTGGGTTTGACTCCCGGCCAGGGGTCTTTCTCGATGGAGTTTGTATGTTCTCCCACTGCAAGCGTGGGTTCTCTCTGGGTACTCTGGTATCCTCCCACAGTCCAAAAACATGACTGTGAGGTTAATTGGTCTCTCTCAATTGCCCTTCGGTGTGCACGGTTGTTTGTCCTGTGTCTCTGTGTTGCCCTGGCGACCTGTCCAGGGCGACCCTGTACGGAAGAAGCGGCTATAGAAAATAGATGGATGGATTGTCAGCTCAGGCGGTTTATGAAGATATAAACTAAAAAAATATTAGTTGCAATTTTCACTGATACAAGACCTTTTCAAAAAAGATAGACATATTAAAATCTTCTTCAACTGGAAAATGTAAGGTGCAACACATATCAACCATATTTCTTTTATTTTAATTTAGTAGTAAATAGGAATACAAACATTCAGTGACTTTTACTAAAAAGCAGACTTGGACAACCAAAAACTGCCTGAAACGTATGCTGCCATGTTGGGAAAAAACTGTTTAATGATTTTTTTTCTTGGATTAAATGGTTTCTCCAGCTGAAAGTACGCAGACGTCGTTAGTTTTCAGGTATTTTAGTGATTGCAAGCTTCCCCATTTCATTTTCTATGGTGAAAAATATATTCTGCTAAAAATGCTAAATATTTTATGAAATGGAATACATTTACTGAATGAATTAAATGTTTTAACAGTTTAATTGTTCAAACTGAACAAAGTATGTGAAAGGAGTCCAAAGAATATGAATAGGACCGCAGTAATATAGGTGCTTTATAGCATTCATACAATAAATCAGAGTGGGCACCACATACAAAACAGAAGCAGCTTTCAGAGCTGTGAGGAAGCAAACCCTCTTCACTTCTTCTGCTGAACAAAAACTGCGTTGACGCCATCGCTGCCGTCCTCACGGCAGGGTTCGAAGCCTGCCTCTAGAGCCAAGCTTGCCACCTTCTCCCTGAAGCCCGCTTCTTGCTGTTTGTTCAGGTCCAGGATGTACCTGACACACACACACACACACACAATGAACTTAAAATTCCTCCCTGCAATTCCACATATTATGAACCTAAAACTATAAACAACGTCAGTAAATGAGGCACGAATACAGAGCAGCCACTATCCTCTTGGTGACTGTGCAGTTACCATGGTAACAAGCCATGTTACTATAAAAACCCTCACTTGGCCAGCTCCACGACAAGCACGGCATCTGGTGCAGCAATCTGTCTCATCATGGGGCCCAACTGGTGCACGCAGCTTTACAGCACAGACAGAAAGGAAACAGGTCCAGGTAGCAGGATGAGAATAGAATGATACTTCAGGTTAAGTATTTAAGTTTAGGACATCGATCCTGATGGTAATTTGTCTCACTTGGCAGAGAAGTAAATTGTGTTGAAGTAGTGGCAGTATTTCTGCTTGTGCGGCAGCTTTTGAAGAGAGTCCAATGGCAGGAACGTCACAGAGACCCCACTGAGGTGCATCAAATCTGAAGAAGAACAAAACGAATTCCTTGGGAAATCTATGTAGGATTAGTGGCTTTTTAAGGTTAATAAAAAATGGGCCTGAGAAGATGGGAAACAACTCATCGGTCACATAGGAGCTAAAGGTCCAATTTGTGTATTTTTTGTTATATTGAGTTGGGTATCAAAGCCTTTTACTATTAACACAGAGAGATTTTTGCTGACTCAGAGTAGGCTCCTTCTCTGCCTCTGTGTCTGAAGGAGAAGTAGTGACACAGCCCCATCTGCTGGACAGGGACTGGAACAGTCCTTGCATGTTTGCAAAAGAGATATCCTGGGCTGTCTGTGGAGGTGAGAAGAAGAAAGCATATTAAATAAAAATACATCATTGTCTTCGTCAGCATGTGAGCAACTTCTTTACACACCACAGTGTATTTTATTTAGATTAAATGTGCAGGCAAACCCAAATGAGTGCATAACTGTGAAATAGAAGGAAAATTATAAATGGTTTGGCAAACTTTTACAAATTAAAATCTAAAATGTGCGACATGCATTTTTATTCACTGCACCAAGTCAAAACTTTGTAAAAAAAACCTTTCATTGCATTTACAATTGATTCATCTCTACCAGCTTTCTCTGGTACGTGAACATCGTTTTTCTAGTCTTGCCATAGATTCTCATTTGGACTTGGGTCTGGACTTTGACTAGGACATTCTAAAACTGGAATCTGAATCATCCCATTGTAGTTCTGGCTCTATGTTTATGGTGGTTGTCCTGATGGAAGGTAAAAGCCACCCTAGTGTGAAGGCTTGTGTCTCTTATACCCTAGATAGCTCCATCCATGTTCCAGTCTATGACCAGCTTCCCTAACCCCACAGCATGATACTGCCACCACCATCAGAGGGGACTGAATACAAATGCTTGCTACTCTTTTCAGCTTTTTACTTTTAGAAACCATGTAACATCTTTCTTCCACTAAACAACTATGAGACTAAAAGACATGGAGGTTATAAAGTGACAAAGCATGAAAAGTTCAAATGGTGTGAATACTTCTGCATAAAGTTTGACTTGCTATTGTTGCAGCCCTATTTTACCTTGAGGTGTTGCCCATTCTGTGTTTTCAGCAGGCTCTTGTCGTCCGATTCAACGCCAAAAGAGAGATAAGGACTGGAAACAATGTCTCCCCAGTAGCCTCTAACGCCAACTTTGTCTCCTTTCTGCTGAGACACAAGTGCAGTGAAGATTTAGGCCATTTATTTCATCTCAGAGCTCTTTAGTTTGGCAGAATAGATATGAACTTACTTGACTAAAAACTCTTATAGAAAGTAAAGTAGGATTGGGTATTTGGTAGACACCTTCCCTCATTTCAAACGCCAGACCCCTTTCTCTCCATTGCATGTACTGCTGTTTGCTGATGACACCACACTGCATGGACAAAGACCAGTAAGGGTCCACTTAGGCAATCTTAGCAGTAAAACACTGTATTTACAGAGAAATAACCTGTGCTGGAACCAGCACACAGTTTTTTAAATTCTCCATCACCCCCTTCTCATGCAGCTTCATTCTAAGGTCCCAGTCAAAATGTCCATTCCTGGAGTCGTAACGGGAACCGAGATGCTGTCTGACCCGATAATCCCAGGCTTTGGGCATCACGGCAGGAGCAGAATCTGCAGGTGAAGGTTTCTGGATCCACAGCTTAAATATCCTAACTAGTTCATCTCGCTCCCTAAACTGTATAATGATTCAGTCAGTTTTTAACAATTTGTACATTTTGCCTGTTATTTTCAGCACAATAACTGAAAATAACACAGATCAATAGATGTAACAGCTGGTTTGACCTTAAGAATCGTTGTGTTCAGGCAGGGATGCATGGCATCCTCCGTTGTTTCAGTAACAGAGAGAATGAGCTGTGATGCAGCTTGTCGGAGCGTCTCTGCTGTCTGACTGCGGATTTCAGTGTTTCCAAAAAGCTCCAAGAAAACTTCAGTCTTCTCTGAAAACAAAAGAAAAAAACCCAAGACAATCTTTAAATGTTTAAGACACACATGGCTTTTCTAAAATGATAAATTCTCACCATTAATTCCCATCTTTTCCTGTTGAATAAGAGTGAGGTAGAGGAGCAGCAGCTGCCGAGCCACAACTTCCATGCTCTTTTCAACCACCCATATCTGCAGAACACAGAACATGTGTGACTCCTGCTGCATTTAGCCACTAGTTCAGCCCGTTAATGCAGCAGGAGACTAACATGCAGCATGTTAGACTCCTGCTGCATTTAGCCACTAGTTCTCTGTGTTTAATGCAGGAATTTACATGAATATTGCTTACATGAAGATTTTGCTTCTCTGGACATTCCACAACGGTCTTTAAAATATGTCTTGGGTCCCCACTGCCAACTAGCAGCACATTGATCTCTCCATCAGATTTCACAGGACCTGGGTACAAACAGCCAAAACATGGAGTGTACTATGTACTTCTCATGCTAGGTATTCAAGTTTTAGTACTAAACACAAAGTGTTAAAAGCTAACTTTGAAAAAGGAAAAGCCCTGTTTTACCCAAACCCCCTCCACCCAGTGCAGGTGGAGGGAGACAAGAGCTCTAGTAAAAATAACATCCCCGTTGGAAGCTGGATAGCTCCTTCAGCGACAGACTGCTGCATCCCAGGTGCACAAAGGAGCGCTATCATAGATCCTTCCCCCCAGCAGCTGTTAGACGTTATAACCATCACTGCTCCCAACAAACTCAAGAGGTGTTTGCGTCCCTGCTGTTATTTGCACTTCGTCATTTTTTGTGAATAGTCGTTGTTGTTTTTCATGCACAACTATGAGCTTTTTGTGAATGCTCAAATCACCCTACTCAGCTGCACATCTCATTTAATGAATATGCCATTTTAATAACTGTACAGTACTTCTCTTTCTAATGTTATTTCATTTAGTATACAGTCTACTCTTACTTTTTGACTTTAACAGTTTTTACATTTGTAAGTATCTGTATATTCTCCCATTTGCCTTTTAAGTTGCTGCTGATACACCTGAATGTCTAGGGGCCAATAAAGGATATTTCTATTCTATTCATTGTTTTGTACGTACTGTTTTTATATCTTTTAGGATCTATGACATCATTGTGCATTATCAAATAATATTTTTGTTATTTTGTTAATTATAT
Organism: Crenichthys baileyi; assembly: GCA_036173005.1. Classification (NCBI taxonomy): domain Eukaryota; kingdom Metazoa; phylum Chordata; class Actinopteri; order Cyprinodontiformes; family Goodeidae; genus Crenichthys; species Crenichthys baileyi. The sequence goes on from JAHHUM010000333.1 coordinate 438,454, forward strand.
TTCTGATGAGCACCTAAAAAAACACATTGATTTGGGACCCCCGTTGTTAGGCACCCAGTGCTCTACATAGCGTCCAGTGGCAGGCCGCTGTTTTACCCATAATGCCGTTATAAAATACGCATAATCCTTGTCGACGCACGTGGGCAGTTTATGATCCAATCACAGAAACGTCCTCGTGCGGTTTCTCACCCAATCTGAGCAGGTTTCGCGCTGGACTGAAGCCCCACCAGGTGATACATCCCGGTCCTTCAGACACACGACCTGCACTCATCCTGTAGTTTGAACAGAAACCGGGGAAACATCAACCCTCATCTGTGTTTTACTGGTAGAGTCTAAGGGGGTAACAGGTGGTAAAGTACCGATAAAGTCTGTTAAAAGCTCCGAACAGAACTTCTAAACTGTTGGCAGAAACTCACCTCATCCACAGTGGTACAACAGTCGGGGAAATGTTGGCGTTAATGGACCTGGCAAAAAGTTTGAGTTATGTTGCTAGGCAACACTGTCCATGGTATAGAGCCCCCTAGCGGTGGGAGTGGCGACTGTCCTTAAAGCTGACCTAATACTTCAGAGCCGGACCAAGCTTGAATGGGGCCCTGGGCAATCATAAATTAAGCTGACTTTCTGACAATTCATTAGTCATGTCAATTTGTTTTCCGTGTTAAATTTCCACAGTAGTTGTATGAAGCTTTCCTGAGCTAAAATAGACTTAAAATAATCAGACAGGATATTCATTGTTTTTTTATTTTTATTCATCTTTATTTAAGGAAAGTTTGGTTCTGGTAAAACATTTACATTATAATATTTCATCCATATACATATATAAAACTGGCACAGAATGTGTCTTTCTTTCTTTCCTAGATGAAGCCACTAAATGAGGTACCACCGCCATACTTTTCTATTAACATAGAAAGTACTGTTGGATCTTTGCTTCTTTGTTTTTTTGTGTCTACTTTGTCTTTTCAAACCTCCAGTCGGTCGTGGCAGATGGCTTCTCAACACTGTACCAGGTTCAGGTTCTGTTGGAAGCTTTTTTCTGTTCCAGTTTGTTCCTGTTGCCACATGCATGATTATTATGAGGGATTGCTGGAAAATAAACGACACAACACAGTCGACTGTCCACTGTCGCTACGTGCTTGTCCAGGAGGAGAGAATGCTGCAAGTCACTGACTCCATGCAGTCTGCTGGGTTTTCTTAGACAGAAAACTGTTTTAACCAAATTCAATAATAGGCTGCATTGTTTGATGATGAGGATCAGATTGTAATCTATGTAATTAACTTTGAATCTGTCTGTATGATTGGATTGAAATAGATTAAATTGCTTATATATATACTGTTTTTTTGGTAAAGTGCCTTGAGACAATATTTATAGTCAATTTTGCTATAGAAAAAAACTAAATTGTAATTGAATTGAACATTCTTTTAAGAAGTTTATCCTAACTAGCACAATGAAATAGAAAAGTGCAGGGAAAGGTGAAAACTAGTAACATCTGATAATTTACTGAAATGATTTACAGAATTAGAAGCCTCATTTAAAATAAGATATTTACCTAAATTAGGAATACACCCTATAATAATTTTGAAATATCATTCCTGTTTAAAACTACATTAAAACACATCAACATTATGAGGTTGGCTGCTAACCAGACGTTTAAAGAATCACAGAAAAAACGATTGTTATGGGCAGATTTATTTATGAACAGTTAATGTTTACATGAAAAGTTGAAACACAAGCAGAAATGATTAAATCAGCTCTAAATGATGTAACATAACATTCATGGTATAAAGGTTTTCTTTAGTTGAATTACAACTAGCACATTTAATTTCATGCTATGCGAGAGTAGAATTTTTCTTAAGCATTTGCAAAGTTTGCTATTACCTTGGGCTGGCCCTGGTGTATCTGAAAGGGAAGGAATCAACTGTGTAAAACTCTCAAAGAAATGGCTTTATTTGGATCTTAAAGGAATCTTTTACACAAAAGCACGAAAAAATGAGCCAACAGGATTTAACATAAATAAGAGTCATCAAACATATTATAGTAGTTTTGTAAACTATTATTTTAAAAATGAGGAATTTCACAGAACCTGCATATATACAATTACAGTCTTCCAATTATTCCAATTCAGAATTATGCTGGTTTATATAATTTGTCAAGGAAACAGGGAAAGCAAAACCAAAATGGTTTTTAGTGTACACAGGCACATAGAAATACAATGTCCAAACTGGTGACAAATAAACAAACAAAAAATGACCTCTGATCTCTAGATTAAGGGGTTCTGTAATGACTGGGGTCCAAATGTCCCTAATAGGACAGGGTCACGTCCAATCAACGCTCTCACTCATAGGGCTGTGAAACAGAACAGACAGACTGAGACAGCAACAAGCTTAAAACTCAAAGAGCTCTCAGCTGCATTTAATACTGGATCAGGATCTGGTCCTTAACGAGGTTTAGCTTTGAGTGCCGCATCCACCTCTTCTTCAGGCATGAGGGTGTGCCACTGGGCTACTGGCCGTCGAGGGTTCGCAAGCATGTCGGACCAGTGGCGCAGGCCGACACCGGTAGCTCCATAACCCATGAAGGTCTTCCCTATGGGGTCATTGCTTCCAAGTTTGTCATAGTCGTACACTGTGATGACAACCTGCACTTTCTGGAAAGAAATGTAAATATTATGAAATCACATCTTCACACTTTAAGGTGAGTTCTATAGAAAATAACTATAAATCCTACCTGTATTTGTTCAAAGGGGACTTCAAAGCTGAAGCTTTCATTAAAGTAAGGATTGAGCGTGTTTTTCTTCACCGTTGTTTTCTTCTTCTTAATCCGCTTCCCATTTTGTTGCAGAACTATCTTCACAAATGGGTCTTCAGACAAGAAACAGGAAAGAAGGTAAGTTTGTTTTTATTATGGATGTTTTAGTTCCCCTTGAGGCTTCAGTGCATATTTTCCTTCAGCATGAGACAGAATATTGACCACAGTCAAAATGCAGAGGTTTAATTACCTGATAAACCCCCAACATCCATTTTCTTGAGATTTTTTGCCTCCATGATGTTCACCGTCAGTTTTCCAGCAGTGGGTACGTAGCGCAAAGAAATGCAAATGTCTCCCAATTTTTCCTGAAGACAGAAAAGTTGGTCAAAATTTGGGGAAGTGGCTTTGAAATAAACTTGCAACATGTTTACAAATTTTGCAATTTTCAAAATTCTAATAACGGCTGGGGCCAGTTGGGATGGAGGGTTCTTTAACTTTTCAAAGTTACAGTTTCAATCCCTGTAACATTTTCAGATCATTCCCACGGCTTAAAAGTCCAGACTATATAGAGCAGCAATCCCCTCCCCCACCTGTTGCTGTACACCTTGTGGAAGAAGTCTACTGTGTTATAACTGACAGATTTGGCTGTTTTAAAATTATTATCTCCACAGTTTACAATACTGTTTACATAAAAACACTCAACTGTACCTCTTCCTTCTCCCCACTTTCTAAGTCCCTCCATTGTTGCATTGGCTGGCCCAGATCAACACTATTCATGGGAATCTTTATTTCACCAATCACATCGTGTTTGGAAAAACGATCAAAGTCGAAAACCTGCAGAATCAAAATCTTTCCACCCAACTCCGCATAGGGAATCTAAAAAGAAACATTGTCAGAACATTTAATGTAAAATAGCGGAACGCAGATGATTGTTTGCACTCAAAGAAACATGTAAACGATGCTGTTATTTGAATTAAACTACACTATTATTTTTGGGAAAGGAAAATCTTCGCTAAGTTATAAATATGGAAGCAAATAGATAAACAGAAGAATTGGTACCCATTAAAAGTGTAAGGTACCTTAAAAATAAAAGTCTCGTTGAAAACAGGGCTCAGGTTTTTACATTGAACTTTGGTCTCATACTTCTTCTTTTTGTCAGGTAGCAGAAAAACTTTGACGTAGGGGTCCGAGGTTCCCCCCATGTCCATGGCAGCAAGGTCCTGTGCCTGAAGGATGCCCACTATGAGCTTCAGAAGAAAGAACATGTCAAAAATGAACTGGCAGACGAAAACTGGTGGTTATTCATGCATTTGTGTATTCTGATGGTGAATTTAAATGCTGTTTCCATGCAGGATGTACCTGAGAATCTGTGAAGTTGTAGTCCAATGAGAACTCCAGCTTGCCCAGCTTCTCCTGTTCTTTATCTTCCTCTTCCCCTTCCTTTTTCACCTCCCCCTCCTGCAAGATGGAACATCATGCGACGAGATTCATCATAAAGCAGTTGACAAGGTGAGACTATGGCAGTAAAATAAAAGCGACCCACCTTTTCTCCTGACTCCCCTTCACCTTCCTTTTCCTTTCTGCGGCGACCTGCGGCCTTCCTCTCCCTGGCTTTCTTCGGCTTTTTCTTCTTCCCAAAGCATTTTTTGAAAACACAGAAGATGAAGCATGCCAATAAAACCAGGACCAGCACAACAATGGCTCCAACTGCCCACATAGGAACTGCAAAACAGTGGTGAATTATCTCATCTTATATTTACTATAAGCAAGCAGATTTTTTTAATCACTTAACGTCCTTTAATTTATTTCACTATTTCAAGTGATTTTCATTTCAGTGATTTTAGCTGCTGTGAAAAGGCATGTTGTCTTGTTGGCAAAAATATCTAGTTCTGGAGAAAAGAAAGTGGCTGAAAGCTTCTGTCTCATTCTTAAGCATTTTCAAAGCACGCACTTATCTGAAGACGTTTGGTCAGTTAACACCCTTCTCCACAATCAGATAATAACACTGCTAGCTGGGAGTGGCCGCGTTTAAGCTCAATAAGTATGTAGAAGTCAGTTGTTTACTGCTGTAATGTTAACATTCACTGGGTCATTTTTACAGAACTGATTCTTAAACACTTTTTTCCATTGTGCTTTTTTGTGGATGTGAACATCTCAGTGATGCAAATATGTGATATCCCTTGAACTGTTTCACATTTTGTTAGGCTAAAAAATATCAATTTTATATGTTTTGTTTGGTTTTTGTGGGATAGACTACCACAAAGTGGGAAATAACAGTGAAGGAGACGGATAATGAGTGTTTTCAGCATGCTGTTATGATTAAAAATATGAGAAGTGTGGCATGAATTTGTGACGGTACTTAGTAGAGCCACCTATTGTTGAGGTTGGACCTGCAAGCCTTCTGAGGTACATCTCTACAGGCTTTACAAACCAAACACGGTCAGACTGGATGGAGAACAACTGTAATCATTAGTTACCACAGACTTTCAGTTGGATTTAGGTCTTTGCTTTAACTTGGCCATTCTTATACATGAATATGCTTTGATCATTCCATTGTTGCTCTGGCTGTATGTTTTGTGTTGTTGTTCAGCTGGAAGGTGAACCTCCTGCTCAGCCTCAAGTCTTTTGCAGCTTCTACAGATTTCTATCCAGGGTTGTCCTACATTTAGCTCCATCCATCTTCTCATCTGCTCTGACCTGGTTCCCTGTCCTGGTGCAGAAAGGTATTCTCTCAGCATGATGAAGCAACCAGGATGTGTTACATTGGCGCTGGTTTGTTTAAGGTGATGTGCTTTATTAGTTTACTGCTACCCACTACTTTGACGTTTATGGTTAACAAGATAAAATGTGTAAAAGTTCAAACAATATGAACACTGGAACTCTCCGTGAAACACAAAACATTTTAACTTTAAAGAGAAATGCAGAATTTGTATAAAAAAATGTTTAAATAATAATTTTATATAAGTTAAACAGTTTATTTCAGCAGTGAACTGGATCTTTATTCTGCCGGTGCCTTACTGCCCAGATGACTCAGCTCATTCATGAACTTCTCCTTCATGTGGTTGTAGTCATGTCCCGGGTGATGTTCTGGATGCGTGTGTTCATGATGGTGTTCTGGATGAGCGTGTTCGTGATGGGCCGGCTCCGTTGTTTCCTCAGATTCTGGTTCGAACGACTCAGCGGCCCTTCGGACCCGTAGCCCGCCACTGACCAACCTCATGCCAGCTGTGAAAACAGCAGAGTGAGATCAGGAAGTCGTTGTGGTTCAGTCCGTTGACTGTCCCTGTGTAGTTGGCTTGGTCAGCGAGCCGTGACACATTTGTGCATGTATGCTATGTAATCCCTGTGATCATGTGTTGCTGTACAGACCAGGAACATGGGACATCTCTTAAGCCAGATGCTCAACATGGCTGACCTTAATCCCTCTGTTACTCGCATACTCTCTGTCATCTCTTACATCCCATAACCCACGCTCTCCCTCCCATGTTCATCCCAACCCCATTTTTCCTGTTTTCACGCTCATGGCTGGGCTGGATTAAACTCTGACACTGCAATATTAATCCAAAATCTCAGATTCTCAAAACTGCAACAAAAAAGTTGTTCTCTTCTTGTAATATTCCTACCACTGTTTTCACCACTGTTAATTCTTATTCTATCCTAATGCATGAATATTAGGCCACCTTAAGGGCATCTAAGATGACTACAGCAAAAATCTAGGAGAATTTATAATGGCATTTCTATTTTACAAAGAAGACAACGGATAGTCTTCTACATTATACAATTAAATGATAAAACAAACAATAATTAAATCCAATATTTTGTTTTAATAAAGCAAACATGACATAAGCCACTGCAACAAACAAATGGATGGATGGACAGATGGATGGATGGATGGAAGTGATCAAATAAATCCAGTAGATGACTAATGGTACTTTTTATTTTAAACAGCAAGAAGATCCATATTCCACAACAACAAATGAAAAAATAATAAACAAACAAACAAAAACAAATAAATCGATAAATCTTAATAAATCCAATTGGAGAACTTGTGATGGCTTTGGCATTTACCAGGAGTGTGCTGGTTTTTACTTTCTTTAGCAAATATCCTGATCTTCTCTAAACAAATAATTTTGAATCTGACATTCCCTACATGACTGATCATTTTATTTTATAGCACTACCAAGATTACCCACTCCTGGATTTGTGTATAATTTTATTTAAAAAAAACATAAAAATGTACTTTCCCCTCGCTGATCCCTGCTAATTGTGAGAAAAATATTAGGAAATTTGATGCAGTATTTATCCTACCTGCTGATGGCTTCTTGTAATTCCCTCTATGTGAAAATGATTTTGGAGAAACCTTTAGTTTGAAATGCTTTCCTTTTTACGTCCACTTTGGCCCGTTGGAGCCCTCAGACACCGATCAGACCTTCACTACGTTGCTGGGTCTGGCTGGCAGGCTTCCTGAAACCCTTTCCATCAAAGCAACTGGCAAATCACTAGAGCAGTGTTATCGTTTAATCCCCCCCACCCCTCATGATATTAGAAGGCTGACGACACATCTGTTGCTTTCAGGTCTTACCGAATAGAAGAAAAACAGGCATTTCTTTGTGTTGCTCTACTACTGCTCTCCTTAAACGGAACAGAGTATAATTTAGGGAGATTTCTTATTCAAGTAGAGATGTTAGTGTTGGTTTCATGTCAGCAGTGTTTGTGTTTACTCATCAGACTGAAGAGATTTTGTAGTGCATACAGCCCTTCACTAATCCCCTCAGCATAGCTGTTAATCTACAACTTTCATTGAGTGTTTATTCTCGTTGGTGTCCCCTAGTTCATCATTTTAGTGAATAGATTCAGTCTACTTGAGGATCGGACCGGTAATCCTCAGGCGTGCTGACATGCAGGGTTCACCTGCTCTATGCACCATGTTACAGCCTTGAGTTCACCTTAACTGATACCACAGCCTTTAATTATATATATATTTATATATACAGGGGTTGGACAATGAAACTGAAACACCTGGTTTTAGACCACAATCATTATTAGTATGGTGTAGGGCCTCCTTTTGCGGCCAATACAGCGTCAATGCATCTTGGGAATGACATATACAAGTCCTGCACAGTGGTCAGAGGGATTTTAAGTCATTCTTCTTGCAGGATAGTGGCCAGGTCACTACGTGATACTGGTGGAGGAAAACGTTTTCTGACTCGCTCCTCCAAAACATCCCAAAGTGGCTCAATAATATTTAGATCTGGTGACTGTGCAGGCCATGGGAGATGTTCAACTTCACTTTCATGTTCATCAAACCAATCTTTCACCAGTCTTGCTGTGTGTATTGGTGCATTGTCATCCTGATACACGGCACCGCCTTCAGGATACAATGTTTAAACCCATTGGATGCACATGGTCCTCAAGAATGGTTTCGGTAGTCCTTGGCGTGACGCGCCCATCTAGCACAAGTATTGGGCCAAGGGAAGCCATGATACGGCAGCCCAACCATCACTGATCCACCCCATGCTTCACTCTGGGCATGCAACAGTCTGGGTGGTACGCTTCTTCGGGGCTTCTCCACACCGTAACTCTCCCAGATTTTGGGGAAAACAGTAAAGGTGGACTCATCAGAGAAAAAATACATGTTTCACATTGTCCACAACCCAAGATTTGCGCTCCTTGCACCATTGAAACCGACGTTTGGCATTGGCATGAGTGACCAAAGGTTTGGCTATAGCAGCCCGGCCGTGTAATTGACCCTGTGGAGCTCCCGACGGACAGTTCTGGTGGAAACAGGAGAGTTGAGGTGCACATTTAAAAATTCTGCCGTTGATTTGGGCAGCGTGGTTTTTTGTTTTTGGATACAACCGGGTTTAGCACCCGAACATCCCTTTCAGCCCGCTTCCTCTTGCGTCCACAGTTAATCCTGTTTGGATGTGGGTTCGGTCCTTCTTGGTGGTATGCTGACATTACCCTGGATACCGCGGCTCTTGATACATCACAAAGACTTGCTGTCTTGGTCACAGATGCGCCAGCAAGACGTGCACCAACAATTTGTCCTCTTTTGAACTCTGGTATGTGACCCATAATGTTGTGTGCATTTCAATATTTTGAGCAAAATTGTGCTCTTACCCTGCTAATTGAACCTTCACACTCTGCTCTTACTGGTGCAATGTGCAATCAATGAAGACTGGCTACCAGGCTGGTTCAATATAGCCATGAAACCTCCCACACTACAATGACAGGTGTTTCAGTTTCATTGTCCAACCCCTGTATATATATTTCATCCATCTTGTTCAAAATCTGTTTCTTCAAAAGTAACCCTAGAGCATGATGCTGCCACCACCATACTTCACTGTGGGTATTGTGGTGTTGCAGTGCAATTATGACCCAAAAGTTCAAGTTTGGTATTATCAGAAGACAACAAATCCAACAAGGTTTTGGGAGATTTTAGTTTATTTCTTTCTTTCACCCTACTGCTTTGTTCAGACACACGATTACAACAGATTGTCAAATGTAGAACACAACCAGAACCTTTTGGAAATTCCTGAATTCATTTAAAATGATGGCAGCACTAAACTCGAAGCTGATGTTGCTCTTTAAAGTATGTAAATCTGTGGACAATTTTCCCATCAGGTTACTTTTTAGGTTTTATTTTTTTCCCAGTTCACTGTACAGGAATAATGTTATATTAAAGGATTTTTTTTTACATTACGAAACCTGGCATTTTAACAGGGAAGTGCACACTTATCAGACCCACTGTATTTAAATAAGTTTCTGAAAACATCTAATTAAAGGTTAGTCATCACTATAACCACAGACCATCCCATAATCAACTAAGCCTAGACACCCTGAGTGAGCAAAAAACTGTCCTGGGTAGACATGACCGAACCAATGACAGACATCATACAATGTTTTAAAGGTTAGCCATACTTGGATTTTATTAAACATTCCAATAATTTCCAGATATTGAAAATGCTTCAGTAGTTTTGATTCAAAATGGTTTGTATATAGTCAGAAAGAGAGAAACACAGGACACTGAAATGCATGGCACATGATACAGACTTAATGTTAACGGGTGAATAAATTCACAGTAACAGCTTATTATGACGGCAGCCTTCTGCTACAATTTCATGAGAACATTGTTTTTAAAAGCTTGTTTTCTTAGAAAAGTTGAGCTAATTCCAGTTAACGTGTGACCTATTGTTCAAATTTTGGTACAAAAACTAAAAAAAAAAACAACAAAAAACCAGAGTTTAGGTTAAATGTGCAAATATTGTCAAGTTGGAAACATTAATCAGCGGCTGGAGTTGCCGTTGTTGTTTGATTACATTTTATTTTTAAAGAGTGTGTCTATCAAACAGGTATTCTCCCATGGATCCATGAGGGTCAGACGCAGTAAGGCGGGTCAGACTGCTGATGTAGTCGCCCAGCTTTTTGATGGCATCGTGGCTGTCGATGAGAAATTCCTGCTCCAGGTAGTCACACAGCTGAAAAAAGATTGAAATGGTGAGTGCAAAAAAACCTGAAGATTGCTAAAAAAAAAAATAAAAAAAAAATATCCCAGCTAAACTCACATGTGGGTCATTGTGGCTCCCAGCTCTGCGATGCACATCGAGGATACATGTGTTCAGGGACTTCTGGTATTCCAAGGAAAAGGACAACGCATCCAGACCACCTCTCCAGTCCTCTCTATTTGGTTTCTAGAAAAAAGATTTGAGATTTCAAAAGTTGAATCAATAGACTACACCAGGGTCATGGTTTTAATTTTGTACCCCGGTTTAATTAATTCTTAAAAGCAGCTATTATTGTTATCAATGCCGTTTTCTCTCTACTTACTGGTACCTGTCGCTGGATAAATGTGTACATTTCTTCCAGTTATCTCTGGCAAGCATCATGAACATAAAGAATGATCAAATAAGACTGAAACATTTTACATGATCTGATTTTTTTTCCAATGAAAACAATACATGTTCTTGCAAAGTGTCCTGCTTGCAGAATGAACCTGTTCTTTGTTAGCATTTTTTCAAAACAGTGTTGAAGTTTTCAAATAAATTGATGAGGTTATTTTATACCATTAAAGTAATGACCAGAGCTTAGGTCAGACTTTATCATTAAATTAAACCAATTCACAACCACTTGAAAACGTGTTTAAAAAGACTTTTATAATCATTTAATTTAGTCATTTCAACATAGATAATGTATGAGGAGGTGTACCTAAACCCCCTGAGGTCCAAAGCCTGTGTTGAAGCCAACAGCTTGACTCCAATGCACAGACTGATGGGAAAACATCTTGATGGTGGAACTGGTTTTTGACACTTACAGCGATAGTCTGAAGCAAAATGCGACCTCCTCTGGTGTTCTGGTATCCCAGCAGCTTCTCAGCCTGTTCCCTCTCCTTCTCCGAGCGCTCCAGGAAAAACCTGGAAAAATGTGGCAAAGCAACATCATCCCTGTCGAAATACATACCCTGAAACCAAAAGAAATAAGTGGTTAGTGTACAGACAATATAAACCAGTCCAAGGAGTCGGTAAAGAGCAACTTACCAGGGCAAGGAAGGTGTAGGAAGCGTTGAGTTTCAGATTGATGAGCTTGTTGATGTCTCCTTCGGTCTCCTCATGATAGTTTTGTTTCACGGCAGTCTGCATTTCTAAAAGACAAACAACAGAGCGACCTTAAACCATGTAGAGCCAAAGATAGTTTAGTAAACGTCCCAAAACACACCGGTAAGGTTTCAGATAGCAAATCATTTCTTACCCTTTCTGTCTAAATTTAATAGGTTTAGCGGAGTGTTTGGCCCGGTTCCACCTGAAGCCCGTCTGTGCTAAAGTTCTGTTCGTATTCGCTGGCCAGTTTTGACAGCACCGGTATTTAAAGGCTGCTCCCACCCAACAGTCATGTGTGGTTGAGTGATAACGAGTTTAGCTCTGATGTAACGTTAGCACGCACTGCTAACTATCATGGTGTGATAGTTTAACTGTTCACGCTCATGAAACTAAAACTCAAGTTGGGGTTAATTGTATATTAAACGCTTCCTTTACCACATCACACCTTAAAGCACTTTGAAGCTTAAGCTAACAAGCTAAATCCATAAGCTAACACTGTTAGCATAAATAAAGGAATGGCTTTGTGACCATTTGATGACGACTAATTCAGGCTGTAGTTCAGCCAATGTGTTTAAAACGAATTTTACCTTCACATTTGGTCAACAACATTGTAAGTAAATAGATTACATAATTATTACATAATTATATATATTATATAAATATATATCCCGGAGGAGTTAAAATAATTACTTACTTGCCGATGCTGATGTCTTGTTTACACCAAACAATACAAAGCAGCTTTGCTCCTTCTTCTTCTTGTAAAGGTGAAGGTTGATTAGACACTATTACTGCCCTCTAGTGGCAGCCATTTTTTTCAATCGTTTCACCTGGACTTTCCTAGGTGAAACGTATACATACAATAAATTAAAATATACGTTCCGAGGCTCGTTTATTAGATTAAAAGTACATTTAAAAAAATATAATATATAAATTAATAATCATTCTTTTTCTAAGAGATTTAATTTACATTGCTGGTCTGAGAGTCAGAGAATAGGACAAGCATTATGTGGCTCCACCACTAAAAACCTGGTGGTGTTTCATGTGTTTCCAGAAGAATTACAGCTTCTAAATAAGTTAAATAAATTGCATTACGTATATTAGCAAGAAACAGTTCATAACCCTAAGTCCACAACTTGCTGCCTTGATATGTTGCCCACAAGCCTTTTAATAACTGTTTTTAGCTGGGTTGCTCTTGATATATTGCACATTGTAAATATTTCCTTTCCTTCCAGTCAGTTTCCACAGGCTGTGATTGCTTAACTGGTTCAGATTCTTTTTTGCAGAAAGTAACTACTTTGTGTCATTTTGTAGTTATAAATCTGGGCAGAAAAAAATAATTGTTTTGTTCTTCAAGGGTCCATTCTTGAGCCACTTTCATTTAACATCTATATAGTCTCCTTAGCACAGAGTAATACCATATGCTGGTGACACACAACTTTATATCTCCTGGTTGCCCCAAGACCATAGTCCACTACAAACAGCTACACCTGGCCTGACTCCATGTTTACCTGTGACACCTTTCTGGAGAGGGGAATCGTCCAAGCTTCTGCTGGCAACAACTTAATGCTCACCCTCTACCGATGATCCACATGGCCCTGTCTTTCAGTGTTTAACCCTTTCTCTCTCCTAGACATGGCTAGTGACTGAGCTTTTACTGTAACTAATTATATGTGCTCTTTTTCAGACTCTAAACTTGAAAACTGGCTCAGAGTTTATCTGTTTTTCTTTCTAGGTGAAACGACTAAAGGAGCTACATCCATTAACATTTACTTTTCCTTCCCATAGAAAGTACTCCTGGATCAGTGCTTCTTTGTTCTCTTTGTGTCTCTGCTCTGTTCTCTCTAACCCCCAGTCGGTCGTGGCAGATGGCCGCTCACACTGAGCCTGGTTCTGCTGGAGGTTTCTTCCTGTTAAAAGGGAGTTTTTCCTCTCCACTGTCGCTACATGCATGCTCAGTATGAGGGATTGCTGCAAAGTCAACGCCAGTGACTGTCCACTGTCTCTACATGCTCATCCAGGAGGGAGTGAATGCTGCAAGTCACTGACTGGATGCAATCTGCTGGGTTTCCTTAGATAGAAAAACTTTTTATCCAATTTGAATAAATAACTGAATCTGACTGCACTGTTCAATGATTAGGATTAATTGGAATGTATGTATCTGACTTTTGTGAAGTGCCTTGAGACAACATTTGTTGTGAATTGGCGCTATATAAATAAAACTGAATTGAATTGAATTGAAACACTGAGACAGAGTCTCCACAATATGATTGAGTAGATGGGTCAGAATTTCCTCCAGCTTAATGTAGATAAGACAGAAGTCATTGTTTGTTGTCTGAAAAATGCAAGGCTAGAGATCAGCTCTTAATGGGGCCAAAGACCACAGAGCATGCAAGAAACCTTGCTTGTACTTTGGATTCAGATCTAAATGTTAAAAAGCACATAAAGTCTGTTACTAAATCGGCTTACTATCATCTTAAAAACACTGCTATAATAAAGAGGTTTCTGTCAAAGCAGGACACGTACAGACTAGTACCTACCCTTTATTTTTGGTTAGATCAGTGCAACAGTGCATACTTAGAAAATGGGACAGCTTTCACCTCATTGTGTCAACAACGTAGCTGTGGCAACAAACATTTGTGCATTATACAAAAACCAGATGTCTTTTTAGAAAAAACGTGTTAAACATTTTATTTTATATTTAACAAGGATTTAAAAAAAGGAACCTGCATTTGTAAATAAGGCAATATTAGGTTAGCGCAGTTTTTATCTGAGGGGTCGTGTCTGGACAGAGAAAATTAGTTTTAGGCCGAAAAAATTTAAATATTGTTTATTTCATCATTTTTTGCTGTGTTTTGATGCTTTCTGTGATTAAAACTTTATCTCTATGAGTGGTTTGAACACTAATATTCTGGTAGTGTGAGCCTGTTCAGTTGTATCTTTGTTTCCCTTCATCTTCTCTCACTAACCTGCATAAAATATGTCTGCATAGTTCTCATGAATTATTGCATTTGGCACTGATTAATGGTTAATCACAGCCAAACCAAACCTATGGTTGAGTCAGAAATAAACTTCAAATGTAAGTTAGGAGCTTATAGTCACAATGGAAACTAGTCATAGTAACACTGTTTTTTTTACTTTTCACAGTGATGGCACATCATGCATAATATGTTTATACTTAAATTAAATAATAAATAATTGAGCACAATGCCAACTATTAACTCTACTTTTTTTAAAAAGTTATTAAAATGCAAATAAAAGCTATTTATCTGCCTATAATTAAATTCTGTAAATCAATATAGATGTTAAAAAGCATTCATTTGCAGATCCATTATTAATTGTTGTTTTACCAGTTTAAAACAATAGTAAATGATGAACTCTACTTCCTCCCAAGTGTATGAGGTGAGGAACAATAAAAATATTATCTTTGAAATTTATAGCGAACTCAGAGCATCATGCAATAAAACGTGGTGTTTCCTGGATTCTGTTGGTCATAGCATATTTTTCCCCTTCTTTATTTGTCCTGATTGCAAGGCAGCCACTTATTTCATGAAGCAGTAAATATCCTGTGGGTCATTAGTCCGCACAGTGATTTTAATAAAAACGATAAAAACAATTACAATAATTAGACAAAATCCAGTCAAATTTATGTATAACACAAATTTAAAAACAACAAACGGTTGACCAAAATTATGTACATTAAGAGAATAAGTAAAAACGTAAATTAAAAACAGACATAAAACAATGTTAGTCAAACAAAAGACAACTCGTTCTGTGTTGTACAGCAGGGGAAAAGGGATTTTAAAGAAGACAGTGAAGGAGCCTGCCTAACATGTAGAGCAGACTCGTTCCATGACTTAGGGGCAGCAACCACAAAAGCCAGGTCACCTCTGGGCTTCAGCCTTGTCTTTGGCCAGGTGCAGCCGGACTCAAAGGTCAGCTGACCTTTGAGTCCACGAAGGAGAGTATGGGTGAAGCGAGCCCAGGATAAGGTGAATCAAGGGCATTAAGACATTTCAAAACAAATAAAAGAATGTTAAAATCAATTTTGTAGCAGACAGAGAGACAGTGAAGAGGAGCCAGCACGCAAGTGATGTTTCCTCGCCTGTTAGAAGATGAGCAACTGCTTTTTTGACAAGCTGAGGGCAAGAAAGGGAATCCTGTCTGACTCCGAAACAGAGCTTTAGAATAAGCAAGGCATGAGATGATAAAGATGTTAATTCCTGGACTAAATTGTCTTTGCTCTGGTAAATATCTAACAAAACATCTGACAGAAAATACCATGGCTTCTTGAATATGTATAGATTTTAGTTGAGGTGGCACATGGGGAGTTTAAGGAAGTAGAATGTGGAGCAAAGGTTCTTGTTCCATAAAGGGAAAGCAGTTGTTTACTTTGTCACATGGGAGTAAGAGGAGGAAAAGGAGAACCTAGTTATAAATTAGACATTAAGATCTCAGTAGCAGAACTGTGATTTATCTTGGCACACCAAAGACTTGATGACAGAATGCAGTTATCAATAATGAGGTGTTTATTCTTCAAATCCACCTCAGACCAACTGTTACTGTGTGTCTTCTCAGGTCTGCTTTGGGTAAGTATTTTTTTTGTCCTTTTTATCGCTTTTAAATCAACTATGATCAGACAGTAAACGTATATTCAGAGTAAATGTTAAATTCTTTATTTGAAGGAATGAACTTGAACAATTAATATGTAAAAAACTGCAGATATTCATTAAATTCCATTAGATCTGCATTTAAAAACATTTGTTTGGTAAAGAAAACAAATATTCTTTTTAAAATGTGAAATCTCTGTTTAATTACAGAGATCATTTTTTCATGCTTTTTACCAACAGTTACATAAATTCTCATTATATTCCTAAATTTAACAGTTTTTTATGTCTTTTGCAAATGAAAGAGAAATTCTGCAGAACCAAACAGACATAATCCGTTCTTAGCTTGTTCTGTGGAACATCTACTTCAATGCCTGGGATTTACTTTTATTTATCTGAGTCTTGTTTTGATTTTAAAATGTAAAGCCAGAGTTGATTCTGCATTAATCTGATCTTTCACTGCATTTTAATGTATTCCCACATTTCAATTCAATTCAAATTCAAAGATACTTTATTGATCCCCGAGGGGCAATTAGAATTCCAGTACAACCCACGGGTCACATAGGCTTTGGTGCCCACTCACAGGCGCTGCCCTTATTTGTTGTTTCTCTTAATGTCTAAAATACTTTAGTATTAGGATAGTAATATACAGACTATAACTCGCGTTTTAAATAATTATAATAATTCGATTTTTGTTTACACAGAGAGAACAAAAACACTACAATTATGTAGCAGTTCTTTTAGCACCAAAGTATTATTGGAAAATAAAAATCAGAAAGTGCCTTGCTTTCAGTTATGGACAGATTATACCTTAACTTTATTATACAGCGGCAATGTGAACAACATCACTCGTGACTAAGGAATTTTGTGTAAAAGGTTGATGAAGTCTTTGTTCTGTTTTAGGTCGTAACAAACTGCAATAAAATGGAACTAAGCATAACAAATCCCGCAGAATTGAAATCAATAAAGCTATGTTAGTATGACTTCCTTTTTACCTTTTTTTGGTCAGTAATTCATAAATTAATCTCAATGCTTTCTCCTGGATGACACTCTCCACTTTTGTTTACTACAGCTCCTCCTCCTAATGTAGACAAAGTAGAAGCTGTGACTCCCCAAAAAAAGCAGTATAACTCTGAGGTGGAAAAGGTTGATGACATCTCAAAATTACAGTCTGGAGATTGGAGAAGTTGAACAGATTGAAGTGAATGACATTTTGGAGAACCAAAATTAGTTACATGTGGCCTCTGGTCTGACTGCTGGGAGAAGATACCAGTTTCAATTTTTTACTGTGCCCAATGGAACTCTTACAGCTCTGGATATTCATTTACTGCTGTGACAGGTAGGGGGTTTCTAGTGCTCATTTTTTATTAAGATATGTTGACATAATTTGGCATCAGCAATCATCTGGAACACTTTTAATGCCTGTAATCTGACAAAAACCTTTTTATCATAATGTATGGCATCATTTCTAATTCATCTTACATTATAGGTGATCATAAAACTTAATAATCAATTTGTGTAACTCAAAAACCACTTAATAACAATTTTAAATGCAAAGATTAATAATAAATATGTGTTGCTTTCAGGTAATGGTTATTTCTGAAAGTCAAGATGAGTTGACATAAATAACTAAAACTTTGATTTGCCAGAAATTACAAATTTTTCTTGGTATCCCAGCTGTCCATGAGCCACATGAATCATTTGATCTAAATTAATTATATGTTTTATACAAATGTTTCTATTTTACGTTTACTTAGTGTTAATTTGTTGTGCCTCTTTTCTAACACAAATAGCAAATCAGCCAATCACATCGCAGCAACTCAATGCATTTAGGCAGCTCGATGGGGTGAAGGCAACATGCTAAAGTTTAAAACAAGCATCAGAATAGGGAAGAAAGGAGATTTTAAAATGGTCCTGAAAGAGGAAATATGCAGTGAGCGGCTGTTTTGTGGACAAAAATGGCTTGTTGGTGTCAGGGGACAAGAGACAGACCGTTTCAAGATGACAGGAAGGCGCTCATACAATCACTCCTGTCAGCTAAGAACAGAAAACTGAGGCTAAAATTCACGCAGGCTCACCAAAACCGAATACCTGCAGAGATCTGTGACATTCAGATGATCAGGTCAGTCATAAACTACATGAAAGCATGAATTCATCCTTCCTTATATCAATGGTTCATGCAGCTGGTGGGGGTTATCTACTGCGTACACTTTGAGGCTCTTAGGGCAGACTGAGCATTGTTCAAACCTCACAGCCTACCTGAGTATTGCTGCTGGCCATATCCATCTATGCCACGAAGATTTAAGGCAGTTTGGAAGACAAAATGTTTAGCTACTGAAGTCAATGTTGACTAAGTGGCATTTCCATTTGTTTGCTGCCTTCAAAAACCTCAAATGTTACTGTGAAAACCCCAGTTCCTGCTATAGGAACTATTTTCAGCCTCGGAAGATGATAATTTGCCTTCATTTTGTAAATGTGGAAAATTCAACCTTTAATTTGAACACATTTATTCAGTTAAAAGATCCCATGTTAAGAAATATTTGTTTTTAGGTCCCACATGCCTTGAAAATTGGAATCCACAATAATTCCTATTAAATAAATGTAATTTAACTATTAGTTAAACGTCCTAAGTTGGACAGAGTGTCCAGGAGCTTTTAATTTGCAATCCATGAATTTCTGTTTTTTTTTTATTATAAAAATTACTTTGTCTATTTCTTTTAGCCTCTTTTCAAAAGGGGAAAGACACAAGAACATTCAATTCAAGCAAAGTCAGATGTGTGTTGATCTTCCCAATTCAGGAAATGGCAATGAAAAAAAAATAGCCTCTCACCTGAACTTGCGTTTATCTTTAGTCAGAGCAATAAAACAACTTATTAAAACTTCTAGAACTGTGACAAACAATGCTGGGAGAAGACACAAGTGTTTCCTGCCACCACAAACATAGAGAAAATGCCTCAATATTCCTGGTAGAGAACTAATACAAATTTTTCTTATCAAGTAGAATTATTAGACTTCTGTTCTGTCTAATTTTTATTTATGTTCTTGAATTTGTTGTTCTTTTAGTGCATTATATTCATGTAATGTATCAAATTAAGCTGCCTAAAGTCCTTTTTGTTACAGGCTTTTCATTATTTATTCATTCTAGCTACTCAGCACACTCAATAATAAAAAATTATTGGATTGAATAAAATGAATAAACCTGCTTTTTGAAAATATTAAATGGAAATTAAAGTCAGCCACTAAATAATTTACAGTTATCTGCTTTTGTTGTATTCAGAACTGGAACAAACCATTTAAGACATCAGATTATTACTTCTTCTTGTTCTTGTTCATATTGTAGCTCCTCCTGATACTGGAAACTTTGAACACATCACACAAAATGAGACCTCCATAACCCTGCAGTGGACCAAAGTGGAAGAGATCAACACCTATACTCTTCGCTACAATAATTAGGGAGGTCAACATAAATCACTCTGAAGGAAATTTGGGAACATACAAAAGTCTCAGGTCTAACCCCGGGCCCCAAAATACAATTTCACTCTCTTCACTGTGTTTTGGACTATGCAACCCAAAACAAAGGAAAAACCATCACTGCAGTCACTGGTAAAGGATTTTTTTGGTTTTTTTGTTTCTAATTTTTTACTGGAGATCCACATTTGATATTTTGTTTGGGACTGGCTGATTTAAACTTGAATTTGAATTGGGTTTTGTGCTTTTTTATTAATAAAAATGAAACATCAACATCGTAGAAAAGAAATTAATTTATATTCTGTCAGGTGATTTTTAACAAATTTTTGGCCTCATTTTTTCTCTCCTAGTTACTCAAAACAACAATAATAGGGAAAAAAATCAAAACTTCATAAGAGAAGAGGGGTTATTATAAATATTGGTTTGGTTAAAAAAAAAAAAAAAAAAAAAAAAAAAAAAAAAAATAAAAAATTAAAAAATTAGATGTTGCTGCCCTCTTTTTGGGTTTGGGGAGAAAATTGTCTTTTTTTT
Source organism: Crenichthys baileyi (assembly GCA_036173005.1). Taxonomy (NCBI): domain Eukaryota; kingdom Metazoa; phylum Chordata; class Actinopteri; order Cyprinodontiformes; family Goodeidae; genus Crenichthys; species Crenichthys baileyi. The sequence goes on from JAHHUM010000333.1 coordinate 458,400, forward strand.
AAACCGTTCTTTATCCTTTAACACTTCCCAATACATGCTGCCTCTAAAAAGCTCAACAAGTGAGATTAGTTTGACTAAAATCAAATCCCGCCCAAAAAAATTATTTTAAACTGTTATGAAAGTTTTTTTGTTTTAAATTTAAAGACTTCTGAACAAATTCAATGTTGAACAAACCTGATTAAAAAACTAAATTGTAGGGTTAAAAAAAGTAAATTTAACTTCTCTTTTTGGTCTGGTTTATTCCCCTTTTTTTTAAAAACTTTCTTCTTGTTTTTGTTTTAATTTGTAGCTCCCCCTGATGCTGGAAACTTTTGAAAACTTCACCCCAAAATGAGACCCCCCCATAACCCGCAGTGGACCAAAAATGGGAAGAGATCAACCCCCATTACTCTTTTCTACAATAATAAGGAAAGGGCCAAACATAACTCACTCTGAAGGAAATGGAAAACATACACAGTCTCAGGTCTAACCAGTGCCACTAGATACAATTTCACTCTCTTCACTGTGTTTGACTATGCACCAAGCAGAGGAAAAACCATCACTGCAGTCACTGGTAAGATGTTTGTTGTTTGTTATAGTATTTTGGAGATAACTAGTCTACATAGTAGATTGTAAACAATAAAAGAAAAAAAAACATACGAAAACATTAAGGTTAACGTTAAGATTTATTTGCCAGATTTTAAAATTCCATACTCAGTATACAAAAACAACTAAAAACAAACTAATCAGATTCAGCAAGAGAACAGCTTTGTTACAGAAGCCCCTTTTCCATTGCTTTCAAAAGCTCAGGGCACGTTTTGATACATATTTACCTGGGTAATTTTCACTTTTAATTCATGGGTAAAAGGCCCTGGTCTCAAGTAGGTCTTTTCAGATGTCCCCGGGATTGTTAAAGGCGCGGGGTTGTGTGCAGCAAGGCATTGCACCATCAGCTGCAGTGATTGTGACGATGACTATACAAATTTATAATTTTTATACCATTAATTTGTCCATTTGTATGTGGAGCAAACCTAACTGCACCTACTGGTAAGATGTCTGATGTGACATTACTACAAAAACACTTCAGGGTCTAATTTGAAAAAAAACAAACACTACAGGGATTGTAGCGCAGTATAGATCTTTATTATTTACTTATTTTTTTACAAATCATTTTGTGAAATGGGACAAAAGAAAACAAGAACTCTGTAACAGACTGTAAGTTATTTTTTATTTTTATCACTGCAATTAAAAACTGCGCTTCTGTATGTTTTATTTTCTGTTGTCATTTCCTCCAGTGGTGTCTTCAGACATTGTTATAAAGCGCTTTGTGGACAGAGTCACTCTACAGTGGGGGAATCCAAATAAAGGCTGGAAATATCAGCTTTATGTTGACGACCCTGATGCAGAAATTACTCAAAACGATTTTGAAAACATTGTGTCATATTCAGTCACCAATCTGAAGCCTGGATCAAAGTATTCATTCAACATTACCACTATTTTCTCTGAGTTCAACCGCACTACTCACTCTGGTTTCATAGTAACAAGTAGGTACACAGGCGTTTACTATCATACAAAAAGTAAAAACTAAATTTATGTAAAATTATACGTATTATTATTGAATTGAGTGTGAAGAAACAAACATTTTTTGTCTAAAACACGTGTTCCTATCTACTCCAGCAATCGACTGCGGTAGTGTAACCTGGCATGTTACCAACTCATCAATCTGGGGAACAGTTGAAGGCTTGTTCTCTAAAGCGACTGCCTCGAATAAATCTAAAACTCATGTCAGTCCAGTAGGGAAAACCGTGTCATTTACTGACCTCCACCCTGGTGCAACCTATGAGATCTCTCTTGAGTATAATCTGTCCTCCACACTTCTTCCACAATGTAGCATCAAACTACCAATCGGTAAGTACAAATCTCTCTCACACTAACATATTTATATAACATAAGTTATATTAAACTCATAATACGTCTTAGTATATTTCACTGTATAGGTAAAAGGAAGTGGACTTCCACTTAATTGTTATTATTAATGTTTTTAAGTGTCACATAGTTACTTTAAAAGAGCATCGAAATACATTTTTATCTATTAAGGTAATTAAGTTGAAAGTGAAATATTTTTTATCAGATCTGTGTTCATGATATATAAATGAATATATTCAGTGGTTTCCCGATTGAATAAATAATTATTTTTTTGTTTTTTTTATTTTATTTGATTAATCTTCTGATTTCTTTCTTCCTCCCAGTTCCTCCTTCTTTAACTGCTCGCTGCAGCTACTGGGCTTCTGGTTATGGTTACTGGGATTAGCTGGGACACACCGGGTGGTTTGTGTGGACGGCTGTTTGAGGTTCACATAAATGGAAAACGTTCTTAGTAGATAGAAAGGAGAGTCAACTCACTGTAAATGGACTTCAGGCCTGCCAGAAGATTTTGAAGTTTCTTTAACTTCAAAGCTGGTAACAGAATTTGGAAACAGAAGTTCTGAACCATCAGTTTTTATTTGTTCAACTGATAACAGAGGTAATGAAAAGTAATCCAGGACAACATTTTCTGTTCTGCTTTATTAAGTTATTATTTCTCTGAGCTAATAAATGTATCCTTTCAGGAGTCATCGCCGGATCCGTGCTTGGTGTGCTGCTTTTTTGTGTTCTGATCGCTGTGATTGCGCTTATTGTTCTGAAAAGACCAGATATTATGCGGTTGGTGCTCCTCAATGACAGAAATCATCAAATCATATCTATGAAATTTAACATTTCAGTCTTCATATTGATAAAAGAGTTTTATTCCTTCATACAGCAGAAAAATGCCATTCATATCTGGTTTTAAAACAACTGATACAAAGGAGAAGTGAGTATGAGTTTGCTCAAGTCCAAGTTAAAATATGAGTCAGCAACACTCTAAACTTGCGTGTTTCTCTGTGTTGTAATGTTTATTTCTTCAAGTCTACAGATTGATGAAATATTCTTCATCTGCTTTTTTCTTTCAGATCTGTTTCTGTCGCCAGATTTCCAAACCACTTCCACCAGCTGAGTTTGGATGAAAACAGAGGTTTCAGTCAGGAATATGAGGTGCACAATTAAATGTTATCTTCCTTTACTATGATTTTAACATTCTTCCTCTCACACACTGTACATATTTCAGTTATAAAGTGATTAACTTCATGGTGTGTCATATGCCACTTTCATCTAGAGCCTTGCTCCTGTTGGCGCAGACCAGACATGTAAGGCAGCTGTTCTACCAGAAAACAAAGAGAAGAACCGTTTTAACATCCTGCCTTGTAAGTGGAGTCTTCTTGTTGGTCCATGTTTTCATGGAAAGACCATTTATTTCTGCATTGCCATTTCAGAGTCTCTCTCTTTCTTCAATAGATGACTGGTGTCGAGTGAAGCTTAATAGATCAACCCCCAATGAAAGCTCAGACTATATAAATGCCAGTTACATACCAGTAAGTGTCCATATTAATGCCACAGCTGCTTAGAGCAGGACCTTTCTTTTCTCCAGGACTTGAAGTAGAGTCTGGAGTTGTTAAAGTTGTTTTAACATGTTGTTCTCAATATATTTTACTAATTTCACCTAATGTCTACAGCTGGAAGATGATGCTTGATCCTATAAATTATACAGCGACATTCAATAACTAAATAGAAATTGAACTGAATGATCCTCTTTCAGGATTCTGTTGGGGTTTCCCTCCCTATGTCTAGATTTTTAGGTATAACTTTCTATTTTCTGCTTTAATCATATTTAAAGATCTTATCCTGTTACGGTTTAGGTACAAAAAGATTACAATTAATTGTATGAACGAAGAAAGTTGCGTCAAATCTATCAATTAATATCCAGAAATATGAATTGAATCAGTACTATAATATAAGGACTGAGAAAAGTGTCCATGACATAATAATAAAAAAAAACCTGACTTTATGGCCTTATAGCTTAGAAGAAGATTAAAAAGTAATTCAAGATGTTTAAAATGTGCTAAATTCTTCCATTTGTGATTCTTTAGCTGCATGTGCATGCTGCCGTGATGGTGCGGTGCCGCATATTTAAAACTTTTCCACATGTTTTTTCTTTTGTTTTCCTTTTTTAAAAGTTACAGGTTTTCTGTGGTCCACTTAATGTATGAAATTCAGACAAAATGCAATCAAATCTGTTTGTTTTCAAGGACACCTATAAAATTCTAATGATATTTTAGGGACATGATGCAGGATATAAATGTGTTTTAAATGTCGTCCTTCTTGAAAACCAGTGCTACTGAAAAAACATCCATGGTTTCAGGCCCAGATCTACGGACACCTTTACTGCCACCTCACAGTAAATAAAATGGCATTTGGTATTTTATTTTACCATAAGCAGTTTACTGGAGTAACACAGAATGTGTTTCACTTTTACGTGTGGGTACCTGCATAACGCGTAAACATACCTGAAGAATGAAAAGGACAGAAAACATCAAATAAACACCAGTGCTTTAAAAAAGTATTTGGTTTGAATTGGCTTTTTCCCTTAATAAATACTATGATTATTGTTGGTACTCGGGTTATCTTTGTGTGATATTAAAATGTTGGATCTGAAACATTAAAATGCGACAAAAAGACAAAAACAGAGGAAATCTGTAGGAGGGCAAAACTGTAAATAATTTTAGGCTGTCTCGTTAAAGCTTAAAGTTTCAAATTGCACAGGCTAAAATAAATTAGCAAATAACTTAGTATACTGATTTTTTACTTTATTACCCTAATGCTTCTTTCTTTACCTCCAGTGTTTTTTGTGTCTCTGCGGCCACCTTTCTTTATCTCTTTCTTGGTCTCAGTCTTCTCCATAAAAAGGGTGTAACCACATTATTGAATAAAAATGAAAATAAGATGAAATTAAATGTCTTATTTTATTGTTTGAATATATGAACAGAGTTTATTATTTGTGATTTTTTAGGTAGATACACCTAACTAGTTGTTTCATTATACCTTCAGGTTTGTCTTGGACTTTGCCTTCCTTATAATGATTGCTATAGTCTGTAACTGCTTTAATTTGAACATTTTCTTTAACAGCAGCCACATAAACTGACAAAAAGGTATTTATTTTGCTGCTGAGCTACAAAGAACCTCACAAAAAGTGACAATTTCTCTTTAGGGCTACAACAGCAACAAAGAGTATATCGCCTCTCAGGGTCCTCTGCCCTCCACAGTCAGTGATTTCTGGAGGATGGTTTGGGAAGAGAAAGTGAGGAGAATTGTCATGGTTACCAACCACATCGAAGCAGGACGGGTACAATTTTAAAAGTCAAAAGTTATTTCATCGCCAGATTTTAAAGGAATTATAAATACGAGATAAAAAGCAAGTTGTTTAAACAGAACAAATATAATCAGAACCTTTTACATTTTTTTATGCATAGAAAAAATGCGAGAAATATTGGCCTGAAGACATGAAGCGGTGTGTTTATGGAGAGGTGTTGGTCACTGGAACATCTGAGCTCAAGGAACCCAACTGGACACTAAGGGAGTTTAGAGTGAAACTTGTACATGCCATGTCTTACATTTGAGATATTAATATTAAAATTGAGTCAAATTAAACTCTTTATGAGTTATATCACTGCTTCAGTGTTTCTGTGAAGTCATACTAGATGTTTGAGTGAATATTCATCTTTCCATGTAGAAAAACACCTCAGAGGAACGTACAGTCAAACATTTCCACCTCACTGTCTGGCCTGATCGTGGAGTCCCAGAGAGCACAGAAGTCCTGATCCGGTTCAGAGGACTCATGAGACGACACATAGAGAGTGAAGGTTCTGAGGCACCAACTGTGGTTCACTGCAGGTACACAAAAGGATTATGGGGCATCTTGGAGAAATCATCTCTGAAGTTTACAAGCTACCAGCTAATCTAATGACATGTTATCATATTCATATGGCCACAGGTACATGAACTTATACACAGAACTGATGATTGATTGATTTCATTAACATTAAATAACGATAATGATCTCAAAATGCTGTGCTTTACGTAAACATATCACTGTTTCTAGCACAGAACTTTCAAACTTTGCTGGACAGGCTGCTTGTCATAGTCATAATACAAATTTATTTCTATTTCTTAATGCATTTCTCTGTTAACAAGATCATAAAAAAGTTATAGTTATACTTTTTGCAAATAATATCCATTTCTATATCGTGACTGAATATGTTGGTGACTTGTATGTTCTGTGAGAATCTGACCATGCATCTGACTGTTAGATGTATGTTAACTAGATGTTCATCCCTGAACTGCTCACATCAATAGGCATGCATGCACCACCCCAGTGCAGCAGCAGTGGGGCATTAAATAGGGCTTCTGATCAGCTGATATCAGAGTTAATTTAAAACAAACAGTAACAGCAATCTCAAATTTTCATTTTTTTCTAGTTTTATCTATTAGCTGCAGCACTGACAACGACCAGCAGCTTTCTGCAAAATAAAATGTATAGATGCAGAGTATTTTTTCCAAATTCTTTGCAGGTAAATTTCCCATATTACACATGAATAACCTGTTTTAAGGAAAAAATTTTGAAAGTTGTGATTCTAATCTGATTTTAAAATACAAAGTGGGTGTTTTGTATTTGATGGCACCAGAGCTGCATTCTTTCTTTGCAGTGACGGGGTGGGAAGGACGGGCACTTTCATCGCCCTGGACGTACTGCTTCAGCAGCTGGAGACAGAACAAGCAGTCGGCATCAAGGAATTTTTACACAAGATGAGACTGCATCGATCACACATGGTGCAGACTGAGGTAAAACGGTTTTGTGTTGCTTCAAGCTAATTGCTTTATTGGTTAAATACCAGTTTAGAATCAGCTTGTATCACACATTGCTGACAACAAAATCGTGTTTGCCAATTTGTTTGTACCAAAAATAAGACTTTTCTGGTGAAACATTTCAACAGTGTAACTAAATTACCCTCCTAGAGCCTTTAAACATGCTGAATCTGACAGTTTAATAAATGATTTCTAGTCCTTAAACTTACAAAACAGGTTTGACCCTTATTCAGTCATTTCTTAGAGCAATAACAGATTTCTATACTTCTATCTTGGTCCAGCTACAGCATGGTGTGCAAGTGTTAAAATCTGCTTGTTTTAATGACCGGATGTCAGGGTAGGGTTAGGGTACTCTGCACAACCTTGATAGAGAAAATACAGAACTTCGTATTAAATGTATTATATGGATAGAGCCCAGATAGATTGAATGCATGTGTTAATACTATAATAAGAAATATAATCATGATGCTGTTTTTTTTATTCAATTATTGTAAGGCACGGTCGCTACATGCTCATCCAGGAGGAGTGGCTGCTACAAGTCTCTGACTCGATGAAATCTGCTGGGTTTCCTTAGATAGAAAAACTTTTTATCCAATTTGAATAAATAACTAACTCTGACTGCACTGTTCAATGATTAGGATTAATTGGAATGTATGTACCTGACGAGTCTCTGACTCAATGCAATCTGCTGGGTTTCCTTAGATAGAAAAACTTTTTGAAAAAACAATTTGAATAAATAACTGAATCTAACTGCACTGTTCAATGGTTAGGGTTATTGGAATGTATGTACCTGACTTTGTGTACATATGTTGTGATTTGGCGCTATGTAAATAAACTGAATGGAATTGAATTAAGGCCTTAAGAATAAGGATATTAAGGCCTGAAAGCAACTTATTTTACTGTTCTTTGCATTCTGAATTACAAGGATCACAATTAGGGTTTGGCTAACAGTAATTTTTAGCAGTTCTGCTTAAAGAAAGTGTCAGTGTCCAAATTAGCGCATTGCAAAATGTTGTGTTTTAAACAATGACACTTTTTTTCAATTTCTTCTTAGTCCCAGTATGTTTTCCTGCACCAGTGCATCATGGACAGCCTGCAGCTAGATGTGACCCAAGAGGAGCACATTTATGAGAACGCCGACTTGATATATGATATTGCCATCCCTCTTCCAGAACTTCCTTAACACAAAACTAATTAAGTGTCATACCTGCAGTAAATACAGTTAATAATTATTAAATAATTATTGTGCCAAGATGCTACTGAACTTTAAATACATTTCTGCGTTATGTTCTTGTAATATATTCATAAACACTCTACCAAAAAATGTATAAAATAAGACTATGAAGCATTAACTTAGAAGTACTGAACAAAGCATCATATGCAGAGGCTGGCTGAGGTGAAAACAGAGCTCTTTAATAATGAAAATCAAATACCTTGCAGTGGGAATCGCAGGATGAACCAATGTTGATGCATGGGCAGTGTAACAGCAAAGATAAACAGAGAACCATGCAGTTTAATGGAGAGAATCAGCAGGGAACAAGAGAACCGGAGAACATATATAGAGGCAAAGGCAGAGAAATGACAGGTAAACCGGACGAGTTAAGCAGAGGAAATAAGTTGCAGCTGAAAGGCAGGAGAAAGGCAGAACAGCTGAAAGAGGAAGGCTGATTAACATGAATGTAGCAGAAACTCAAATAAACAAAGGGACGTATGTAACTCAAATAAAAAATAAAGAGCACAGGGAAATGAACAGAAGAAGACAAGACCTGGACAACACAACAAACAGCAAGAAAAGGGGAAAATATACTGAAGAAAATCAAAACTCTAATGTCTTAGGATCGGGACACAAAGCTCAATTCAGCCTAAAAGGATTGTGTTTTAAAAATTGCTGGATCTACATTCAAATAAAAAAATGAACTTCAGCGTCTCCAAGGCCAAAACAACAAACAAAATCCCCTCTTCTAATAAGAAATAAAACTCTTATCTACTAGAAAAAGCACATTGCCTTAACTCCTTGGCTGGTGTCGAAAGAAGATAACTGAAATAAAACAGCAGAGAAATCCTAACCTAGTGGCCCACTAACACAAAATAAAACAGGTCACCAACACAAAAATCTAGCCACAGACTTTCTCTTGGTACTCAGTGTTAGGGTTTTATAGGAAATCACAACCACAGAGCCCATGCATCACAAAGGCCCAGAGGGAAGGGGTGTGGTATTGGGTAATTGTAGGTTTGATACAGTTCACTGATGAGAACTGCAGCGACTTCAGCTGTGCAGGTGTGACAGAGACCCTAGAGGTCAGTGGATGTATGAAGGATGAAGCAATTCATGGAGAAACTGAAAATAAAACCATGTGAAGACTTGGGGTGATTGTGTTGAATAACCTTTTCTGCTCACAGTGTGTGTACAATGAATAGCGTGTATACGATTGCAGAACATTAACCTACAAGAGTGAGTTTAGTTTATAACAAGACACGATTTTTTTTTCAATCATATTTTGGGCTTTCGGTTGTCAAACATACAGTCAGACAACTGATTTGCATTTTGTTGAATTCAGGGCCAGTTTTAATTTCAGCTCAATAGCTTCAGCTTTTTTCAACAGTTGTGCAGAGAAGGTGCTTCTGTACAAATGGAAGTTTATTCAGATTATAAATGTGTTTTTGATGGATTTGGTTCCTGTTCAAGAAAAAAAAGAAAACTAGAATAGATTATTGTTGGGGTTCCCAAACATTTCAGGTCAGACTGGCGACCCCCTACAAATACTTTCACTATATATTTATTTATTTAATAAATAAATATAGATGGAAATAATTACATGTATTTTTAAATACATTTATTTTTAAAATTACATTTAATTATTAAATGTAATAATTTAACAGGTATATTTATTATTTAAAGAGACAATTATTCAATTGTGCATTTCAGAATTCAATGATATATTAAATCATTTAATAATGTATTAAATAAATTGTTCATTTAGATATTTGTTGTATTTCTCAATATCTTTGTTTAATTTTGTTCGTTTTGATCCTCCATAGCCTCAGGGTCACATCAGGATGATTCTGAAAAGAATCCCGTGACCCCCCCGGGGGGTCCCGACACCCATGTTGTGGACCCTTGGATTGTGGGGGAGCGCTGTCTGATACTATAAGGATAAATATATATACATAGAATTCTCTGAATTTTATTTGATTGCTTAGGGTTGCAAAAAAGTTAACCATTTTACTAGCTACAAAATCAAATGTATTAATTTTATTCAATTTATTTTATTCAATTTATTCAATGAGTATTGTATCATGTCAAAACATCCTTTTCAGTGTTGATGTGCAGCACAATGAAGTAAAGCAAAAATAAAAGAAAATCGCCTCAAGACTGAAGATTCTTATTTTGAAACAATCTTTGGTTAAATAGAGGATAAAATGAACAGGTAAAAAGAGAAAAAAAAATTAAGATTTAAGTACGGTGACCCAGAGGTCTCAGGCCAAATACAGAAGCCAAACATTCAGGGGCTGCCTCCTTTGAAGGCTGCATTTGTAGGCCGATTACATCACAGCGAGGCGGCGAAGGCTGTTCAAATTCGAAGGCTCGTCGAAATGTGCCCTTCCTTTGCCCAGATTTGAAGGATGGGTCCGGTGTTTCCTTCGTGGCCCACCCTATCCCATGATTCAGTGCGGGTCCAAGTGGGTTGTTCAAACGGAAGTTGCAATGGCGCCTTCTGTGATGTTTTTGGGCGAAAATATAGCTAACTCCCGCTGACTCTGTCCAAAGAGTGGAAGTTAAGTCAGATGTTATGTTATCTATGTTAATGTTTGATTTGGTTATGCTCTACAAATGAATTAATTTAAACTTTGTTCAGAAAGTTGATGTGTCAGTGCTGAAGTTGTTTAACGTTTAACAATTAAACTAATGCTATTTGTCAATGTATTTTATTTAAAGTGTTATATTTTTATATCTATGAAAAAAATATTTTTAGCATTTTAAAAGGCTGATTACTAAACAAGAGTAAAATTAAAAGAAAATAGAATTTTTAAACAAAATAGGATTATAAGCCATCAGAAATATGTAAAGGAGTAAATAAAAACTGTTGTGGCTTTTTGTATTAGTGCTGTGGCTTTTGGATATGACCTGACACCTATAGGTATCACGACCAGAGACAGAGAACCCAAATTCAGCCAAACACAAAGTGATAAGTAAAAAGGTTTATTCAGAAACTCAGGATCAGAGAGCAGAAGAACAGCAGTCAGCTTCCAGGAACCACTGAGAACAGAGAGACTAGTTAGTGGCTGAATAAAACTCAGGATCTGCAAGGAGTTAGATAAAGCCACTAACCTTCTCAGTCTGGTGATGAGGCACAGAATCCAGAGGAGGAAGAGATCCAGACAGTTAATGAGGAAGCGTCCAACACACTGAAGTCAGATTGCCGACTGATCCAAATCCTCCGGGGAACCAGCTGACGCTGTGACAGGAACACAGAGAGCTGTGATTGTCCTCTTGACAATAAATCCAGGCAGACTAGAGAGCCAGGCGAACTCAGGCTGAATAAACCAGTGGCTAGGCTGAGACGTAAATCCAGGGACAGAAACAGGGTCGAATTCCAGGGCTAGAGGCGTCAGACAAGGGGCAGGCAGAAACATAAACCAGAGGCAGAAAACAGAGTCGAAATCCAAAATCCAATCCGTCAGACGAGGAGCAGGCAAGAGGGAATAATCCGTAAGGCAAGGCAAGGCAAGGCAAGGCAAGGCAAGGCAAGGCAAGGCAAGGCAAGGCAAGGCAAGGCAAGGTCAAGGAACGAGATCAGTCAGGAAGGAACGCTGGATAACTACTCACAAATGTTTTTGAAAATCTGGCACCGTCTTCCTGTCAGAGGGCTGTATATAAATGCAGCTCCACAGGTGTGTGGCATGACGGTGATTGCGCAGCAGCGCAGCAGCAGACAGGTGAAGCAGATGAGTTAATTGCATGAGTGAGAGCAGAGCAGGCAGACGGGCCAGAATCAGGCCACCATATTTAAGCAATAACTAGCTTTCTATTTACACTGACCAACTTGACAACTATATTAAGAAGTACTTCTTCTTTTAAAGTCTGAGTGAGGTTGAGACCAAACTGTGAAATATGCAGTCTGACACATACGTTCTGTATTTCCATTTACTTCCTGCTTATTTTCTCCCATGTCAAATTCCATGATTTTTTTATTTATGCCCACAATGTCCATTCACACTATTTGTGAATGGCATGACTCCTAAATGTTTTTCATCCAGATCGTTTAGAAAAGAAGACGAGATATTATTTTTCTACCTGTTTCTGGCTCATTGTCTAAAAAAAGCAGAAGGAAATAAACCAAAAATATTCTGTTGTTGTGATCTCTTATTCAATTTAGCTGTTAGTTAACAGTTTAAGATGAAGTAAATTACATTTCTACATACGTTTAATCTTGGGAAACACTTGATTTTTCTTATTTACCAATGCAGGACACCCTTCCCCAAATACATTCTTTTTTTTTTTTTTTTGCTGCTATAACCTGTTTCCCCTCTATTTTGTTTCTGATGTTTTATTATTCAACATCCTCGTGAAAACTGGCCTTAAAACTGCAACTGTTGAGGTGTTATGTTTATATTTGTGAAATGTAAAAAATAAGCCCCGAAGTAAAAGGGAAGTTGGGTGATGTATCTGCATCAAGAATTAAGATGAAAGCAGGATTCCTGTTGTAACATCAGAGTACTAATGGTTGCCAGAAAAATAGATGGTCTAGATGGACTTTATCAGAAGATCTTTTTTCTTACACTAGTTGAACCTCAATGATTATTCATCTCTGCATCTAAGCAGCGCTGAAGTAAAGGTGCTCTTATTAATTTCTATAGAGCTTATTTTGGGTGATACCGCTGCTTCACGTTTAAAATATCTGAATATATCCTTTACCATATTATTAAAATGTAATGATAAGCTAACGGATACACAGGCAGCCTGTTCCCTCTCACTGAACACTGTAATCCAGCATGACTATTGAATAAATTAGAGCACAGGATTAGATCTGTGTGAAAGAAGATCATTAAAGCTCAGTTATAAAACTTCGTAACACCACATTTTTACCTTTGAACAACAGTTACAAAAAGCTCTTTGACATGTTTTAATTTTTATGGAGACCAGCATGTAACACAGTTCAATAAACACTGGGTTGACTTTTGCTCTGTCAGTCATATTTTTAGTTTGCAGTTCCTTATTGGCCCTAACCACAAGGAACACAGAAAAAAATCACAACTTGCTGAAACTGGCCGAACTAAAAGCAGCCAGCAAAATCTTTGGTAAAAATGACCTCAGAATAAGATTTTCATTGGAGACTGTAAGAATTACAATGTCCACATTACAAGACATATAGTAACATTTTGTTTTAGTGTTTATAAAATTCAAAAAAAGTCTGTCTTCCTTTATTTACTCATGATAAAAGTGCTCAATTAGTCACAGTTACAGTGGATAGCAATCAACATTAATAAACATTCAAAACAGGCATGACTGATGTACCTTTGACGATGTACACTATGACCGTTAATAAGGAAGTAACAGGCGGGGCAAAGGTCTCTGCGTTCAAGTCAAAAAAAGGAGAAGCAGTTATTTGTTTGTCACTTGTGAGTAAGAGAAGGGACCAGAGGTTACAAAAGGAGGACCTGGTTAGGAATTAAAAGTCAACACCACTGGACTTATTACCGGACTGATTCAGCCTCAAGCTCGGGGAAATTTGTTGTTTTAGTCAACATATGAGGTGGCCATACTGGAAGCAGAGAGCTGAGGTTTATCTGAGAGCAGAAAAGGGTCTCTGCATGTTCATAGTACGCATGTAAGTAAGAATCAATAACAGAGATGAAGCTTTTATCCTTCAAATCCACCTCAAACCACCTGTTGCAGGGTGTCTGCCTCAGCCTGCTTTGGGTAAGTTATCCTTTTTACATCCACTGTGGTTAGAGAGTGTAGCTTAGTTCAAAAGGCTAAACCTCAACAAAAGGAAACCGTTTTACCACAGTAAAGGCTGTGTCATGGCTGTACTTAAGTTCAATAAGAAAAACCATTGCTATAAAAGTCAGTATTGACAGAAGGCAGCACCACTAAAAAACATTTTATAACTTAGAGATGATTGACTTTCTTAGACTGGGAAAAATGAATCATTCTTTCAGAGTTGAAACAAAGGCATGAACGAACGAAGGTATTAATATTTTAAATTCTTTGTTTAAACTCAAGTTTCACAATATTTATCCTAATGAACCTAATATTTATCCCAGATAAAGTTAAGTTTTATGGCACCCCTGTTTACTTAGGCTTGTTTGCTTCTATTCAAAAAAGCAACAAATAAAAGTCCAAGTTTGGCGCTGAATCAGTTTTTAATTGGATTGTTCAGTGTACCTATTTATTTGGGGTTCAGTGAGACTTCCTAAATACTGAAATAATTTACATCATATTTGCATATAACATCCTCTCATGACTTCTCTCAGTGCTCTGTCATTGCATGATGTAGTTTAGACTTCTAAATAACAGATGTACAATAGATTGCACAAGCTTTATGTCAACATTGAAGATTTTATAGTCAGATTAACCATAAAAAGTCAAATTTTGTGTAAAAGGTTGATGTCTTTGTCCTGTTTTAGGTTGTAGCAAACTGCAATTCAACAGAACCGAACATAAATATGGTAAATCTGACAGTAAGGTCAGAAACGTCTTCGTCAACAACACCAACAACAACAACAACAACAACAACAACACCTTGTTAGTATGATTTGTTTTTATAACCTTTTTTGTTTTGGCACTGATAGGTCAGTAATTCACAAATAATTTCAATGCTTTCTCCTGGATGACACTCTCCACTTTTGTTTACTACAGCTCCTCCTCCTAATGTAGACAAAGTAGAAGCTGTGACTCAGAATGAAAGCAGTATAACTCTGAGGTGGAATAAGGTTGATGACATCTCAACATACAGTCTGGAGATTGGAGAAGTTGAACAGATTGAAGTGAATGACATTTCTGGAGAACCAGTAGTATATGTGGCCTCTGGTCTGACTGCTGGGAGAAGATACAGTTTCACTCTTTTTACTGTGCTCAATGGACTCTACAGCTCTGGATATTCATTTACTGCTGTGACAGGTAGGGGATCTTCTAGTGCTCATATGTATCAAGATATGTTGAGATAATTGGCATCAGCAACCATCTGGAACACTTTAATGTCTTTAATCTGACAAAAACCTTTTTATCATAATGTATGGTATCATTTCTAATTCATCTTACATTATAGGTGATCATAAAAGGTAATAATCAGTTTGTGTATATCAAAAACACCTTAATAATGTCTAATGCAAAGATTAATAATAAATCCATGTTGCTTTCATGGAATGGTTGTTTCTGGAAAACCTTTCCAACTGAATTGGCATAATTTATCATAAAACCTGTTTTTTAATTGTAGTTAATTTTTTATGTTTTCACATTTAACCCACTGTGATCCTAACATATTTTAAATAATTTAGGGCTAAGATTGAAAGAACAGTCTGGCTTCTTTATTGCTGATCCTGGGTTGAACCTCCTCTTACCTTCAAAACTGCCTTATTTCTGATTTACAACATTCAACAAACTGTCACGAACATTCTTCCATATCGACATGATAGCATAAGGACATAAGGATGTTAGTGTGTATTGCTGCAACAAAATGTTAGTTGTAGTTGATGCAGATTTGTTGGTTCAACATCCACGATGCAAACCTCTTGTGAGGTCTTCTCCTGCTGGAACCCATCAGCCTTAAGGCTCCACATGCTGTGCATTCAGAGATGGTATTTTGCATTTTATTTGAGCTTCTATTGAATTTCTATCATCTTGAACCAGTTACTTCATTCTCCCCTGACCTTAATAAAGCATTATCGTCTGTTTTGGATCATTCTAAACCAGAGAGATGGTTGTGCATGAAAACCCCAGATCAGTAGTCTCTGAAATATTCCGAACTGCCTGTCAGGCATCAAATACTGTCACATTCAAAGTCACTCAAATTCCCGTTAATCTCCATTCTCATGCCCAGATATATTTTCAAACTGTCTTCTCCACATCTAGATGACTACATGCAGTGAGTTGCCATCAAAACAACGTCTAATTTGCTATTCGTGTTGAAAACATAAACAGTTTACCGAAGTGTTGAGCAACTCATAATATCATAAGGAAATAATTATTATTTACTTTACTGTTTAGGTGTGGTCTGCATTGGCAAACATAATTTGTTTTTCTTGTGCATATTCATGACACCCCTTGATGGTATGGAACCCTGGGAGATGAGTGGGTGCATTAATATACAAGCGTTAGTTGTATGTGCTAATAAATACATAACTCATGACAGTTATGTATTCATGTATCTATTTATCCACATGTGTTTGCGTTTTGATCATTTCCTTGTTGTTTATTTATGCTCTATAGGTCTTCCCGTATTAGGGTTTGATTTCTCTGTGTTCATTTTTGTTTGCAAGGTGTTTCCATATAAGTTTATTGCTTTATGCTAAGTTTATTTGTGTATTTAGATTTATTTCTCTTAGATCAGTGTGAGTGTTTCTTTGTGTCTTCAGCTTCCTTTGTGAAGTAATGTACCTCCCTCAGCGTCTCTGCTGTCATTCTGCAACAGCTATTCCATCTGGTTCCTTTGTCATTTCCACCCCTGCCTGAGTATTTAATCTCCTGGTTTTTCATTGTTCCTTGCTGGATTCTTCCATTACTTTGTCCATTAGACTGCCTGTTTCTCTGTCTGTACTCCATGTCCTGTTCGCCCTGCTAATACCTGTAAATTTAACCATTTTGTTCTCTTGTCTTTTTATTGTTTAAATACAATATTTTTGTGAGACTGTCAAAGTGTAGTTTGCAGGGAGACTGCTGTCATCCTTAGAAAGAAAATGTACAAATGTTTCAGTTCAATTCTGTTAATATTTCCCCTTTTACTGTTCATATTGTAGCTCCTCCTGATGCTGGAAACTTTGAACACATCACACAAAATGAGACCTCCATAACCCTGCAGTGGACCAAAGTGGAAGAGATCAACACCTATACTCTTCGCTACAATAATAAGGAGGTCAACATAACTCACTCTGAAGGAAATGCAACATACACAGTCTCAGGTCTGACCAGTGCCACTAGATACAATTTCACTCTCTTCACTGTGTTTGACTATGCACCAAGCAGAGGAAAAACCATCAATGCAGTCACTGGTAAGATGCTTGTTGTTTGTTTCTAATAGTTACTGGAGATCCACATTTTATATGTAGTTTGACTGGCTGATTTAAACTTGAATTTGAATGATTTTGTGCTTTTTCATTAATAAAAATGACATCAACATCGTAGAAAAGAAATTAATTATATTCTGTCAGGTGATTTTCTAAACTTCTGTCCTCATATTTTTCTCTCCTAGTTACTCAGAAACAACAATAATAGAAACAATTCATCAAACTTCATAAGAGAAGAGGCTTATTATAATATTTGGTTAGAAATAGTAATAATAGATGTTTGCTGCCCTCTCTGGTTGGTGGAGAAATTGTCTTTTTGTTACACGTTCTTTATCCTTTAACACTTTCTACTACATGCTGCTCTAAAAGCTCAACAAGTGAGATTAGTTTGACTAAATCAAATCCCTGCAACAATTATATAAACTGTTATGAACAGATGTTTGTTGTTTTATTAACGACTTCTGAACAATTCAATGTTGAACAAAACTGATTAAAACTAAATTGTAGCTTAAAATGAGTAATTTAACTGTCTGTTTGGATCTGATTTATTACTTTTTAATAAAAGCTTCTTCTTGTTCTTGTTCATATTGTAGCTCCTCCTGATACTGGAAACTTTGAACACATCACACAAAATGAGACCTCCATAACCCTGCAGTGGACCAAAGTGGAAGAGATCAACACCTATACTCTTCGCTACAATAATAAGGAGGTCAACATAACTCACTCTGAAGGAAATGCAACATACACAGTCTCAGGTCTAACCAGTGCCACTAGATACAATTTCACTCTCTTCACTGTGTTTGACTATGCACCAAGCAGAGGAAAAACCATCAATGCAGTCACTGGTAAGATGCTTGTTGTTTGTTTCTAATAGTTACTGGAGATCCACATTTTATATGTAGTTTGACTGGCTGATTTAAATTTGAATTTGAATGATTTTGTGCTTTTTCATTAATAAAAATGACATCAACATCGTAGAAAAGAAATTAATTATATTCTGTCAGGTGATTTTCTAAACTTCTGTCCTCATATTTTTCTCTCCTAGTTACTCAGAAACAACAATAACAGAAACAATTAATCAAACTTCATAAGAGAAGAGGCTTATTATAATATTTGGTTAGAAATAGTAATAATAGATGTTTGCTGCCCTCTCTGGTTGGTGGAGAAATTGTCTTTTTGTTACGCGTTCTTTATCCTTTAACACTTTCTACTACATGCTGCTCTAAAAGCTCATCAAGTGAGATTAGTTTGACTAAATCAAATCCCTGCAACAATTATATAAACTGTTATGAACAGATGTTTGTTGTTTTATTAACGACTTCTGAACAATTCAATGTTGAACAAAACTGATTAAAACTAAATTGTAGCTTAAAATGAGTAATTTAACTGTCTCTTTGGATCTGATTTATTACTTTTTAATAAAAGCTTCTTCTTGTTCTTGTTCATATTGTAGCTCCTCCTGATACTGGAAACTTTGAAAATATCACACAAAATGAGACCTCCATAACCCTGCAGTGGACCAAAGTGGCAGAGATCAACACCTATACTCTTTGCTACAATAATAAGGAGGTCAACATAACTCACTCTGAAGGAAATGCAACATACACAGTCTCAGGTCTAACCAGTGCCACTAGATACAACTTCACTCTCTTCACTGTGTTTGACTATGCACCAAGCAGAGGAGAATCCATCACTGCAGTCACTGGTAAGATGTTAATTCTTGTAAAATCAGTATGTAATTACCTGCTTTTTTACAAAGAGTTGAAATAAAACCTAATCAAAAACACACACTTGATTGTATGTTATGTGTAAAACATATATCTTTGGCAGTTTTCTTCACTTTTTTCTCTTTCTAGCTCCTGAGAACCCAGCAGATTTCGAGACAATTGGACAAACTGAGACCAGTATAACTCTTCAGTGGAAAGGAGTAACAAACGTCCAGGAGTACATAGTTTCCTTCAATGACAGGGAGATAAATTTTACAGAAACAAAGGAAAATGTGACACACATTATCTCAGACCTGGAAAGTGGAACCACATATAATTTTAGGCTCCTTAGTGTGTTTGATTATGCCAGAAGCAGTGGAACAAACCTAACTGCACCTACTGGTAAGATGTCTGATGTGACCTTATTACAGAAATACTTCAGGGTCCAATTTAAAAACATGAACACTATGTAAATATTCCTGTTTAAGGATTGTAATGCCAAACTAGATCCTTTATTCTTTAATTATTTTTTGCAAACCAGTTTATTACATGGACCAGAACTCTTAACAGTGTAATATTTAAGGTTATTTTTAATTTTTATTACCAAAGGTAACTAAAATGTATGCTTCTGTTTGTTTCGTTTTCTTTCCTCAGTCCCTCCAAAGGTGTCTTCAGTCAGTGTTACGGAGCGCTTTTTGGACAGGGCCACTCTAGAGTTGAACGATGCAAATAAAGGCTGGAAATACAAGGCTGTTGTTAAAGACCCTGATGCAGTAGTTAACGAAAATAATTTTAAAAACATTGTGTCATTTTCGGTCACAAATCTGAAGCCTGGATCAGAGTATTCATTCACCGTCACCACTACTTTTTCTGGACTCAACAGCACTCCTCACCTTGGATTCATAGTAACAAGTATGTACACCGGCCTTCACTATCTTAGACATTTGAACACTGCATTTCTACAACAAAACAGAATTTTGTTCTGTAACAAAACAATTAATAGCTATTCAAGGCCCATTTATATCATGTATTATTTATTGCATTAAATGTTAAATGTTAAAAAATTCTCTTTGAATTTCAGCAATCGACTGCGGTAGTGTAACCTGGCATGTTACCAACTCATCAATCTGGGGAACGGTTGAAGGCTTGTTCTCTAAAGCGACTGCCTCGAATGAATCTAAAACTCATGTCAGTCCAGTAGGGAAAACCGTGTCATTTACTGACCTCCACCCTGGTGCAACCTATGAGATCTCTCTTGAGTATAATCTGTCCTCCACACTTCTTCCACAATGTAGCATCAAACTACCAATCGGTAAGTACAAATCTCTCTCACACTAACATATTTATATAACATAAGTTATATTAAACTCATAATACGTCTTAGTATATTTCACTGTATAGGTAAAAGGAAGTGGACTTCCACTTAATTGTTATTATTAATGTTTTAAGTGTCACATAGTTACTTTAAAAGAGCATCGAAATACATTTTATCTATTAAGGTAATTAAGTTGAAAGTGAAATATTTTTTATCAGATCTGTGTTCATGATATATAATTGAATATATTCAGTGGTCCTGATGAATAAATAATTATTTTTTGTTATTTTTATTTTATTTGATTAATCTTCTGATTCTTTCTTCCTCCCAGTTCCTCCTTCTTTAACTGCTCGCTGCAGCTACTGGGCTTCTGGTTATGGTACTGGGATTAGCTGGGACACACCGGGTGGTGTGTGGACGGCTGTTGAGGTTCACATAAATGGAAAAACGTTCTTAGTAGATAGAAAGGAGAGTCAACTCACTGTAAATGGACTTCAGCCTGCCAGAAGATATGAAGTTTCTTTAACTTCAAAGCTGGTAACAGAATTTGGAAACAGAAGTTCTGAACCATCAGTTTTTATTTGTTCAACTGATAACAGAGGTAATGAAAAGTAATCCAGGACAACATTTTCTGTTCTGCTTTATTAAGTTATTATTTCTCTGAGCTAATAAATGTATCCTTTCAGGAGTCATCGCCGGATCCGTGCTTGGTGTGCTGCTTTTTTGTGTTCTGATCGCTGTGATTGCGCTTATTGTTCTGAAAAGACCAGATATTATCCGGTTGGTGCTTTCTGTTATGTAGAATTACTGCATAATTGTATCCATGAAGTTTAACATGTCAGTGATCAACTCAATTAACATGTGTTTTTCCTTCCTATAGCCGAAAAAAGTCTTTGCTTTCTGGTTCCAAAGAGTCCTATTCAAATGGGAAGTGAGTGTTAGCTTCCATACATCCAAACTAAACTGTCAGTCAGTGTAAATCCCACCCCAAAAAATAATGTACAGCTCTGTGGTGAAATATTTATCTCGTCAGGTTTAAAACATGTTATTTCTACTGTTTTGTTTCAGAATCATTTCTGTAGCCAATTTCCCAGACCACTTTTATCAGATGAGTTTGGATGAAAACAGAGGTTTCAGTCAGGAATATGAGGTGCATAAAAGATTTCAGCAGTTTCATTTTCTTCCTTTTTCACATCCCTAAATAAAGTTTCCATTATCCTTTGAAGCTCAAGTTTATCATTTAGCCCTTGTTTCTTTTCACTGGGTGTTATATATATATTTTACTTCCATTAGTCCCTCGCGCCTGTTGGCTTGGACCAAACACGCAGAGCAGCTACTCTACCAGAAAACAAAGAGAAGAACCGTTTCACCAACATCCTTCCTTGTAAGTCCATCATGTTCCTGTTCGTCCATGTTCTCATGAGCAATAGAATCAAGCTAAGGCTTTTGTGGCATTTTTTTATTTTTAAAATCATTTTTGAATTCTCTTGCTAGATGACTGGAGTCGAGTGAAACTAAATACATCAATTCCAAATGATACCTTGGACTACATAAATGCTAATTACATACAAGTAAGTAAGACTCTATAACCATATGGCTAATTACTGTTAAAAAAGTGGGTAAGATTATCTGGTGCTAAAGTGGTTCAGATCTTATTTTGCGTTTGCAGTACGTTTTGTCATTTACTAAATGTAAATCTCAGCTCATAAAAATCACACGTGGGGTTCCTCAAGGATCCTATCTTTGGGCACTTCAATTTCATATCTTTATGCTCCCCCTAGAAGAGACAATGGAGTACCACAACATCTCTTACAATATGCTGATGACACACAGCTTTTTATTTCTGTATCATCATTTCATCATAGTCTACTACCATC
This sequence comes from Crenichthys baileyi, assembly GCA_036173005.1. Taxonomy (NCBI): domain Eukaryota; kingdom Metazoa; phylum Chordata; class Actinopteri; order Cyprinodontiformes; family Goodeidae; genus Crenichthys; species Crenichthys baileyi. Next base: position 480,281 of record JAHHUM010000333.1, read on the forward strand.
ACTGACAGTGTGACCATAATATTATGAGTGGATAGGCCAGAATCTCCTCCAGCGTAATGCTGAAAAGACAGAAGTGACTGTTTTTGGAGCTACAGTCCATGCTAAAGACCACAGAGAAGGCAAGAAACCTTGGTGTCATTATGGAGCTGAATGTTAACAGCTACAAAAAGTCAACAAACTCATCCTACTGCCATGTTAAAAGCATTGCAAGAATAAAGGGTGTTCTATCAAATCAGGACATTTTGAGTAGGTTAGATAACTGTAATGGTATCTTCACTGACCTGTGTACAAAACGCCTAAATGCTGCTGCCTGAGTCCTGACCAACACCATGATAATGGATCATATGACACCAGTACTTTAACCACTTCACTGGCTACCTGTTTGTACAGGGAGATACTTTAAAATTGTATTATTCTTCTAGGCAAAAGCTCAAAATTATTCATACCCCTGGAAGATTTAGATTTAATGTAATCTCTTAATTTTACCAACAGGTTTCTTTCGATTTGATGTAATAATTATGTTTGCAGCATTTCAGCTCGAGTCTTAACCTGAACCTGACGGCGAACTGTGAAGTGAGCTAATGATTAGGGTGATGGCAAGGAGACCTTCCAACCTCATAGCTTATCACCAAAGATAATTTGTCCTAATATTAGGGAAAACTCACAAAAAGCTGTTCAGCAATTAGAGGAAGCTTTTGATTGCTCTAATGCTAATAAATATAAAAGGGTATTAATAATTCTTTATGTAACATTTTTTAATATAAATGCAAATAAAAACAGATTTAGTATGTCCAAAAGTAACATTGCTGCATTGTCTGTTGAGAGATGCCTGCCTCATTTTCCACGAGAAAAATTTTTCTGGTTGAAGGAAAAGATGTAGAATCTAAATCTGTTAAAGGTATGTACACTTTTGGGCTTCACGGTACTCTTGGCTGCTTCTCTATGCTGTCCAGCCTGTCAGTTTAGGTGGATGTCCATGTCTTGCTTTAAACCTCTCCACAACTTTCTCCCTGACCTGACTGCTGTGTCCCCTTGTCTTCATGGTGCGATTTGTTCACTGATGTTCTCTAACAGACCTGTGAAGACTTCACAAAACATCTCTCTCTCTACTAGGACAAATTACATACATGTGGACTCTATTTACCAATGAAATGACTTCTGATGGCAGTTTGGTTTTATTTAGAGGTATCATGGTAAATGGGACTTTATACAAAATTAAGCTTTACTTTTCAGCTTTTTATTTGTAATAGTTTTGAAAATTAGGTATTTTTTTTCTTCTGTTTTATAAAATGCACAAAGATCCCCTCAAAGCAAGAGTAGATGCAAAGCGCAGCTGTACATAAATAGTTTTGCTCATGTTAGTGCACCCGAGTTTTCTCAGGGGAAGCAGCCTTTGAGATTTGGATCACTGAAGCTTGATTCCTAGTGTTTTATCCAGCTGGTCAATACCTTGGTTGAATCTCTGTAACTTTTTATGTTCAATATGATTTTTTAATGATTAGTATAATTTTTAATAGGTTTCCAAACTGTAAAAGGTATCTTTCTGTGGAACAAGTCATCAAGGGACCTGGTCCGCTTTACAAATTTACATCTGGGTACAAATAAAGCAACATGAGCGAAGGTTTGGAGTAACTACCACTGGTGTTAGTGTTAGTTTTGATATTTATCACTGAACAAACATAAAGCTCTTAACAGAAAGACTTCACTAAACTGAGAGGCACATGATAAAACCTCATAAAACTGTAACAAAAAACAAAACCAAAGAAGGAAGTTGTCAGAATAAGTAGAACATGATAACAAAGTAGTAAAATCATAAGACATGCTGTACATCATTTAGTTGTTTCTGATATGCATTAAGGACACAAACCATCACATATTCTTCATCAGCTTTCATTCGAATTCATACACTTGAATATTATAATCTCCATTTGAAATTGCTTTGCCTGCTTTGGCCTAAATTTAAATTTGTGGATAAGATAAAAAGTCCAAACTTGAACAACAGCTGTAGTTTTTGCTGTGTTTTAGGAGGCCATATGTTAGACCTTGAACTGTAATAAACTGTGTTACACCCTAGTGCTTTTCTGGATACTTCCTCCTATTTTTTATAGTGTCTTAGCAGTCACCCTCCTCATCTCTGTTGCTATGTTCTTAGGGTCTCCTTTCTGGAGCTCTGCTCATAAAACACTTTAATCACACGCAAACTAAAATCTTATGAAATCCTTTATTTTATCATTTAATGATTAAACCTGACAAATACGCCATATGTTTATTGTATTTGTAGATGGTCCTTGCTCTGTATTTGGTCACATCTGCAGGTGTGGCTTGACCTTTGTTTTCCTAATGACTTCAGCTTCAGTTCTCTAAACTATTTAGTCCTCGTTTGAACCATTTCTTCATTACTCATAATTAATAATAAAAAATCTTATCTCAAGTTGTTCTGCAGTGATTGTAGTAAACAGTTACTGAGAGTGTTAGCAGATGATTGATTATCCTTGTGCTTACATCAGAAAGCAGAAGTGTGATAAGCTTACTGACACGTTTACTGTGAAGTGTTAAATGTTTTCTGTGTATGCTCATGCTGAGTAAATAACCAGCTGCCCTAAATGTTCATATTAGTCCTGACATTTGTAGGTTTATAAATATTGTCCACATTATCTTCATTTTAGGGCTACAACAGCAGCAGAGAGTATATCGCCTCTCAGGGTCCACTGCCCTCCACAGTCAATGACTTCTGGCTGATGGTTTGGGAACAAAAAGTCAAGAGAATCGTCATGGTTACTAACTGCATCGAAGCAGGACGGGTACGTTTTCTGAAAAATGTTGTATGGCCAGATTTTAAGGAAGTGAATCCGGAAATGGAGGAAACAAAAACGTGCACATCTTTTACTTATCTAGTTAAGTTTTCATCAAATGGAGATGTGTGCTCTATCTCTGAGCATGGAGCAAACAACAGCAACAAGGATTGTTGTGATGTTTTTTTTTGTGCTTTCTCGTTGTAGACTAAGTGTGAACAATACTGGCCTGAAGACAGCAAGCCACGCCGTTATGGAGAACTGATCATCTCCAAAACGTTTGAGGACATGGAGTCCAACTGGACTCTAAGGAAGTTTAGAGTGAAACATGTACATATCGTCTATTACAGTATAAAACCCTAATAGAGCTAAAAAGTGTGCATGTAGAGAAAGAAAAATGCAATTAAACAATTCTGTCAAGGAAAATATGTGAAAAGACCAAAAACGGATAGTTTCTGTTAGTTGAAATGGATTCTCTGGGGTTGTTGGCAGCAGTCAGTGTCCTACCTGTGTTTAGATGGATCTCAGTCTGGAATTCTGGATTTCAGACCTTTACATCATGCTGATATTTGCATTCAAAATTATTTAAATAGTCTAAACTTATTCACAATTAATACGGTGTTAGCACAGGTTCTGCTAGCAATAGCATTCCATGTAAAACACCTCTTACAAAACAGTTTAGTTTAGTATTCCCAGTCAGAGGAATTATTTGATGAAAAGACAGCATAGAAAATCATAACAGAGCTTTCACATAAAGGGTTCTTCAGGATCTCTGAAGTGATGCTCTGCTAAACAGTTTGAAATTTAGCAAAAGGTCCCTTACAATTTTAAATAACTCCAGTCTCAAAAATGTTATGGTGGTTTAAGTGAAACTCTTTAAAGCCTTTGCATTGGATGGTTAATTACAGCGAAGCAGATGATCATTATACTGAAAATAGTGGTAGGAAGTGGTGCACCATAGATGATCTTCTTGTGTGAACCATGTAACATGTAGGGACGTATAAATAGTGGAATTACTGCGGCAGGTTAGGTAAATGATGTCTTAGCTGATTTTTTACACTCCCCTGCATTTCTATTAGGTTGTTACTGTTAAACGTTCCCCTCTCAGTTTGTTTCACACAGGGAGATCATTGAATGCGCACCAACTAATCTATGACCAACTAAGTATGCTTCTCACCTTTAAATGAACATCAAATGAACTTCAAAAATTCAGAGTTATCCCTTTGGCACATGGGGCCATTAAAAATCTCTGGGGTTTTTTGTTCTATTTTGTTTTTACAGACTAATATTTCAGACTAAAATGAGCCTTTTTCACAGTCTAAAAGTATTTTCAATAGTTTTATTCTTTAAAATAATAGGATTTTTTTTCTTTTTGCGAAATTAAAAACATTCATGATAAACAAAATGATTCAAAACGTCATCAGTCAGTCATTTTCTACCGCTTATTCCATAGTGGGTCGCGGGGGAGCTGGTGCCTATCTCCAGCAGTCTATGGGCGAGAGGCGGGGTACACCCTGGACAGGTCGCCAGTCCATTGCAGGGCAACACACAAACAACCATGCACACACTCATTCATACACCTAAGGGCAATTTAGAGTAACCAATTAACCTAACAGGCATGTCTTTGGACTGTGGGAGGAAGCCGGAGTACCCGGTGAGAACCCACACATGCACGGGGAGAACATGCAAACTCCATGCAGAAAGACCCCCGGCCGGGAATCGAACCCAAGACCTTCTTGCTGCAAACTGCGCCACAGTGCAGCCCTATTTTTAGTGTATACATTTTGAATCCCATGTGGGTTCTCACCAGGCACTCTGGCTTCCTCCCACAGTCCAAAGACATGCCTGTTAGGTTAATTGGTCACTCTAAATTGCCCTTAGGTGTATGAATGAGTGTGTGCATGGTTGTTTGTGTGTTGCCCTGCGATGGACTGGCGACCTGTCCAGGGTGTACCCCGCCTCTCGCCCGTAGACTGCTGGAGATAGGCACCAGCTTCCACGCGACCCACTATGGAATAAGCGGTAGAAAATGACTGACTGACTGACTGACACTAAAAATAATCTTTATGTAAAGTATTTACTGAACACTGGGTGTCAAATTTCACTGTAAAAATGAATTCACACGTATATATTGCAGACTTTTAAATGTACAACTACATGAAAAAAGTGCAATAATGATTGGTTAAAGGAAAAGGTAGGTGCGTTTGCTGCCGCATGGACAACTCAGTTTCAGTTGTTTAACATCAGAGTAAGTAAGTATAGACTTTCTAGGCAAATGTGGCAAAGATTTATAAAACAGTGGTAGTATGCAGCATGGTACAAGTATTTAAATTAGTTGTTTTAAGATGGCAGGAAGACTACTTTGTGAGACTGACTAGAAGTTAGCTCAGCCGTAGGATTTTATTGCTGTTTCTCTGAACTGAGGTTATTTAGACTTATTCATACTCCAAGTAAGATACTGACTGCTCATTACCTCACCACAGAACCCGAACTTTAACTATTAATTAGATTTTTTGTGCTGCTTTTGATATATATTTACATCTAAATGTGTTTCTTTATTGGCTATACCAGCAATATTGACCTATTTTAACCTCTTAAATGTATATAATAATTTTTATGCAGACCAATGACTCAGAGGAACGTACAGTAAAACATTTCCACTTCACTGCCTGGCCTGACCATGGAGTACCTCAGGGTACAGAAGTCCTGATCCATTTCAGAGGACTCGTGAGACAGCATATAGAGAGTGAAGGCAGTAAAGCACCAACTGTGGTTCATTGCAGGTAAACCAAAGGAAAAGAAGTCCCTTAAATACACACCAACAAGTTTTAGGGTTATTCTATTTTAGGCAAGCCTACTTAGATGTTAATGCTGACAACTTTCTCATTTCTATTTCTGCAAGTTGATTTTTTGTTATATAAATTGTGAGCTAAAAAAAAAACAGAACAAAAATGGAGAAGTAAAATCAACCTGAAACCTGCAGTACTTGCAGATTTAATCTGAGCAAACTTCAGAAAAAGGAACTACAAATCCACACACAGAGCACAGTCTTGAGTCATTCTATGTAAGCTTCTAAGATACAGATAAAATTTAGGCTGCAGTTAAAGACGTTGCAACTTTTTGGCACACTTTGCTGGCTGAAGTTAAACACAACACAGAAAGACAATATATGACTTACTCTGCGGGTCACGTCTACAGATATAAATACATGGCAGAGTTGGCCACCAGTGAGTTGTTAGAGTAAGTATTCACTGCTATATCATTCTACTTCTTTAGTCAAGTAAAATTCAGCCAAGAGGAAGCACACAAAAGCGTCTAGCAGGCATCGAAGAAACACAACTTATTTTAATGGTTTCTGTCTGATAAAATATGGAAAATATTTCTTTTAAGTATTTGCATACAGTTTCCTGATGTTGATCAATGTGTCAGAAGGTGTTGATGCTGAAATTGATTAAACTGAATGATATTTAAAAACAATCAGGGCTGCTTTTATGTAACAGTTGTGCAACGTTTTCCGTATTTCTCCCAGTGCTGGAGTGGGAAGGACCGGCACCATCATCGCCCTGGATGTTCTGCTTCAGCAACTAGAACGAGAACAGGCGGTCGGCATTAATAACTTTGTCCACAAGATGAGGCGCCATCGGTCACATATGGTGCAGACAGAGGTAAATCTAACACTAGCTACTGAATATTTGGAAAAATGGGAACTTTATCCCCAACTCAGTCGTCCTTAAAATGAAACAAAGCTGTTTTTGATTTTTTATTCATGAGTGTGGTTATTTAGAAGTTAACATTTCAATAAAAGCACTCTACAGCCATACTGAAGTGCATAGGTTTTGCATAGTTTTTGCATAAACACATTACTACCTCAGAGCGTTGTCCTAGATTTGATGTTTCTGCTAAAAGGTTTGGCTTTAATCATCTTGAAACTCAAGACCCATTTCTGTAGTGTCTCTGTATAAGTAAGGAAGTGTGTTCAAGTGTCTATTAAAGCATCCTGCATTTAAAAAATAAAACCGCATTTCAGTTGTCTAAGCACTTTTCTAACTTTCTCTCCTCAGTCCCAGTACGTTTTCCTGCACCAGTGCATCATGGACACCCTGCAGCTGCCTTCCAAGGAGGAGAACATCTATGAGAACGACGACTTGATATATGTCAATGCCACCGCCCTCCGACAGCTTCGTTAAAACAAAACTAATTGAGTTCGGGCCTGCACTAAGTCTCGTTGCACTTAACGACAAGCTAATTCTAAAAGTACAATGGTATTGTTATATATTGAATATGAAACACATTTCCATGTTGTTTTTATTGTATATGAATGTTTTTGTCATTTACATTATGGCTCAACTAATCTGCCAGTTGTGTTCTGTTATTATTCTGGTATTATTATATTTAACTCCCACAAAATGACTAGAGAATATTTAACATTTTATTAGAATTATGAAATTGTTAAAGCAGAAAATTATAATTTGTACAGAGAAATAAAACATTTTATATTCAAAACAATTCCTTTTCCAAATATGAAAAAAAACAAATTTTCTCTTTAATTTCACAGCAGATAACAGAACCAATTTTACGGATCCTCCTTTAATTATTGCTTCCAGATGAGTTCCGACTGTTCGGGAGGACAGAGAAGTTCCTGTCAATAAGTTCCTGTCGGGCTTTTAATGCCTCTGCGTTGATCTCAACTGGAGCTGAATACGACTTGCCCGGATAAGGAAGCTCATCACTCCCACCAGGAGGAAGAGGAACGGAGAACTTTTTGGCGATGTTGTGCAGCACACTGCAGGCCTTGATAATGTTGGACTTTTTGTTCAGAGAGGTTTCTTCGGCAAAGCCGAGCTGCAGCAGACACCTGAAACGCCTCTTCATGGAGCAGAGCATCCTCTGCATGACTTTGTGGATCTTTGCGTGGGCCTCGTTGAAGCGGACCTCCCTGTCGTTCACCGGCTCCGACACAGGAGTCAAGACGTGTTTGCTTATCTGGTAGCCTTTCCCACCTTCAGAGGAAAACGGAGTGCAAACAGGATCAGTAATCACAAAAACATAACAGGAATGTTACATCGAGGGACTGCAACTTCATATCTTTGGAAAAAATCATTTAATCTAAAGACTTGGTAGATGGGAAAATCTAATACACTGTTGCTGCCTCAACAGCAGAACAGCTCTGCTGTGTAGACAGAAGAGGAATTGTTGTGAGGTCTACCCTGCAGGAACACTGCAGTTTTTAATGTGATGCTCAGTAAATGAGTGTGTTAAGTTTCAACATCATTTTATGATTAATATTTGGCTACAAAAATAGAACATATGATTGTAATATAATTTTTTTAATGCTGCGATGACTATATGAGACTATATGAGGCGGAGTGTTTGGCTGTACTTCTATGACTCTGTTAAGTGAATTTATTTTCTTTGATACAGCTGATAAATCGCTCTGATATAAATGAGCATATATGAACTCTAATAAATAATGTCTGCACTGCAGAAGCATTGTAGCTGTTAATCCCCATCCATCGATCCTTCGTCCAACATACACACATACTCATTCCTAAGCGCAACTTAGAGACACCAATTAACCCCACAATCAATGTTTTGGGTTTACGGGAAGAAGCCAGAGTACCGGGAGAGAACCCACACATGCACAGGGAGAACATGCAAACTCCATGCTGAAAGACCGTGGGATTTGAACCCAGGACCTTGGAGTTAATGAGATGTTTAATCAATGGGTGTTTAAGTTATTTCTTGACCTCGAAAGTAAAAATGTGACTTTCATGCTTTTTCCTAAGAGATTTAATCTGCACATGGTCTTCTTCTTCTGCAGATTATTATTCAGTCAGGTGTGATGAAATGACATATTGGACGACACAGTAAATGGATTTTCTACCAAAAAATTGTGTTGAAAGGTCAGTGAGGTCATGCGTGTACCTACTGACTGACTTTAATGGCTCTCATGCATCTTTTGCATGTCTCACCAATAAACCAAAACGGTCCGTGCAGATCGTCCTCCACCTCCCTTCCTTTGAACGATGAGTCCCACAGCTCCTGCTCAAACGTGCTGCCCACGCAGCATTTTTCCACGCTTAGTATGTTGCCCTCCGAGTCGCATATAAACTGGCTCACCACCGATGTGTAACCCTGGCTGTTAATGAAGGACTTGAATGATTTCTTGTCGTAGGGAGAGGCTCTGATCTTGAAGTGCGCTGGAGCCAGAACTCCCAGGACGCTGGGGATCCTGCAGAGCTCCTCGGTCTTGGACGCGGTTCTGATTCTGGCTTCAGCTGTGAGGGGGAAGGAGATAAAAACATCGGACATTCCTGCAATAACGCCGGAGACCGTGCTGACCAAGGCGGGGAGGCTGACCGACTGGCTAATCCCAGCCTTCGTCTGCACAGAAGAGGTGAACATGCCGTGGGCGTAGTAGTTCAGCGCAGTCATGAGCATCACGTCCACGGGCGGCTGTGTCTTCTTGAAGGCGGCCGACTTGACGCGCATGCGGACGGCCTCTGTGATGAAGGAGATGCAGGGTCTGGAGAGGTGGAAGGTTTCAAACAAAGCCTCGTCGGTGTAGCCGTCGAAACAGCTCCGGCAGCCAAAGTCCTCCTCTGGCTCGCCGCTTCCCAGCAGCTCTTCCTGGACTGCGAGCCACACTGGCGCCGGGAAGGCCATTTGGTTAAAAATACACCCCACAGTGTAACTGGCTGTAGGTCCGACAAACCAGTAAATAAATTATTCTAAATTTATGCTAAACTACAGTAGATGCACTCAGAGCTAAACAAAAATACAGTCTTCTTCTGACAATAAGTGACAGGAAGCGCTAACAACGGCACGTTGGGGCCCTCTACTGGTCACTCATTATTCTCCGATTGTTTTTTCATTGCACATTTAAACATTTTTTTCATTTTTGATAATTCATTAAAATCAATGTCATATAAGCTAAATACAGTAAAATAAACTTGATTTTCCAGGAAATACTTCAATAAACTCTTCCTTCTGCTGCCGTCGTTTGAAGTTAATCACTTAACCTGGATGGCATTAAATTGACCTCCAGTAATAAAGTAAAAAACCTTGGTGTTATTTTTGACCAGGACATGTCATTTAAATCCCATATTAAACAGGTTTCTAGGATTTCCTTCTTTCACCTCCGGAACATTGCCAAAATTAGAAATATCCTATCCAGGAGTGAAGCTGAAAAACTAGTCCATGCATTTGTTACTTCAAGGCTGGACTATTGTAATTCTTTACTATCAGGATGTCCACAAAATACAGTTAAAAGCCTTCAGCTGCTTCAAAATGCTGCAGCAAGAGTTCTGATGAAAATGAAAAACAGAGATCATATTTCCCCTACTTTAGCTTCCCTTCATTGGCTCCCTGTCAAATCCAGAATAGAATTTAAAATTCTCCTCCTCACATATAAAGCCCTTAATGATCTAGCTCCATCATACATCAGAGATCTGATTGTTCCATACGTTCCTAATAGAGCACTTGTTCTCAGACTCTAGGTTAACTGGTGGTTCCTAGAGTCTCTAGAAGTAGAATGGGAGGCAGATCCTTTAGTTATCAGGCTCCTCTCCTGTGGAACCAGCTCCCAGTTTTAGTCCGTGAGGCGGACACCCTGTCTATTTTTAAGGCTAGGCTTAAAACATTCCTTTTTGATAAAGCTTATAGTTAGAGTGGCTTAGGTTATCCTGAGCTATCTCTGTAGTTATGCTGCTATAGGCTTAGTCTGCTGGAGGACATAATGACCACTTTCACCCTCTTCGCTACATTTTCACACTACTCTTCAATTTTGCATTATTGGCTGTTATTTCAGCTTTTAACTTTGTTCTCTCTTTTCTCTTCCTAGAAGCTACACCTGGCCTGGCTCTGTGTCTACCTGTGACACCTTTCTGGAGAGGGGCATCGTCCAAGCTTCTGCTGGCAACAACTTAAAGCTCACCCTCTACCGATGATCCACATGGCCCTGTCTTTCAGTGTTTAACCCTTTCTCTCTCCTAGACATGGCAGTTGACTGAGCTTTTACTGTAACTAACTCTATGTGCTCTCTTTCAGACTCTAACCTTGAAAACTGGCTCAGAGTTTATCTCTTCTTTCTTTCTAGGTGAAATGACTAAAGGAGCTACATCCATTAACATCTGCTTTTCCTTCCCATAGAAGGTACTCCTGGATTAGTGCTTCTTTGTTCTCTTTGTGTCTCTGCTCTGTTCTCTCTAACCCCCAGTCGGTCGTGGCAGATGGCCGCTCACACTGAGCCTGGTTCTGGTTCTGCTGGAGGTTTCTTCCTGTTAAAAGGGACTTTTTCCTCTCCACTGTCACTAGATGCATGCTCAGTATGAGGGATTGCTGCAAAGTCAACGCCAGTGACTGTCCACTGTCTCTACATGCTCATCCGGGAGGAGTGAATGCTGCAAGTCACTGACTGGATGCAATCTGCTGGGTTTCCTTAGATAGAAAACTTTTTATCCAATTTGAATAAATAACTAACTCTGACTGCACTGTTCAATGGTTAGGATTAATTGGAATGTATGTACCTGACTGTTGTGAAGTGCCTTGAGATGACGTGTTGTGAATTGGCGCTATATAAATAAACTGAATTGAATTGAGTTTTTATGTTACACAGTTTGCTAAAGTGGTAATCTATCGCTACCAGGTTTACTCCATTTTGACTTGTTGGTAATTAAGCTCATAAGATGTTTCCATGTATTTCTATTAACTTATGTGCATAAAAAAAACATACAAAAAAAAGTTGATTCTTGATTTAGCGCTTTGGGTTGAATGACCCTTCTATAAGGATTTTTCTCTGGGTAGCACAGCATGCTAAGCAGTGCTGCAGCAGTCAATACGGTCTCTCTTTCCCAATCAAAATCATTGTAATGGGTGAAAAATAATTTTGCAAGTCCTGTAATAGAGTTTTGAAGGTTGTGCACATGCAAATATGCCTTTATTTTTTAAATCGCCACTACAACACCCAAGCTCCTGTCTTGCCGGAGGTGAGGCCAACAGAGAGATGGCAGAGAGATCAGGTCAGAGGTCATGCTACTGCAATAAAAATCCATTTAGTTTTAGGCTTTTTACAAATCTTTATCAGAAGTCCCAATAATTGTGGACGGCTTTGCACAGAACTAACTTAAAAAATAAAGAATATTCTATAATGCAAAACCCAACTTCCTTCACACATAATAAAAATATTTTTTATTCTTCATTAAACAAAAGTTTTAAGAAATCTAAACTGTTGAAATTGGAAACTGTTAATAAGGAAATCATATACAAGACTAGAATGTATAATTAACAATTCTCTCTCTTCTCTAATCAGATGAAGCAGGTGGGGTTCTGGGATTGGGTATAATTCATTATAAAGACTTTCAGTGTCTCATAAATCAGTTGTTCCAAAGTAGGTAAAAACTAACATAAACTAATAATGGCATTTCTCCCTTCTACAAAAACACAACAGTTATCATCATCAGTTATTAAAAAAATGTACAAGTGTAACCTTTATGTATGAATTATCATTGATACTTTAGATGTTTGTAACAGCTTTATGATTATGATTTATACTATAAATTTCACAAACGGATTATTTATTATATTATTTGTTGCCGCCTTAACATCCCCAACATGAGACAATTCATTTGTATTTAAATTGTATTACTACAGTTTTACAGCCATACTTTACTTGGACTGTTATACAAAACAATATTTACAATAAATAAAATCACAGGATTTTTTTATCATGATAAACATAAAGGCTGTGAACTGGGAGCTAAGATAAAAACAATAATCATTACATAAAGTGTTTTATCTAATAAACAAGAAAACCATAATTATATTAAAATATGCAGAGATAGCACATCCAGTCAGTAAGTCTGTGTTTGTCACGTCTCAGAAGCTAAATAGAACTTTTTGTTGACTTCACTAATGGAGACATCCTTCAGTCGGGGTATTCCACCCTTCCGGTAGCAGTCTGACCTCTGACCTTGTGCAAATACGTCTGTGACAAAAAGATAAAGTTTAGTAAAACCTGGATGAGAAAGTTTTGTGCCAACAGATTTCAGACCTAAAGTTTTAAAATTCATTATTTATATTTTATATCAGGAGTTTTCTTAAATAAAATCTTTATAGCCTCTTTACCCTTTTAGAAAAGCAACTGCAACCCTATTTATAGCCCAGTAGAGGCTACTGTAAATATGTAGAGCATCGCATGGAACCTCACCTGTGACGTTGTCCACAGAGTCCAGTGGAGCTGTGTTGTTCATGTTAATACCGAACAACACAACCACAAAGACCATTAATGCAACCAGGAGGTAGATTGGCATTGCAAGAGCCCAATACCTAAACAAGATAAAAACATTTTATGATCACAGAAATAATACCGTTTACAGGAGAAAGAAGAGAGAGGTGCTGATAACATCCATCATCAAAGGAATGTAACTTACTTCTGGGGCCAGTAAGTGAGTCCTACTGAATAAAGCCATTCCTCTGGTATATATGCCCACAGGCAGTACAAAACTATGGAGAGGAGACAGTATTGTTACAAATATGACTTTTGTTTTATTAAGCCTGTGTATTTACTCTAAATACTGCAGGTAAACAGACTTCTTAATGTCATAATTAATAATAACAATAATATAGACTTTATTGATCTCACAATGGAGAAATTATCCTCTGCGTTTAACCCATCGCTCAGGGAGCAGTGGGCTGCCATTGTGCGGCGTCTGAGGAGCATTCTGGGGCTAAGGGTCTTGCTCAGGGACCCAAAGTGGCAGGCTGTGGGATTCGAACCAGGGCACTTGTGGCCTCTCCAGGACACAAATGCCCTGCTGGCTAACCACTAAGCAACCACTCCCCCAAGGCCCCTTCCTTTAAAAAAAAAGGATCAACCTGTGTTTTGATAAAAAAAATATTAACTTTCTTTAATATGCATTATAATAAAAATAAAAAAAAAAGACCAACAGGTTTCACCTGATTTTGGTCTCATCAGGTCACCGTCTGCCGTGGCTAATGGTTGACATCATGTTTGGACGATTATAACTAATCTAATCATACTAAACGTGTGCAATAAATACTACTGCTGATACTTAATTAACTGTGATGTAGAGCCAACAAGATGAGAACTGCAGAGGAAAATGTTTCGAGCAAGTTTAAACAGAAGCTGAGAAAAGTGAACCAAGAGTGAGTGCTGACAGTTACCCCTGGGTGTGTAAAGTGTTCTATAAAAAAAGCTTGACTGACTGATTGAAACCCCTCAAAGGGAAAGTTAGCAGGAGATGCTGACTTACAGAAACCAAACTGGGAGCCCAGGAAGAGCACGAAGCCATAGATGGCTCTCTCAGGCAGAGGAGACGGAGAGTTCACCACCATGATCTGAAAACCAAAACAGAAACACAAGAAAGAAGAAAAACAACATTAACTCTAATACAACCAAAAACGTATTTGCTTCTTTATCAACAAGCTAACTGTAAAACGCTCATATTTCTGTAAAAATACTTACAAAGTCCGCTTTTTGTCAAATTACCTCAGCTAAATAACTGTCGAGTTATCAGAAATAAAAAAACTCAAACTATTTTAACTGACATGCAAATAAAAATGAGGTTTAATAACAACATAAACAACGGAGACCTCAACGTCAGTCAACAACAGTGACGTTTGTCCACATCGCACATCAGGTCGGTGCGAAACGTTTTTCAAAACAGGAGTTCCGTCTGTGGAAATACACGAAAAAAAAGCAAAAAACACGAATGATCCAGCAATAAAAGTGTACTTTTACTGATACAAATTTATTTGCTTCTTATGTTAAAAAACTAAAAATAATTTAGCCACATTTGTTAGCGGATGTCCCTGCTGTAAAATGAAGAGGCGTTATTTCGGCGGACACATTTCGCTGTTGCACAGTAGAGAAATACAATGCAGCATGGCTTCGGAAAGTCCACGGGTGACCACATTTATGTGCTGTTTAAGAAAATATTAGGAGTCCTTATTTGTGTTACCATCCTGTTTATTGTAAACTCCCTCTCGGAAACTATTCTCGGTCAGAAAACGTCATCGGATACTTTTTAAACCACAATGTCCAAGGCGAAGGAGAAGGAGAAGAAAGCGCATCTTGACGCTAAGGTACATAAAAGCACAGCTAAAGATAAGAGAAAGAAATTTTGGATAAAACATAACATGAAGAAGAATTCTGAGAAGACAGCAGCTCCAAAGAAGAACCAGGAAAAATCTCAACCTCCACAAGAGGCCCAGCAGATCTCTGCCAACTGGAAGTCATTACAGCAGGTTGGTCGATGCAGTTTATATCTATGCACACTTGATAACTAGAGATTATACTAATCCTTCCTAAATTTCCACACAGATACTAAAGACCAGCCAGCCAGAGAAAAAACATCAAAATGGCGTCGTCATAAAGAAAAATCAAGAAAACGCTTTTAGAAATAGTTCTACGAACAGTGCTGCTCCAAGCCAGAGGGACCCAGGAAAAACAGGGAAGAGGAAAATAGTTCCTGTTGTCTCCAAAGAGGCTGGAGTGAAGCTAAAGCTCCCTGCTACTTCTGTCTCTCAGCAGTGTGCTGCTCCAAAAAGGAAAAAGGGCAAAGAAATACCAAAGAGCAGAGAGCAGACAGCTAAAAAGATGAAGAAGAACATCTCTTTGGTTGAAGAGAGGAAACCTACAGAGTATGTATACTGTGATAATTGCATGCTGAGATTTGGGTCCAGAATTAGTGAGGTCATCAGAGCCTAAAGAACTGATTCCGGTGGGAATGGCAGAAAATTAACTTCTCAATAAAGCACCATCTAGGTAACACAAATGGAGAGAAAGTTTAATTTTGTTATCTTGGAAACATTCCCTCAGTGCAAAACCGAAGAATCGTTTGTGATTCATAATTTACTTTCGTAGTTTTATTTGGTTTTAAAATGCAAGCTAGTTTTGGAAAAAAAATTTTTTCCATGCAATGGAATGTGAGAAGGATTTATTCAGAACTTTGTAAGTAAAACATTCACAGACAAATGTTTTACACCCCTGGTACAGATGAGTAAACAGCCTTAAAATAAACCCGTGTTTTGGCAGTAGCATAAGCCCATACTAAAAATGTAAAAAAACCCAAAACAAACTTCTTTTAATTTGAACTCATTTATTCTGTACGGAGCCCGCGAGGGAACATGGGGGATTTTTTTTCTTTTGCGTCCCCACGCAATACTTTTGCGTTCGCTCACAAAAGTTGTTAAAGCTGTGCATTTTGGAAGAGCAGCACATTTGACAAACTGCTTACAAAACAAACAACACTGATATGGCATTGGTATGGTTTATTTGTCATATGCAGGCTAACACGCAGTCAACAATGCGATTAAATGCTTAGGATAAGAAGAACCGTTCAACTCACCATAAAAACAAAAGTGGCGTGCAACAGAAATACACATCGTGCAGCAGTAATAAGCAAATAAAGTGTCACAGATGTGGTTTCGTGCAGTATTATTGTCCAGAGTTCAGCAGTTTGACAGCATGTGGATAATAACTGTCCTTAAGTCTGATTGAAGATCCTTTTATTTAGGGCCGATTTCAAAATAAAACTCAATAAATCTCAAAAACGGGTCTCCCACAAAGTATATCGAGATAACGCAAAGACTATTGTATGAGAACGCAAAAAGTATAGCTTGGGAACGCAAAAGAAAAAAAATCCCCCATGTCCCCTTGCGACTCCGTAATTCTGTAAAGGAAATTGTCAAACAATGTTGAGAAATAATTATTTTCATCAAAATCACAAGTTGCACATTTGTTAAGCCAACTGTTCTTTTAAAATAAAGGTAAGTGATGCATCTTTTGCAGAAATATTTATCTTTTTCGTTTGTAAAAGTTTCACAGAACTCCTAAATAGTAACCCTCAGCTTTCTGTTACCGTGGGGTAATACTATGATGTGACACAGGTACAGGAGATTATTTTGAAAAAAAATTTCAAATTAACACATCTTATTCCCCAGAACCATCAGACCTAAAAGGGACTAAATAGTGTTGTGTAAAGTATTGACAGCTGGGGTGCCAATACTTGTTCCACTTGTGATTTTTGAGAAATAGTCGTTCTATGTTTTTCGGTCAGATTAGGCTTCTGCAATAAACAATGAATTTATTTTAAGGCCTTTTATTCGTCTTTATAAAAATGAATTAATTTTCTGTCATCAGAATTCATTAAAACTTTTAGGTTGAGATGAAATATCTGAATCCTGGATACTTCTGAGTGAATCCTGCAAGTCAGATGTCTGATTCTCCTCATTGGATTCTGGCTTAAGGAAAGAAACTGTTGGAATAGCAGAAAATTCAAAGGGCTTTGTTCTACATCTTGTCTTTAAAAAGTTCATTCTTTGTACAAACCAGTTTAAAGATTCTGTGGATTGTTCCCAACAAACTCACTGTTTCTGTTTTAGGGAGGACCTCTGGTTCGACGATGTCGACCCTGATGACATCGAGGAAACCATGGGAGCCGAGGCGGCGGAGATCATGAGGAAGAAACAGGGCATCCGCAAGCAGAGCAAAGACACGGAGAGTTCCTTGGTGAAGGAGAAGGCATTTGATGGGTGAGTAACGATACATCCGCTTTTTCTCTGTCCAACGTTCCTGTTATGAAAACCAAATCATAATGGCTGTATAGCACGTAGTTTATTACTTTCAAATAATACAAATTCAGACATATTTTCATGTGTGACTGTCAGAAACTGACTCAGCCTCCCCACGCTGTCGTGTTTTTAACGAAACTTCACACCCAAATTTTATCTAAATTTTTACCTGTCGCTCTTTGTTTATTCTAGGGTATTATTATTATATTAGTTGTTGATAATTTACTGTAATTTCAATTCAATTCAGTTTTATTTATATAGCGCCAATTCACAACACGTCGTCTCAAGGCCCTTCAGAAAAGTCAGGTCCATACATTCCAATTAATCCGAACCATTGAACAGTGCAGTCAGATTTAGTTATTTATTCAAATTGGATAAAAAGTTTTTCTATCTAAGGAAACCCAGCAGATTGCATCCAGTCAGTGACTTGCAGCATTCACTCCTCCCGGATGAGCATGTAGAGACAGTGGACAGTCACTGGCGTTGACTTTGCAGCAATCCCTCATACTGAGCATGCATGTAGCGACAGTGGAGAGGAAAAACTCCCTTTTAACAGGAAGAAACCTCCAGCAGAACCAGAACCAGGCTCAGTGTGAGCGGCCATCTGCCACGACCGACTGGGGGTTAGAGAGAACAGAGCAGAGACACAAAGAGAACAAAGAAGCACTGATCCAGGAGTACTTTCTATGGGAAGGAAAAGTAAATGTTAATGGATGTAGCTCCTTTAGTGGTTTCACCTAGAAAGAAAGAACATATAAACTCTGACCCAGCTTTCAAGTTTAGAGTCTGAAGAGAGCACATAGAGTTAGTCACAGCAAAAGCTCAGTCAACTGCCATGTCTAGGAGAGAGAAAGGGTTAAACACTGAAAGACAGGGCCATGTGGATCATCTGTAGAGGGTGAGCATTAAGTTGTTGCCAGCAGAAGCTTGGGCAATGCCCCTCTCCAGAAAGGTGTCACAGGTAGACACAGAGTCAGGCCAGGTGTAGCTTCTAGGAAAAGAAAAGAGAGAGAACAAAGTTAAAAGCTGAAATAACAGCAAATAATGCAAAATTGGAGAGTAGTGTGAAAATGTAGCGAAGAGGGTGAAAGTGGTCATTATGGCCTCCAGCAGCCTAAGCCTATAGCAGCATAACTACAGAGATAGCTCAGGATAACCTAAGCCACTCTAACTATAAGCTTTATCAAAAAGGAAAGTTTTAAGCCTAGCCTTAAAAATAGACAGTTTGTCCATCTAGAGCCCACTGATGGCCATTGTTATACTAAAAACCACAACGATTGGGATACCTCTCTCTGTCAGATTGATTATAACCATTGGAAAAGAGAGGGGGTCATACAGGTAGCAGAAATGGAGGGTGTAATTTGTATAAAATTAAGAGATTAGTGAATAAATAAGACTGACCTGTGAACAATTTGTAAAGATTTTTGTTTGAGGATGTTGGGCAAAGGCAGCATCAGTACTCGCAACTGGCTGCTTGAGCAGCGCCCTCTCCTGGTACACTTGTGAACAGAAGCACGCTGAGGATAAGATAAATGATCAAAATTTGCCTAACACTGAAAAGTGTCACTGTTAAACAAAAATATAAAAGCTGCATGAAACATCAAATGATATAATTTTATTAATAGTACATAAAATGACACAAACTGCTAGAAAATCTAAACTAAATGA
Source organism: Crenichthys baileyi (assembly GCA_036173005.1). Lineage (NCBI taxonomy): Eukaryota > Metazoa > Chordata > Actinopteri > Cyprinodontiformes > Goodeidae > Crenichthys > Crenichthys baileyi. Next base: position 499,336 of record JAHHUM010000333.1, read on the forward strand.
AAAATTTGCCCAGTTTTATTTATCTGATTCATGCAAAATACTGTGTAGCAAATTAATATTGTTGTATTAGTCATGTCTTGCATTTTCTTTAAAAGATTGTTCGATTTTCCGTTGTTATGGCAACCAGGATGTGACAAACCTTCCAGGTTAAATAAAGATTTCTAAAATTATTAAAAGTACTGCTTTAATTTAGGAAGATTTATGTTTTATGGGAGGGGAATTAATATCAGCCATTACATTATGACCAGTAAAGTAAGTAATACAGCTATTCTAACCTTCACATGTTGTTGCCAACTTAAATAATTAAAATAAATGGATCACACTCTCAAAACCTTTTCTTAATGTAGTCATAAGGACTACAATGTGCTTTAAAATGTGATTCTTATTCACTTTATTCGACACACAGTGTTTCCTATTATACAGCATTTGCATCTCCCACTGGATCACGACTAATGTAGCTTTGAGCCACTCCAGTAGACCACACTGGTACCTTACATGGCAGCAGCAGCCTCCACCAGCAGAACACCAGTGGATCCATCAATAAGATACAGTCTGATGCTTTCTCCCAGGTTATAATATTCCCCCATATTGCAATCTGATAATATCTGATTGGACCACCCAAGGTCCAGAAAATGTGCGTCCATCACCTTTGTACCAGGTGTTCAAAGCGACCCCCTGGCGATGCCCTTATTGGTTAGGATTGTTTAAGAGCAAAAGTTAAGACTACTGGTCATAATGTTGTGGTTGAATTACATAAAGCTTATAAATATCCCACATCAGTGCATTTGGAGTGAATATCAGCCGGTGCGTAATACCAGTGATTTCCATGTTTATGTAATTTGTAATTCAACATGGCCGACAAATAATGTCAGCAGCTCCCTTTGTTTCTGATCAGAGAAAGTTCTGGGGGTCGTCTCTCCTTTCTTGACCCTGGTTGCTCTTCTACGTTGTTAGCCTAACCAGAGTTGTGGCCATTGATTGTGAGATGGTGGGAGTCGGTCCTGATGGCGAAGACAGCATCCTGGCCCGAGTGTCCCTCGTAAACCAGTTTGGGAAATGCATCTATGACAAATATGTGAAACCCACAGAGGAAGTGACAGACTACAGAACAGCTGTGAGCGGGATCCGACCAGAGGACATCAAGGATGGTGAGTCGGCAGCGGAGCTAAAACCATTACACCTGTGCGGGTGTAATAAATGGGACCATATTCTGTTTATTGTGTATTTATTGACTCTGTTCATCTCACTTCAGGAGAGGATATTCAGACTGTGCAGAGAGAGGTTGCCAACATCCTGCAGGGGAGAATCGTGGTTGGACATGCCATCCACAATGACTTAAAGGTACAGTGTCCAGTAAAAGTATTTATACCTCTTGAATTGGTTCGCATTTTGTCTGTGTTTCATTAGGATTCTATGTTATGGATCAACACGAGCTAGGGCATGATTATGAAGTGGAGGGACAGTGTTTTGTTTTGTTTTATTTTACAAATAAAGATCTGAAAATAGTCTGATATGCACATGTATTTCAGCCCCCCTGAGTTAACTTCTCAAGCTTAGTCAGATTGGATGGAGAGCATCTGTGACTCTTCGTGTTACAGATTCTCAATTAGATTTTCGTTCTGGGCTTTGACTAGGCCATTCTAACACATGAATATGCTGTGATCCAAACTTCTGACTGTATGTTGTCTGCGGGGGAGGTGAACCTCCACCCAGGTCGTAAGTCTTCTGCAACCTCTTGCAGGTTTTCTACTAGGATTGTCCTGTTTGTATCTCCATCCATCTTCACATCAACTCTGACCAGCTTCGCTTTCCCTGTTGAAGAAAAGCATCCCCACAGCATGATGCTGCCACCACCATGTGATGCGGTGTTCCTTTTGCATGCAGGCAACTAAAAATCTGTGGTTTTCTTCCTATAATAGCTTCCCTCTAGCCACTCTTTCATAAAGATCAGATTTTTGGAGTACGCCTCTGATAGTTTTCCTGTCAGAGGATTCTCCCGCTTCAGCTGTGGATCCCTACAGCTCCTCTAGTGTCACCATGGACCTCTTTGGCTGCTTCTCAGATTACTGTTCTCTTTGGCAGGCCTGTCAGTTTAGGTGGACGTCCATGTCTTGGTAGTTTTGCAGTTGATGATTGATTGACCAGAGCTCTGTGAGATGTTCAGAGCTTTAGAGCTGCATTTGTACTGAGGTTATGTTACAAGGCAGCTGGACTGTATTTGTTAAATAGGTGGAAAGTGATGGATTTTATTTAGGGGTGTCTGAGTAAATTAGGTTGAGTATAATTGCACGGCAAACTTTCCTGTTGAAAACCACGTGTCATTTTTCTTCCTCTTTATGATTATGCAGTACTTTATTTCAGACTAGCGTGTCAAAGAGCAGTCTTTGGGGCCCGGTGTCTTGCAACTTTTGGACGTGTCCGAGGTCCAAAAGACCAGAACCGATCCTTGAGGACTGGAGGTTGACACCCTAAGTATCGGGTTGTAATGTGACAAAATGTGAAAAAGGTCTTGGGTTGTGAAAGCGACTATATCTTCTTGCCTAAAAACAACAGAGAATGCTTAGAAATTACCTTTAAACAATCTCTTAACCTCAGAAAATGGTTTCAGATTCTGCTCTTGGATCACCCAAAGAAGAAAATCAGGGACACCCAGAAGTATAAACCCTTCAGGAAGATTGCCAAGGTAAAAAGTAAAAACCTAAAGTAATGATATCATACATCTACCAGTCATTTAAAGTTAAAATCACTGTAAAGATTTCAACCTAAGTCATAAAATTTTATTTTCCATTTTTAGAGTGGTCGCCCCTCCCTGAAAGTCCTCTGCAAAGAAGTCCTCAACATAAAGGTCCAGCAGGGTGAACACTCATCTGTAAGTAATCAGCAAGTAAAGCTTTGAAAGTATTTTTCTCAGTAATAACAGCTGATTTTAATATAAAGCTGCTGTTGCCAAACACTTACAAAGAACACAAACTGTTTTCCAGGTCCAAGATGCACAGGCCACCATGAGGCTGTACACACTGGTGAAAAAACAGTGGGAAGCAGAGATTAAAGCTGGGAAGAAAAACAAAGATTCAGAAGAAAAAAAGAAGAGGAAGCCGAGGTAAGAACGAGGCCAGGAATCCTGTGGGACTGTGAGTTCACAAACAACATGGAAGAGGACAGAGTGTCTCCTGATCAGAGCGGACAGGACTCCGTCTGGACTTGTTTTCAGGAAGAAAAGAAACCACAAGTGGCCTTTTTCACAGAACCATCCAGTGTGCTTTTCACCAGCTTATGTAAAATATGTCGGAGACAAGCATTATTGATGGTTATGAAATGTAATATGTTGATAGAAATGTGTTTATGAGTTGGTGACTGAATCCATTGGAGGCTATTAGGTTCTAGAACAAGATGTGTGGGTTAGGCCTGATATGTCTCAGACCTGTCTCTCCTTTAGGCTTGTTAGAGGTCACAGATCACATCTGTTCTGCAGGTCATGTTTGATGGTTTGCATTTAAATCAGCTCTAAAATGTCTCGGATGTCTTTTAACTCTCTCAGCGTATAGCACCTTCCACAATTATTGACACCTTCGGTGAAGATGTGTCCAAGGGCCCTAAAACAGTTTGTAATCTTAGAGAGCTGGTGACACCAAGATGCCACTGTTTGTTTTTTCCACTATACCATCCTGCTCACTCTGGATGGTGGTAACAGAAACGTATTTCAAAGCTTTTTATACATGTTTATTAGGGATGCCGATGGTTGGATAACTCTGTACCTTGTATGCAACAACAGGGTTTCATTTGAACTAACAATGGTATATTTTGGAACATTATAACAGCTTGTTGCATGGTCCTAATGGTTAATGATGATGCCTTGTTGTGAAGAGAAATTATGCAAAAGAGTTGATTAACTTAACGCCCCCCCCAAGTGGTGAAATAATTGATTTTAGGTTAGCTATGAGCTGTAGAGGACAGAGTGACTCATTCAGGGAACAAACTGTTCACACGAGCATGACTGCTTTTCTTGACAACTATCATTACAGCCGTATTTCCTCTTTAACTATTTCCAGCATGTGGTTCCCTACAGTCAGGGGCACGTTTCTAAATGAACCACAACTTCCTCTTCAGATCTTTCCGCAAACACGTTAGCTTTGTTGTTTTTATAAAAATAAACAGTCAAATTAAAGTGGATATCTGGCAAGTGGTGAGTTTTTTATCATAGTTTGGTTTTTATGCTTGAAATGAATCGGATCAAAATATGTTTAAAACAAAATACAGCGTAGTTCTAAAATTTTTATGTGGTGTCATGATTCAACTTACAGATGCATCTCAGTAAAACAGACTGAAATCTTTCAAGCATTTGGCTTAAAGCTAATGAATCCCCAAAATTCAGATTTCCAAAAAATGTAAATGTTTAATAAGACTGATAAAAAAAAATGTCAGAAATGTTATGTTGTGGCCTACACAATCATGATGAAGACTGCTGACCTGACAGGGTAAACCACTAAAGGCCATGACTTTAGAAGCTGGCTGTTCACACAGTGCTGAATGCAGGTATAGGAAAGGAAAGTTGAGTGGAGGGTAAAATTGTGGCACAAACAAAAGGGATAACCTCAGTCTTGGAAAGATTGTGAATGACAGGCCGTTCAGGAGTTTGGAGTCAGAGCTTGAAGAGTCCCCACAGGAACGTTGTCTCATTATGTTAGGCCACTGCTGAACCAGAGACAACGTCAGAAACATCTTACCTGAGCTAAGGAAAACATGTAGTGGAGTGTTACCCAGTGGTCCAAAGTTTGCTTCTTAGTGAAAGTACATTTTTTATTTCATTTGGAAATCATCATCCAAGAGTCTGGAGGAAAAGTGGAGAGAAACCACATTGCTTAAAGTCCAGTGTGAAGTTTCCCCAGTCAGTGATGATTTGGGGTGCCAAGTCATCTGCTGGTGTTGGTCCACTGAGTTTGTTTAAAGTCAGTTTTTAAGTGTTCATGGGTTTTAAATGATAACTATCAAAGTTAACAGAAATACATCTGGAAATGTATCACTCTGAGTGAAACAATCTACAGTCTGAATATTCTTGTTTTTATTTAATTACTTAAATACATTAAGGAGGTGATTATTCTCACCTGCTCACATTTGCAGCCCAGAGACAAACCCTTATTATACTCTTTACTCTAAATGACATTTAAATGTATAGAATTCAGATTCAGCTTGCCTTGGAATATCGGCTACTTTCTGTCCTTATCTTTGTCCGAAGACTATGCTATATGTCAGCTTTAATCTAAAGGAAATATGTTTTGCTGCTAAAGTTTGAGGTTGTAGTTTAGACTTTTATCCACAGGTTGTTTTGAAATGCTGGTTATACCTAGAAAATGTAGCTGTTTTTGACATGGAGGCAACCACCTTATCCTATCTGAGTAGAGCGTTTCTGAGCTTGGAGAGGCTGGGAAACCTGTATCTTAACATAAATAATGTAGACTAATGCAGCCATTAAACCGGTGGGTCTTAATGTGAGACTAATTTATCATGCTGTCTGTCTGGGTTTCTGGGAAAAGCCTCTGTTTACAGACTGATTTTAGGTAATTGTTGAAGAATGTCTATAAAGGGTTTAGTAACCTCCATGAAAGACCTCCTTGATGCTGCATGTCTACATGAACCGGATGAGGAACTTGAGCCAGAACCTTCAGTGGAGAGGTCAGATCAATTCATTGCTGTCGAAGTGACTCAAAACAATCCATTATAGAGAATGCACATTGATCTAGTAAAATATTGAAATAATATTGATTTGTTTTAAAATTATGATTACATTAAAGAAAGTGCAGGAAGTAGTTTCTAAAACTGTGCTGAAAAAACATCCAAACATCAGAATTTGAGATGGTGTTGGAAGCATTATCAGTGTTCTGATTTTCTGTGGTCCTTTTATTTGTTTTCCTTGATCTAACCATGTTTTTATCCTTGGAAAGTTTAAACTTTGAACATGTTATCACTCCAACATCCATCTCAGTTGACTTTTTGAGAAAAGAGAAGAAAACAAACAAAAGCAAAAAAAAGAAGCTCCTCATGAGACCAAACATTTGTCACTTGAAATTAGTTTCCTCTTCCTTGTGGCCTTCATGTTTTCAGTGCCAACAACCAAGTACATAGACTGCTGTTTCTATACGTGCAAAGACTGATTAGCCTCAACATGTTGAGCTACTACCGAGCAGGTCCTCAGCCCTAAACCTTTGAGGAACCGACTTCATTGGATCTTTGAAGGTCTCTGGTATCTGGCACCAAGCCGTCAGTAGCAGCTTCTCAACATTTATTAGACCTCCAAACTTTAACCTTGTGGCCAGATTCGTTATCCTACTGAAAGACGTTCACTTTCAATGGTTAATACCTTCAACGTGTTTGGTCTGGTGGTTCAGATACAGGGGAAATCTACCTGGCTACCAGCACCCAATGGTATGAATATTGATCAAAGCGCTACACTGCCCCCTGCTGTTTGTGTTGTGGTACATCTTTTGATGTACAATGACCATTAATCAATGTGTTACTCAGTACAACATTCAAGCTGAATAGTATTGTAGTTTTGTCGTTTTTATGTTAAAACCTGTTGCTCACTACTTCCTAGTTCATTCACTCTTTCTGCCAAACAGAGCTGAACATCCAGTATTCAGCTACTTTCATCCTTACTTAATAATTAAAAGGTCTTTTTTCAGATTTTGTCACAACCTTAAACATTCATTGAGACTTTATATAATAAACCAACATGAGGTAGGGCATAAATACGAATTAGAAGAAAGGGTTGTCAAACTTTTTACAAATAAAAATCTAAAATGTATGCCATACAGTATTCAGTCCTTTTACTCTGACACCTTTAAATAAAATCCAGTGCAATCAGTTGCCTCCAGATGTCCACTAATAAGTAAATACTGTGATTAATTTAATCAGTGTAGAGCCATTCTGTGAAGGCCGCAGAGGCTCGTTGGAGGGTATTAATGTGTAAACAGGACTATGAAGAGCAATAGAAATGAAATAGTATGATTATGGCCAAATTGCAAACCAGTCGAGACTGACAAGGCAAGCCACAAGCAAAAATCAGCGAAGTAGCCAAGAAGCCCTCAGTAACTTTTGAAGAGCTCCACAGCTCAGGTTGGAGAATTTGTTGTTGGGACAATTAATTATTTTGCATTCCAGAAATCTGCCCTTTATTTAAAAGTTGTGAGAAGTCATGTTTGCAATTTGCTACAAGGCATATAAAGGAGACAGCAAACATGTGGAAGAAGGTGCTCTGGTCAGATGAAACATACATGCAAGTTGAAATACTGTATGTGATGGAAAACCACCTGAATACAGGATTCCCACCACAACACATGGTGGTAGCATCATGCTGTGGGGATGCTTTTCTGTAGCAAAGACAGAGAAGCTGGTCAGAGTTGTTGGAAAGATGAATACAGCTAAATAAAGGACAATACTGGAATAAAATTTCTTAGAGGCTGCAGAAGATCTCAGACTGGGCCTTCCAATTTGACTGAGCTTCTACTGTTTTACACAGAAGACTCTGCAGATATTTTCAATTCTAGATGTGCAAAGCTGGTAGGGACATACCCCAAAATAAGCATGCATAATGACTGATGGGGACTGAATTCAAATGGATGCCACAGTTTAAAGATTTTTATTTGTGAACAACTGGTAAAAAAAAAAAGTGGTATGAACATGGGAAAATGTGGGGAAGTTCATGAATACTTTGGCAAGGCACTGTAAATACATTTCATATCTGCACTTTATTCAGTGCAGTGATTCATGTTGCAGGACAGGTCACACTGAATTAATAATTCTTTTGCAAAACTATTATTCTTTGTCAGTGAGAGTTTGTTCACTTCCAGGGAATGGGTGCTCCTGCAGTTTTGGATACTAACAGGTCATTAAACATGCTCCTTTGGGACGGCAGCAGGAAAATTGTGAACCTAATAAAACAAAATGGGCTCCAAACCATGAGATTGTTTCCCAGAAGGTAAGAGAGGAAGGGGATGGATAAGGTTTAAGGGGAAAAACACAGAAAACACAGCTGTTATTCAATGGATTCCCATGAATCCTGGCTCATTATGAAGGATTCCAGTTAAATATGCCTACTTCTATCATTAATGACCAAAAATCTGCAAGATACACTTTCCTTCTGCCACCTACTGGGAAAATGGCATTTTCCTACAGTGCTCCTTCTACTTGGAACAGACTATAACAGAACCTGAAGCTGGGCAGCTTAATTGAGCTGAAGGATTTTAGACATATTTTAGGCACAATCAGTGGTTGGCTGTTCCTGTTCTCAATGTTCTACTATCTTTATTAATGTTCTATTGTATTTTCTGGTTATATGAATTGTAATCAGTAGAATATGTTTTTACAATGTATATTTAAAACAGGTCGCTCTTGAAAATAATACCTTGTGTCTCACTGTTCTGTATAAATAAAGTTGAAATAATTCAGATATTTGTATTTTGACCAGCACGTGTTACAAATATTTGGATCATAGCAAACTCGAATATGATGGTAAACTTGGTAAAGACTACCTTCTAAACACATACTTAAATATTTAGTTTTAGCCACAGTGAGAAATGTGCCAATAAACAAACTTGCCACCAAGGATAAATAAAAAACTTTCACCACTTTTATATGGATTATGTTTGTAGAAAGGAGACATGGCTGCAGTTCTGAAAGCTCAAATGAGCAAATAACTCTTAAAAACAACTGCTGCATATTTTCTGTTTGAGTGTGCCACTGCAGAGCTGTAAAAGATGAAAGTAAACCAGTAGGTTGCTAAACAGTCTGTCTATTTGTTAGGGGATTAGTAATTGGACATAAAGCTTTTGGCTTTCAGACTCTCAAACAGTGGGATTTTGTTTCAGAACATATTTTAATTATTGAAACTTTTCAACAGGTAAGACCTCAGTGTCATTGCCCTTTTTACGATGTGTTTGCTGCAAACCTGGGAATCAAACTGGTAAAAATGACAGCACTTGGATTTATGCCTGAGAGCTCCCTCATTTTATCTCCTATTATTAATATTAATTTTTTTGTCCCATTTATTCAAACAAACATTTAACTCTGGTGTCTAGTTTATGTTGCAGACCACAAGTTGGTTATGGTGCAAATAAAAGGCTTTAATTTTGAGCTTAGTAGTTGGAATCCCAATCTTCCCATGTCTACTTTTCACCTAATTTGCCTGTCTGCACTTTGCTTTTTCAGAAGTATTTTGTGGTCCAAGTAAAATGTTACAGGCACTGATGGAATGGGCTTTGGCCGTTCTTGTAAATTTCATGAGACTATCTTGCACTCAGTTTCCCATCAATAAATCCATCAGGGAAACTGCTTGCTGGATGTTGTAATAGCTGGCACACAATAAGCCTCCTTCAGATGTTCTGCAGAGAGGATGAGGTTGATTTCAACATGCCTTAAACATGGTGTTGTAGAAACGTGTTTGTTCTGCACCACCATGTTGCTTATGCATCTTTGGCTAAAACATATTTACAGTAAATGTCCTAAAATACAGGTTCTAAACATAAATATAGTAATATGATACAAACAGATTTTATGGTTCTAGAATTTTTATGTTCGAATAATTCAACCCCAGGAATTTCATGCAAAAAAGTTTCCCTCTAGATGATTAAAAAAATTCAGATTTTCAGGTGAAACTGCAAATTTCACATACATACATATTAGACCAACTTTTAACTTGAGTTCATTTATTCAGCTGAGAAAATAAATTCCCATGTTAGAAAATAATTGTGCAACACTTATTGCAATGCTAAAAATTCTTATAAGAAAAAAAAACGAAATAATTGTTTCAACTTAACTTTTAATTTGGATGAAATTTGTACCACTAATCCAGGACTCGCCGTTTGCTAGGCTATAAATATAATGTAATGCAAAGGCCCACTTCTTTTAGCAACTCATCAAAATGGGAAAAATGAGAAAAAATTCTATTTAGAAAGGCAGATGTATGTTGACCTTCCAAATGTTTTACATCTTAAGCATATTCATCTTGCCACCACCACAATGATCATGATAGTAAGGGAGGGAGAACATCTTCCTTAGAAAATTGCAGTGAAGGTGACATCTTGGATTTACTAAGTCACCAAAACAACCATCAGACAATATATCTACTTGCAAACTGTTTGTTTTGGTGATGCCTGGAGAAGGGCATTTCCTGTGAATTTAACTGAAACTAGAGCTGCGGTCAGATAGAATAGAATAGAATAGAAATATCCTTTATTATGCCACAGTGGGGAAATTCAGGTTCACCAGCAGAAAAGTGAAAGACAAATGGAAGCATGCAGATACACACATAGGTAAAAACTAAAAAAAAAACCCCAAAAAAAACAGACTTTACAGTGAGGGAAGAATTTACAACCTGAAAAAGAAAATACGGTACAATTATGAAAAATAGAATACTCGGGTTCAAAGAAATGTGCAACTGAGTAGGGTGATTTAAAACATTTACGAAAGGTGGATTACTGTATGTTTGTGCGTAAAACAACAACTGACCATTTACAAAATATGTAAAAAACACTTATTTAGTTTGTTGGGAGCAGTGATGGTTATAAGGTCTAACAGCTGCTGGGAGGAAGGATCTGCGATAACGTTCCTTCGTGCACCTAGGATGCAGCAGTCGGTCACTGGAGGACCTCTCCAGTTCAGCAATAGCTTCATGCATGGAGTGGGAGACATTGTCCAACAGCAGTGTTATATACAGTGGCTTTAAAAGTATTCATACCCCTTGAACTTTTCCACATATTGTCACATTACAACCACAAACAAATATATTTTAGTGGAATTTTATGTGAAAGACACAAACACAAAGTGGTATACAATTGTGAAGTGAAATAAAATTATACATGATTTAAAAAAATGTTGTAAACAAAAAACTTACAAGCCACTGTGTATAGAGATGAGGCAAGGTCTGAGCTTTTAAACAACCAGGTATAATATGTTTAAATATGTTTAAAAAAATAAAAGCAGGTAAGAGACTATGTTACTGAAAAACTGTCTATTTGTTTCTTTTTTTAACGCTGTTATTGCTGTTAAACTCTTTACTCCAGATTGTGCAATAGAATCCACCTGCTCCTCTGACACCACATGACTGCTGATGTCAGCCGAGCCACAATCAAAGCCAGGAACCTGTAGACAAAATGGTGTTTGTGCGTCCATCCAGCAGACCGAGCCTAAGTGGGGCTGAAATTGGGTGAAAAAACAGACAGAACAACAAATCATCACAACCTTCAGTTTTTTTATTTCTGTTTTACTGTTTTACATATATGTATGAAGTTCAGAAGGCATATGGGAAAAACATTAGCCTCTCTATTCACCAGGGTCCTCCCACCCTTTCTGTCTTACTCTCTAATCCGCCCACATGTACCGTCTAAGGAAAAAAAATAGTGCAGGAGGTGACGCTCCTCCAAAGGATCAGAGAGAAGGGGGGGCAGAGGGAGAGGTGTCTACAGGCTGCATTTCCACTGAAACATTTGGAAGAGGGGGAGACAGAGGAAGAGCCTGAATGGTAGCTACACCCTGCGCCTGAAAGGGTAGAGAAAGAGAGATAGAGAGGTTCTGTAACAAAAGCTGCCAGTTATTTTGCCTTTTTCTTTTTTGGCAATAACAGGGAGGTGGGAGGGAGAAAATAGCACAAATAAGAGGGGGACTTCTGCTTCATTTCATCCGAAAGACTCCATCCCTTTGCCATCATCAGCATGACCATAAGCTCTATAAGTAACATCCGGCAATAATAGCAACGGGTATCAATACGAGGTTTCCAGCAACAGATGCGCGCGATTTGATTTTGATTGGAGAAAAAAACAAAAAGATCAGCTGAATGCCTGCGAGAAACAGGACACAGAAATCATAAGACAGAGCGATCAAACAGAGAAATCTACATTTTGATTGATCTTTCTTTTTAAAGCTTGATGTGCATGTCTCTGCGCGCACCCGAAACGAACCTGAGCCAAAAGCAAGTGAGTATTAAACCGTGTCGGTGTGTATATTTATTTTTATATATGTGTGTTTCTATATTTGTGGCTTTATTCTAAGGAACAGAGTATTCTCTTAGCCGGGAAAATAGTGATAATATTAAAAAGAAAATAATAGAATAATAATAATTGGACACCGATACAGCCATCTAGCTACATTCAACAAGTCTACGATACGTGCCAAAGATATTTTTTTATCTGATTGTGTTATGATCAATATCTGAGCTGAAGCACTTTGTGTAAATTTTAACTGGAAATGATCATTGCAATCTGCCTGCAATTATAGAAAAATGCGTCTTTTATTTCACTCCTCGTTGCACAAATGGTGGGTGTTTCCCCATCTTCACCACCAGATCAGAGCAGTTTCATGACTCTCTGAGAAGAATGAGTGCATGCATGCATTCCCTCCTGCATCATTCTGCCTGCACGAGTTTTCATGTTTGTGTGTGTGTGTGTCGCCTGTGCTTTTTGCACGAATGCATCCGCTCTCATCTTTGCATGTCAGTTTGTGTATGTGTGTGTGCGTTGTTTTATCTCACATCCAGGCAGTGCTTGGTAAGTGTCAAGGCCTGAAATGGAGGTTTGATATAGGGCAAGACATGAGGAAGAGATGCAGAGGATGGAGGTTGGGGATGCCGAACAGGAAGGACATAGTGTCTCGGAGATCTCATCCAGGAAGTCTATGAAAGATATGGAGGTGGGAGGCGGGATGTTAAATGTCTAGACTTTTTCCCCTCCTCTACAACCTCCATGCACAGCACATCCCATCGTCCGCTGACAGTTTTCTCCATCTGCATTCCACTGCATATCACATACAGTCTCTGGTTTCATAACAGCTCTTCTACCAACTGGCTCCAGTGCGCTCTTCTTCTAATGGTAACTCTCTGCCTCTTTTCCTCCATTTGCTCTCCCTCTGCCACCTTACCCAGCCCCTCTCTCGGTCCTGCATTATGAATCTACTGCCAGTGCTATTTTAGGCCCAGGGTAACCCAGAAAACACCCCTTTCGATTTTTGCAAAAAGAGAAAAAACTAAATGAGAAAAGAGAAAGAGTCACCCTCCTCATGAGAGACAGTGACGTGCAATCGGTGATTGGTAGAGTAAGGAAGAGGGGCTCGTAAAAGGAGGGCACTGCTGTTTAAATCTATCTTTGAAGCTGTGATTAAATTACGCATCTATCAAGCCTTGTGTTTGTGAGCTCCTCTGCCTCGGACCCTTCATCTCTCCCCGGCTCTGATGGGTTCTCTCTCATCTTTGGGCTTCAGAGATGAGAACTTCACCCTCTCTGTCCTGATTACCTGATGGAGATAATCCAGCTTCTCTAATTTCTAGTCTACTCCCCACATCTTCTTTGTTCCTCTGTTTACCCTCTCCTCACTTAGTATTTAGCTCGTTCAGTTTTTTTAAAGTGAGGCTCTGTGAGGTTGTATCAATTGTTATCAGTGATAGTTTCCTTAGTTAAAGTAGACAGATGTTATTTAACTGTGAGGGTTAGAAGCTAGACTTAAGCAGTTTAAAACAACTCAAGCTGAAAATATTTGTATTAATGTGATCCACTACTATATTGGAGAATATTAAACATCTACACCTTCAGAAGATAGAGTTACTAAGCAAGCAACATCTGTGTTACCAGGCAGAGTTACAATGGCGAAGGAAGGCTGTATCAGCTGATCACAAGTCTGCCATGATAGTTTCCAAACAATTACAAGACCTGGAAAAGCATAGGACCGTACCATAGGAGATTCTGCTGTGCAAGTGACAGCCATACACAAAACCCAAATGTTTAGTCCACCGTGGGCACAGAGCAGACTGATGAGGCAGACTGATACAGCCACCAACCTCAGCCTCAAACCTGAGACAACGGTGTCTTGTGAAACACATTTTCTGTTTGGGTTGTTTTAAATGGCTAAAATCAGCTTAATCTGATGGTCCGTCTGCCTGACAAGGTTTCCCATACTGTGGATTTCTTTACTTTTCTACAAGCTCAGCATTATTGAGTGTGTCTCCTACAGATAAGGGAATTATTAATGACAATAGCTTCACATAACCTCACTTCAAGAAATCTGAACTGTTTCTTTAAAGGCGTAGTTCAGGATTTTTGAAGGGGGGTTTGTTAAAAGGCAATAAGCAGTTAATATCTTACCTGCAGTAAATAACTCTTGGATCTTCAACCATGGTCAAACCAGGGTGGGACTGTAAGCAAAGCAAACATCTACCATTTTAAAACAACAAAAACTTCTTAGAAACACGAATTTATGAACCTTTCAACCTCTGTTACGTTTGTATGAGACAGAGAAGTGAATTATTATTTGGAGAAGTCACCCATGTCAGCCCCTTTCTGGATCATGAACTCTTTACTATCATGCACTAAATTCTAAACCTAATCCTAAACCTGACCCCTAACTCTAACTTAAACAAACTACACTCATAAGCTGTCACAGTATATACTGTTTATCATCCTATATGCTGTTATGAACTGTACATGCACCAACTAGAGAATATTATGCATGAACTTAAACAGGTTTTGAGTTGCATGGTGGCACTGCTGCATACAGCAAGAAGGTCATTGCTTTGAATCCCAGCCTGGGGTCTTTCTGCGTAGAGTTTGCATGTTCTCCCCATGCATGCGTTGGTTCTCTGAGGGTATTCCAGCTTTCTCCCACAGTCCAAAAACTGTTAGGTTAATTGGTTTCTCTAAGTTGTCTTAGATATGGGTGTGTGTCTGCATGAATGTTTGTCCTGTGATGGACTGGCGAACTGTCCAGGGTATGTCCTGCCTCTCATCCAATGACAGCTGGAGATATGCACCAGCCCCTCCCATTTTTACACCATTTTACCTTTTAATCTTACAGTTATCCTGACTAAAATCATTTAACATGTTATGCTCTCAGTACGTTTCACACAGGAAGATCCTTGGTGGCATACTGCATCCTCCCTCTATTTTTAGTGTAAATAACCAGCAGGTTTTGTGTAAATAACTGTCTACCGCAAGTGTCCAGACAGTTTATAAGTTCATAAAGTAGTGTTCACATGAACGAATATGACCGCTAGCAACTATCTTAAACTAATCCGGATTTAGGCCCTGTCCATACTTAACCAGATTTTTAGCAAAACAGAGATTTTCAGATTTTCTGCAAATGCACAGACAGCTTTTGATGAGAAAACTAAGATGTACAAAGATGCTTTTCAAAGATTTTAAAAACCTTGTTGGTGTGTTCTGCGCATGGACTGGAATGACAGGGAAACCAACTTTGCAAATGCCCACTCCGCCCTTTTGTGCTAGAAACCATAACAACAGTGAAGTGTTTTTTGCCTAAATGAATCAGCATCTATTGTGTTTTGTCCTGATTCTGCTTTAAGTAAAATTCTAACATAAACGGAGGAAGCTGATGAAAATTGTAAGCTTGTCAAAGAAAACATGGACTGAAATTGTTTTGCCAGAATCTTCCGCCTAACACTGCATTGGTCATGTTCAAAATCTTCTTTTGAAATTTCATGTTCGTTTAAACATTGCTGCCACCTATTGGGAAGCATAGCTATTACAGCTTTTTTATCGGATTCAAACAGACTGTCTACAAGTTGATTTAGTTTCCAAAAAAAGGGATAAAACATCCATTTAAATACAGATTAGTTTATCTGAGATGTGCTTGCTCCAGAGGGGCAGTTGCCGCAAAGTCAGTAACTTAATTTCCTTAGATAGTTGTACCAATTGGCTTAATTAACTGGACTTGACTGCATTATGTATTTGTGCATGCGTGCTTGTGCGTGTGTGTGTGTGTGTGTGTCTGTGTAAATTGCCTTGAGACAACATGTGTTGTAAATAGACACTATATAAATGAACTGAATTGAACTACTAAATCTACTGCAGGTAAGATATTACTTGCATCTAATCTTTCAACCCAATTCAGATATCCTGAACTATCTATTTAAATTAAGCCTTTTCCTCCTCTGTCACACCTCTTTAGTATCTAATCACCAACTTCTCTCTTATATCTAATTGGCTTCCAGGTCACAGGTCAGGAATGAGCGTAGTAATACTTTTTCCTGTGTGCCATGTTTCTGTCTGGGTCCCATGTGCCGCATCAATGCGCTGCTGGATCATAACAGCCCTAATCACACCGACAGGGTAGAGTCATTAATTAGGAGCAGGCAGGTTTAAATGACTAAGAGAGGAGCTGGTGAAGGGGGGCTTAAAGCTATCTGCTCCGAGCAAATATTCTCCATGAAGCTTGTGTTGAAGTTGAACACTGAGGGATTTCGGCTCAGATTTACCCGGAGTCTAAAAATAGAGCTCCTTCTCGACATGACACAGTATCTTGCCCCCCTTATTTCAGCACCGCTTTCAGGGATTAATATGACCTTTCCTTCACCAAAACACCTTTTTCTACCACTTGTCCTCACTTTTCATCCTGATGTCTCAACCTAGCTTCATATCTATTAGGGAAAAACTTGCGCATGTAGGGCAGGAAAGATTTTAGACACAGACTGCTCCCAGTGCTCCTTTTACAGGCTCCATTGCTGCCGGTCCTTTCCTGAAAAGGACTTTATGTATTAATAATGCCCAGGTAGCTAAAAGAAGCAAAGCAGTAGTGTATGAGTTTGGTTTTTCATAGAAAAAAAGGGAGCAGCAGCAGTTGCAAGCTTCTGGCAAAGGGTGAGCGACCAATATGCACAGCACTTAAGACCCCTGAGGGGGAGTGATGGCTGCAGCATGAGTGGATTGGTCAGCCCTGAAGAGCTCCACGGTGATGTTGCTGAGTAGAGGAGCAGCCTCGGGTAGATTAGACATTTCCTCCTTCCTTGGCAAAGTGATTTGACCACCAGCAATATTTATTTTTGTTTTAGTTAAGAAAAGTGCTTTTTTGTTCTGGGCTTACCATTTATTTGCCTACTTTTATATATTCATGTCATCCTTTCTTATTCAGTGTGTTCCTACCCTGGCCAGCCCATAATACATTCCCCCACATGTCCTACCCAGCTTCTCTCCTCAGATTTACACCATGAAGTGCAGGGAGGGTGGGTGAGGTGGTGCGGCACGTGCCGTGGTGTGACACCACACTAAAATGGGAGGTGACCGCAGTGCTTTCACTTGTGCTGCAGTGCTCTGGTTTCTCCTGCTGGGGTCTCCTCAACACTGGGATGAGCGCTAGAGAGGAGAGGGAGATAATGTAGAGAGGAGGGAGGGAAAGGAGTAAGGAAAGGAGGCAGGGAGGTGATAAGGATGGAACAGCATGAAGCCTTGTGGTTACATCCTTTGATGAGGTACAGTAGTGTGGAGGGGGAAATGGCTGTTCAAAAACATACATAGCACTGTTGTCTCCTGCATCCTGAATCCCCCTTCCCCTCCTTTGAAAAGCTATCTGACCATCCAGCTCAGCAGTGGCTCTTTTTTCACCCATCACAACAACTGAGGTGCTGTCCTGCGACACCGTAAAATCTTTCTTTCACATTTTTCTGCATCCTTCTCCCACCTCCCCTCAGTCACATTCTTCTGTCTCTGCTCCAGCTATCTCCCTATCTCTCATTTCCTCTCCCTCACCCTTATCCCTGTCTTCCCTCTCAGTGACTGGTAAAGGTTTTGCACTTTTTCTGCCAACTGCTGCTTCTGTTCCGCATACTCAGCACTCCTCCATATTCCTCCCTCGCTGCTCCTCCTTCCCCCCCGATACTGCTGCTACTGCTGCTGCTGGTACCTCGCAGTCAATGCATCCCATAATCTTGCGCTCTCTCCCTCCCTCCTCTTCTTGCTGCAGTGTTTCTGCTAATATATATTAGCGTCAGCGAGGTGCACCAGCCGAGTGTGTGTGCACTGGAGAGCAGCATCATACTGCAGAAACAATCATTTTTGCAGAAAGGGTCTTTTTTTTTTTTTACACATATGCGTGTCATTCTGTTTTTTCTTTGTAGCCATGTGTGTATGTAGTGGCGCAGGACATGGTGGCCAAAGCAGGAAATGCTGCAGGAGAGAGAAAGTGGTGGTGTTGTAGGGTAGGGAAGGTGCGAGGATTGTTCCTCCTCTCTTGTCCTCTGCAAAGTCTATATCTTAATTGTTTTAATGTTCTTCTGTACACCATTCTCCTTTGGTTTTCAATCCCCCCATTCACTCTTTCTGGTGAATGATTGCACAGCTTTGAGCGATGTTTATGTTGAAATGACCTTTGTTGCAGCTTTCTCACCTAAATACAGCTGCAAACAATTGAATGACATGTAACTAAACGTAATTCAGTCCTTTTAATAGTAACAAAACTTCATTCTCTGCCATTCACAAATAATTTTGATTAAAATCAATAAGCTCAACATGCCTCACCATGAAGGAACAAATAGTAGCATAACCACAGTTACAGACCTGTGGCTGGCCTTGTATAAAATATTCAGCAGTTCGCCCGATAAAGCCGCAGCAGCAGCTATGAAGTGCAAGCTGGGGTGCAGGGTTACAAAGTTAGACTAAATCATGGTGTGTTTTCTCTAAGAACAGTTTTTAAAAGGATGCAAGTTTGTCAGGAGCTGCTGCAGAAAAGTTCAGCATACCAGCACTAAAGCTAGGCAGTGAGCGCTTTCCGTGGTGCTGAAATGGGATCTGTCCCAGCAGCAAAAGCAGTCCCCTGCTGGACTGCCCCACTGGACAAAACTGGTAGTGGATCAGGATCTTTTGCACCCTCTTTGTTGGAGATATTTTTGTATTTCATTTATAATGACATCAAAGTGACTCTGTTTAAATGTGTCTGCATGCAAACTTCTGCAGTTTTGCATAAAAAGGCATTGCAACTCTCAAACTTTGCAGTATTTTATGTCAAGGTGCTCATCCTGCTGAGAGAAACGGATGTATTCAACTTTTCCCAATTCTTCATCTGAGCAATAGTTTCTCCATTTGTTATTATTAACTCATGCGGAATGCTTGGTTTTAGTAGTTCTTACCTTCGTATTGACAAAGATTTCCCTCCTTGGTTTTGAAAAAAAGAAATTAAAAGTCTTCAAAACGTAACTTTCCCCCAAAAAACAAAACTTGTTTCTTCAAATGTAAAAAGTGCAAAAAAGTAAATAGGACTGCAGTCTTTTACATCAAAGAGCGCAAGAGAGAAAATACATCTGAGAGCAAAGAGGAAAGTAAAATAAGTTTGGGAAGCAAACCAAAGCAAGTAGAGTGAATCAAAGTGCAATGCAGTGATGGGAGGAGAGAAAAAGTGACGACAGAGAGAGAGGGAGAGAGAGCAGGGGGAGGAGGGAAGACAGGGGAAGTCACGGGAGAGGAACGGCACGGTTAAGGTAGAAGAAAGAAGAAGTGAAGCCTTGATTCCCCTTCTTCGGTGAAATGTGACTCCTTTATGCGAAATATTAGAGCGAGAGAGGAAGAGAAAGTGAGGTAGAGGGAGGGAGGGCTAACAGGAAAAGGAGGAGGGGAGGAGGAGGATAGTGGTGCATTTCTCTGAAGGAGGAAAGAAAAGGTTAAAAACATAAACACACTGGGCTTTTTCTTTTCTTTTCTTTCGTTTTTTTTTCTTCCTGCTGGGAACGCGTGTCTTTTCTGAAGCCCCTCTGGATGGCGAGGCAGCCCACAGGCAAACAATCTGACCCTCAGTGGGAGAAAAGAGAGAGAGAGGGAGCAAATAACTCCTGCTTTTTACTGCAGCAGAATTCATTCACTTTTATAGTGCACTCTCCTTTTAATGCTCGTCCTCCTTCTCCTCCTCACCCCCCTCTTTTTCCTCTTCCATTCCTACACAAGAGACATTACACGAGCTACCCTCACTGAGTCTACTTTATTCTCCACTTTCCCAGCCCATCTCCATCAGAAATGAGATCTTTCTTTCTCACCTTCTTCTCTTTCTCTTTAACCCCCACTCTTTCTCTCCCTCTCTCTCTCTCTCTCTCTCTCTCTCTCTCTCACACACACACACACACACACACACACACACACACACACACACACAGTTCAGTGCCTGGGAAAAGTGGCATAATTGTGCATCGCCTGGATCTCGGTGCGGTCGGAGGGGGCTGCAGCAGTTTGTAGAGCGCGCACATAGGCTTGATTGAGGAGATCTAACATTAGTACGGACACCACACTCTCAGGAGGCAATTAACACTCACATATACACATGCATGTTCTCTCTTTCACACACACACACACACACACACGGCTCTGCACCAACACGTCACAGAGGTATTCTAGAGGAAGGTGGGAAATAGATCCCACAGTCCTCGTTTCCCCCCCTCTGGATTTCAGTCTTTTCAGTATTGAAGGTTTTGGCTATGGTGGCCTAATTGGAATGAACACTGACTCCCGCATTAACTACATTTACAATTTAGGTGTTGTTGAATGAGAGGATTGTCCTGACACTTGCAGGAAATAATATCTTCTCGTCACTGTGTCAGCAAGCAGCTCATGCGGGTTCTGACTCATGCATGTATTCACAGCCACCTGTTTTCCCGTGGTTTCTCCCTTTTCCACGATGCTTGCAAACTACTTTGCAGCACATCACCCCTCTACACCCTCACCCTTCCAAGAACCCTCTGCGCTCCTTCCACCAGCTTATCATCATGTGAATCCTTATGAATCCCGCTGGTATTAGCGTATAATTCCTAATGTTGACAATCCACAAACATTTTTGTCCCTTTCTGCTAAAATTTTCTGCCCTTTTTCTCTCCCCGCAGACTCCTCAGACTCCTCCCTCCTCCTCCTCCCTTCGGTTTCTCGCATCCTCTCCCTCCCCCCCGGTGCTCTATGCTCAGTTCGGTGTGTGTCTCCTCTTTCAAAGGGCGCAAGGGTGGGAACAAGTCGTCCAACAAAGCATGTTACAGCGCAGACATGACTTGTCCGTCGGAAAGCGAGAAAATCGTGATAAACTGCGGGGGGGTGCGGCATGAGACCTACCGGAGCACCCTGAAGACGCTGCCCGGGACCCGCCTGTCTTGGCTCACCGAGCCGGACGCCTTCAGCAACTTCGACTACGACCCCAAATTGGACGAGTTCTTCTTCGACCGCCACCCGTCGGTCTTCTCCTTCATCCTAAACTACTACCGCACTGGGAAGTTGCACTGTCCCAACGATGTGTGCGGTCCGCTGTTCGAGGAGGAGCTGGCCTTCTGGGGCATCGACGAGACGGACGTGGAGGCGTGCTGCTGGATGAATTACCGGCAGCACCGGGACGCGGAGGAGGCGCTGGACAGCTTCGAGACCCCGGAGCCGGACGTGCCGGACGACGACCCGGCTCTGGGCGGCGCGGACGGGGACTTGAAAAGACTGTGTCTGCAGGAGGACGCACGGAGAGGCTGGTGGAAGACCTGGCAGCCCAGAATATGGGCTCTGTTCGAGGACCCGTATTCGTCCAAATACGCCCGGGTGAGTTCCTCAGGTCTCCCAACTTGTTCCTTTGGACTACTGTTGCATGTTTCGAGTAGAAATGTAAAAACTTTGTTTAAAATGCTTCATTAACCCTAATTACTGCGAAAACAACCCACCAATATTAACTACAGGCCACTAACTGCTTGCATGTAATCCCTGACAGGATTAAGTGGCGGTAGCCTGTATTGACTAACTGATGTTTAATAATTAATGCTGATAACTTGAGGAAAAAATGGAAAATGGTATCTCAGCCTCATAGTGTCTCCCTCTGAGCAATTTCTCCATCTAAATGAGAGAAAATGTGGTTGGAAAGTAAACCATGAAATGGCCATGGATGTCTTGTGTGGCTTAAATTTGAGATTGTAAATGTCTTTATTAACGAGATGTGGTTAGAAAAAGAGCATGGAGATATTCATGAATGTAAAGACAATCTGCGTCTGCATACAGATGTCTTTATTACAGATGTGCCCGTAAGAGAATGTTGAGAAGACGTCGAAATAAAGACGTGTTTTGCCCTCTAAATGGGGTTAAAATGTTAACTAAAAATACAGATGTCTAAAGGTGCATCTACAGAGATATCTAAGTATGTAAAGATGTCTACTGAAGTCTAAGTGTGGTTGAAAGGGGAGAAACCTTCCTACCAATTGGTGTTTTTTTATTTTAAGGTGGTTGAAACGTGAATAGGAAAGGGGTTGACTTAAAAATGTCTATTGACATAAAAATGTAGTTAGAAAGTGCAAGGCGTCTATTGACTAACCCTAAAAAATTGTCTGTGTACCTAGGAACGCCTCATAAATCCTACATTTAGCTGAAAAGTTAATGGTGAGAAGACATCGAGTGATATCTAGATGCAGTTGAAAAGATGTCTGCATACAAAAAGACGTCTGCTGGTATCGAAATGTGGTTGAAAGTGAACCTTGAGCAGATGTTGATATACAGACGTCTATGTTTATGCAGTGTAGATGTCTGAATGATGCCTAAATATGGTTTTTCAGATGGGCCAATGATTTTTGACTTTAAAAGTCTTTTTTCAGACTAAATTTAAAAAGCACAGGTTGGCTGACAAAAGTCCAAATTCCAACATATGTTTCAAGCAGAATAAAGCCAAGCACTGGCTAACCTTAAATAACCTTAAAAACATTCCCCATAGGTGGGTGCTGAGGCCAGGTGAGCCAATGGATAGCAATAAAAATGTCCTTCCTCCACTAAACTGGCTCCCTGGCCAGACAGTCTTGCATGCATAATATTTATTTATTTATGCTCTCAACTACTCTATACCCCCTCCGATGGTTACTTAAAACCCCTAAAATTATATTATGGCTCCACCTCAAAATTATCATTATATCCATCCTCCTCCCTAACAGCTAAGGCAGTTAAAACACATTTTATGACATTTTCTGCTGATATAATAATCCCAATCCCTTTCGTGAACTGGTTTGATATATGTGCCTGTAAATGCACCATCAACTCTGCCTCCTGCATCCAAAAGCTTTCATGTTCAGTGTGTCCTATATGATATTACCCAGCTGTATATATTTTAGCACCTTTGTTAAAGATTTGCATGGATGCCTATACGTATACCCTTGGTAGTGTTATTTTAGCAGTCTCTCCTGTCCCAGGTGAATGCTGTGATGTTTTTTTTCTCAGGCTTTGTATCTATTATGCCTAACTTACTACTGTGTTGGGAAAATATTTACTGCTTTCGAGGAATGAGTTACCTTCTAAATGCACTTGTTTTCAAGGCATTTGATCATACAGGTGGAGGGGTAACAAGTATTCCTGACTGTGTTTTTGATCTGTGCTGGTTCTTTTATTCGTAGAGCTTTTTGTTACAGACAAATCCAGCTGTTTGATCAGAGCGGCTTTCTTTTTATATATTTAGAGTCACCCTCTTCCTGCATCCTATTTTTCCTTTTAGTACAATTTAATCTTTCAAAACAGTGCAGGAGAACCAGTTGGTGCTGTCGCTTCATGAATAGGATCATGAAAATCAGACAGCCTGCAGATTTCTGCCATTATTGATTTAAAACAAGGTAAAACTGATCAGAACTCAGAATTTAGCGTAACTGCACAGTCAGCACAGCTGGCTTGAGTTGCTATGGGATAGGATTCTCACTGTAGTAACATGATCTTTTAACTTTATTTTCAATAAAAACAGCTGCAAATATTCCTACTGCATATGCATAATATACAAATGTTGTTATTTTGTAAAACAGACATAGAATGAACACACCATTTTGCCTTTTTGTCACTCTGCTCTTTATGAAGTAACACAGAGTTTAACAAGCTAATATTAGGTTAATTAGTTGAGAATCTGCTCAGGTAGCCAGCCTGCAGTCAGACACACTCATAACACTTTGCATTCTCTCAGCCAGCTGACTGGCAGTGTTCAGCAACATGTGGTGAAGGGGAAGTGTTGCGTTACTTTGTGCTCCATAGAACTGGAGAAAACTCTGGTCACGTATACTTGTATTTCATTAAAAGGACTTTCAACCATAGGAAAAGTCTGAGGAAAGTTCAAATGGTTCTGTATACCTTGACACAGACATGCATTCACATCTTTTTGGACAAAGACCAGGCCTCAGTTCTCAGCAGAGATAGAGGAAACTGTTGGGCTGTTATCGTCTGGGTTAGACCGCCCGATCTGTCAGTTTGGACCGGGACTCAGGCTGGAAGTGCTTCTGTAACTGTCACTCTTATGCCAGTGTGACTGATTTCTCACCACTTCCAACACCCCCTAACCCATATCCATGGATAAACACAGGATCATTTAAAACCAAGACTAATGTAAAGATGCACCAATCGGTCGTGCAGAGATCAGAATCTTGCAATTTTTCTTTCATTGGCTTTGGTCAATGATCAGCAGGTCAAATACTGACAAAATAGATTTGTTTTCATATATTAAATGCATCCGAACAAACAATTCCTCCTATTTTGGGTCCATCAGCCCACGGCATGCACTGGATTTCCCTTTTGTTTGAGTTTAATAGAATTCGGATGGATGTAAAGGACATATGCCTTGATGCTGCAATTCTTTCTTTGTCTGTTGGATTCAAAACTTTTAACCACTATTAAAGTATAGAGGTTTTATGCTTTATAACCTCTGGAATAAAAAATCTTGAATTGGTGAAAATCTGATTTGGCTGTTTAGAATTTAGGAAAAACTGGAAATCAGTCTCAGCCATGAAAAATCGGATTGGTGCATGTCTACTCTAATGTTTAATGGGATTAAGATAGCTTAATGGTTTGTACTTTAAACATGGCAGGAGCTGATCTGCATGATCTTTATTTTATTCTCACTGTATTTCAATGCTGGATAAAATCTGATCATGCTTCACAAAAAGCACTTTCTTCAATTCCATGTTGGCTGCAAAAAGCAGTGTTTGCAGTACCACTGTGGGGTTATGAAGAGTGCAGAGCAGGTAGTAGGTGGAACTGGTTCCCCTTGTGGGTGAATTTAGCCCCATTTCTCTGCGTTCTTTTTCCAGCATGCCCCCTGCTTTATGTCAAACAGTGATGTGACCCAAATCAGGCTTTTCCTTTCTTTTCTTTTGTCCTCACTGCTCCTCTTATTTGACCATCACATAATGTGACGAGGTACGACCTTTTTGATTTTTATAGTTTTTCTCATTGATGAAAACTGAACGTGAAGCAAAAACACAAGGTGATTCAGACGAGAAGAAAACAAAAATGAAATGTCGATGAGGAAATGCAGATGAGAGAAGAAGAAGGAGATGAGAGCAAACATAAAGAAACATGGGGGTGGCACTGGTGGGGTGGCATTACTCAAATGATTTCAAGGGGGGGTTGTTTGCATGGCTGTGATGTAATGCACCAGTAATCAATGTTCTGTTCAGAGCATTCGACACGTATGTTTGGCATTTTTTGTCCTTCCCTCCTAATTTTACCTTCATCGCTGATGATTGTGTGAAGCTCGCGCGTTGAATTTATCGTAGTAGTGCACACATGCACAACCACGCTGGTGTCTGTGCTGGCTTTTCTGCTGCAGTAGACACGAGAGGGAGAGAGAGAGAGAGCTGGAGGAAGAGGAAAAATGAGGCGGGAGGGCATGAAACGGGAAATGGAGAAGGGGAGAAAAGGACTCAAGCAGAAGCCTGAGAGGGGTACAGAGTGGCTTTGGTGGTGGCGGTGGTGGTTTGGGGGGGTATAGAGATGTGAAATGGGGAATGGGGGGCGACGAGCGCTGAAAGAAAGACGCTGTGTGGTGGGGGTGGGGTCCTCCTGTCTTAGGATCTTCGATTATCTTTGAAGGCTTGAGCTATCCAATCTTCATACCCTGGACCCTCTCTCAGAATATCAGAGGTGCTTTGGCTCATTCTGGACTTTTTGAAAATAAAGCAAGTTATCCATTGACTACCATTAATTGATGCACGGGGGGGGGGGGGGGGGGGGGGGGTCTCACCTTTCATCCATTTTAAATATTGTTTTTAAAACCCGGCTTACATGGATCTGACAGTGGATATAAGGCTTCACGTAGGTCTTTTAACCTGGGGTTTATTGATTTCCCCGCTTTTTTTAGGGGCTTTTTGGACTATTTTTGATGTTGTTTTTTTATTTTAAAATTTCTTTTTTTTTTTGTCAAGATAAATTCTTTCATTTCATGTGTAAAAATCAAAGTTTTGTAGCTGTGTTTTAACCCTCTGGGGTTAATTTGTGCTTTTTAACTGCTTCGTGTGTCTGTTTTCTCTTTTTTTTTAGAGAAAAAAAAAGTAATTTTTTTCCTATCCCATGTACACAAAGTGGGGTTGTCCCTTTGTGGTGTAGCAGGGTAAGTTCGTGTCTATTATTCTGGGAACCTGGATTCGATTCCCAGTAGCAACAGAAAGGGCATCTGGCGTAGAAACTTTGCCAAGTCTGTTTGCAGGTTGTGCTGACTTGCTTTGGTGACCCATGAATAAGTGGGCTTTTTTGGTGGGTTTTTTCCCAAGTCTGGAAGTGTCAAAAATTAGCAGAAAAATGTGATTTTCTTTTTCGCAACCCATTAATGCAAATTGGGAGATTACCAGTGCATTGGAAAATATTTTCACCTAAAGCAGGAATGAGGGCTGCACGGTGGCACAGTTTGTACCACTGTTCCCCTTTGCGGGCAAAAAGGGTCCTGGGTTGGACCCCAGCGGGGGGCCCTTTTTTGCTTTGATTTGCATGTTTTTCCCCGGGTGCTTTGGCGTGGGTTTTTAAATTTATTTCCGGTTTCCCCTCTAAACAACCCCAAAAACAGGACTGTCATTTTTAAATTTGGGTCTCTCTCAATTCCCCGGAAATAAAATGAGTGTGGGGCATGGTTGTTTTTTTTCTGTTTTTTCCCTGCGATAGATTTTGGTGGGCCCTGTCCGGGGGTTTAAAGGCCCGCCTCTTGCCCCTTAGCCCGGGCTGGAAAGGGGGCATTCGGGCCCCCCGGGAAAAAACCCCCCCTGTGCAAAAGGGGGCGGGTATAAAAAACGGAGGGAAACGGTTTGGACTTAAAAGCCACTCGGGGCACCCATTCTTCACCTATTCTGTTTTCATAGTTAAATTTGTGAAACCCTATTTATGATTCACAGATTCCTTTTCTACAAAAAACTACCCAAAACTTTTTTAAATTTCACTCTAATATGTGTTTTTTAATTTATTTTTTAAAGCGGGTAAAACGGTATTTGCCAAAAAAAAATTACCCTAGTTTTTTGGGTATAAAAAAATCTATGAAATGTTTTTGCAGCCCTCTATTGCTTTTAATTGAACAATTCTGGCCCACATAGCAAGAAGTTTAGATGCCATCAATCTAGAGGAAAAGACTAAAACATGGAATTTAATTTATTTTAAAAGGCAAACAAAAATATTTAAAGGAAAAAAAAATGATTAATGTAAAACCTCCCCATATGCAGAACCTGACCAAACTGAAGGAATATTTGGGGGGGGCGGCACGGGGGGGGCGAAAGTTGGTACACTGTTCCCCTTGGCAGCAAGCGGCCCTGGGTTCGTTTCCCTCCCCGGGAGTTTTGCAGGGTTCTCCCCCGGGGGCACCCTTGGGTTCTCCCCGGGGGACCCCGGTTTCCCTTTACCACGGGTCCAAAGACGGGGGCACTCAAAATTTGCCTTTAGGTGTATGAATGAGTGGTGCATGGTTGTTTGGTGTTGCCCTGTGAAAGGACTGGTGACCTGCCAGGGGGTACCCCCCCTCTCGGCCCCCTTTTCACTACTGGAGATAGCACCCGGGTTTCCCCCGGGACCCCCCTAGGGGAAAAAGCGGTAGAAAATGGCTGACTTTACTGACTCCTGGGGAGGGCCCTCTTCATACATCCCGAAAGTTTTTGACAAAAAAAACAAAAACTGCGAAAGCTGAAGTCCAGCTCTCCGTTGAAGCACCCTGAAGGACTAACCTCCAAGCCTCTGTGGAAAATTGTTTATGTTAAATTCATACAGCTTCATACACCTTTTTTTTAGGGGCCTCTGATTTCATTGTTAAAAAACCCCCCCTGATACGAAAAATTTTCTAACTTTTAGGGTTTTTTTTTCCATAGTTACAGGGCCCCCTTACGAGTTTTTGTTTTGTTTGTTTGGCGTTCACTGGTTGAAAGTAAGTCACATTTTTGTGTTTCCGGTCACCTGTCAGGTTCCCTCGAAAAACTGAAAACTGGCCGGGTTCTTTATCCCAAACCTATTAAAAAATTAGGATCCCGTAAATTTTTTTTTAATTATTTTTTAAAACCCTAAATTTTATTTTTTTAAAGTTTTATTTTTTTTAATTCTGGGATTTCAGGATATCACTTGTTTTTAAAAACTAATTTTTTTTAATTAAAAGGAAAAAAAAAAGGGTGACAGGGAAAAAAAGTCAAATGGGCTTTTATAGGTCCCGTGCAATTTTTTAGGGAAGCAACTACCATTAAGGGACCTTAAATATATGTGTTTGAATTTAATAAAGAGTAATATGACCTACTAAAGGCTCTGTTCACATAATGATTTGAATGAAAACTCTGCCTTATACAGGTGCACTGATGAGTCTCAGACTCGGCCGCTCTGTTGTTTCCCATTTATCCTGCAGGTTCAGCTCTTTTTGGTTACTTTCAGAAAGGCTCAGTTGCCTTGTCAGAAATCTCCTGACAAAGCATCATTTGTAGCTCAGCAATTCCCCGGGGAAACCCCCCCTTTTCCCCCTTTTAAAAATTTTGGAACCCCTGGGTTTCCCGAATCTGATTCCCCTTTTTGGGGACAAAAAGGCCGGGGTGGTTCCCCGAGCCTACTTTCTCCCTGAAGGTGGTTTGGTGGGGTTCAATTTGTTGGCCCCTTCCTTTTCCCCCTGGTTTTTGCGGGTTTTGGGGCTTTTGTGCTGTCATAAACACAATGGCTCCCTGCCAGTATGCCTTTAGCACAGGTTATCTCCAGGTACAGAGTTACACCACTGAAAAAACACAAAAGATTGTACGATGCTTTACCCGAAAAAATTTAGGGCCCCTTTGGTTTGTCCAAAAACCCCTAATTTTCCCCAAAAAAAAATCCAAAATGTAAAAACCACTTGGGGACAAACCCCCCCTTAAAAACCCCCCAACCCCCCGATAAATTAAATTTTTTTAATCAAAAAAGATAATTTTCATGAAAAATATAAATTTAAAAAACAGCCCAGTTTGAGGTTTTTAATCAGTTAGATTGGGCCCCTGTCCCCAGGGGCCCCTCTTTTAAAAGGGGGGAAAAATAAAAGAATTTGGCCCCCTTCATAAGGTGTTGGGGTTTTCCCCTTTCCCCCTTTAAATTCTACAGGGTGTTTATAATTCTGCCCGCTTTTTTTTTTTTTGGGGGAAAGGTTTTTTTTCCCCCTTTTTCCCCCCGTTTTTTTGGAATTATCTTCAAAAAAAAAAAAAAATTTTTTTTTCAAAAAAATTTTTTTTCCCCCCAAAAAAATTTTTTTTTAAAAACCCGGGAAGAGGGAAAAAAAAAAAATTTTTTTTTGGGGAAAAACCCAAAAATCTTAAAAAAAAAAAAAAATTTTTTTTTTAAAGGGGTTTTTTTTAAAAAAAATTTTTTTTCCCCCCCCCCCCCCCCTTTTTTTAAAAAAAAAGGTTGGGGGGTTTTGGGGTTTTAAAATTTTTTGGGGGGAAAATCTTTTTTGGGGTTTTTTTTTTTTTTTTTTTCCCCCCTTTTCGGGTTTTTTTTTTTTTTTTTAATTCCCCCCCTTTTTTTTTTTCCCCCCCCCTTTTTTTTTTAAAAATTTTTTCCCTTTTTTTTAAATTTTTTTGGGAACCCCTTTTCCCCCTTTGGAAAAACCCCCCTTTTTTTAAAAACCCCCCCCCCCTTTCCCCCCTTTTTTTTGGGTTTTTTTCCCCCCTTTTTTTGGGGGGGTTTTTTTCGGGCCCCCGGGTTTTTTTTTTTTTCCCCCCTTTTCCCTTTTTTTTTTCCCCTTTTTCCCCCCCCCCCCTTTTTTGGGGTTTTTAAAAATTGGGTTTTTCCGGGGTTTCCCTTTAAAATTTAAAAAAAAAAAAAAAAAAAAAGGGAAAAAGGGTTTTTTCCTTCCCCAAAAAAGGGGGGAAAAAGGGGGAAAAAAAAAAAAAAAATTTTTTAAATATGTAGGGTTAGGGGTTTCCAAATAAAAGGTTTTTTTTTATTTTTTACCTTTACCAGTAGGGCCAAATATAGGGTGTTTCCAGTTGCACCTCAGCTTACTACCTGTCTCCCACTCTGGAGGACATATAGTACAGAGTGATAACCAGACATTGCTACTGGGGTGGCGTCACAAAGTTTTTTTGGTGAAAAATTAAGTTTCTGAGCTGCTGCAGACTGAGGCAATCGGAGACAAATTGATGTGATGAAACATTTTATTGTTTACCGGTCCTAATCAAAAACGGATGCATTATTGCTACTGTCACATTTCCTGAAAGAATGTGTGGTTTATGCTTTTACTGAACACAGCCCTGTTAGATCTACGTCTTAGCCTATGGATGATATTCTCACTGACCTGAGCTCTATTTTCCAAACTTAGACTGCTTGACAATAATATGTTAGCTCAGCTCTTACCTAAATAGTTTGACTGTAACTGTTTCGTTGATCATTTTAGTCAAAATGGGCACATGTTAAATTTAGGCTTCCTGCTGTGTAGCTTACAGGCAGAGTTTAGGTTTTCAAATTAAAAGCTTGTTGCCTGTAGCACTTGCCAATAGTTACATAAAAAAATAAAATTCTTATCTTGCTGGTAATAACAGCCATGATTGCTTTTGTGTAGGCTGACACATTTCTTACACAACTAGATGTAAATCGGCTGTGTGCTTCATAGGCAACGGCAAGTATTTCTCCATTTAGATGTATGAAATGTTCGCAAGCCAAGACATCATTTTGACTATATTAGCTGTTTTGCATCTGTTATAGGTTTCATCGTTATTGAATGTTCCATTTTTAAAAACCTCCCCTCTTCCCTTAAAAACTGCTTTTGATACTTGCTTTCTTTGATATTACCCACGCGTTGCTTGTTCCACGATGGGCCATTAGTACTTTTTGTGACTGGACCACTCCGTTGTGGAGGTTTCTCTACATTGTTTTTAACTATACTGTTACTTCAGCACTAAATATATACAAAAAAACTGTTCTGTCATTTTTGTATTTTTTTACTTTAACTTAGCAGTAGCTAAGGGACCTTTGTTAGAACATTTCACACCAATTTTAGTTTAAAATTGATGAAATTACCTCCCATTGTGTTAATGGGAATTGCTTTGAATGCAGTGAGAGATTTTAACCAAATCTTACGATTTCAGCCCCTTCTTTCTTTTAACATCTCAGGAGGCACCATCAAAGTCTAAAACTGGTTTGTCTCATTTCAAATTCACGAGAAGAGATGTTTCCCTTTCCTGTCCGGAAACACGGGTTTTAAATGCATTGCATTGAAATTCGACTTCTAGCAGTGCATCCACGATGTTTCCATTCAAACCCCGACCCTGCCGAAAGGCCTATTTCCCACTTCCATTCCTGCTCCTCTCCCTGTGGGCTGACTCCGAAAATAGCAATGAAAGGGAAAGGAAGCCTTAATTTTATTCTCGGGTTGCAAATCTGTTTATCCATTACTGCTGAGAGGGTGAGACTTGGTGCTTGTATCATGCGTGAATAGATGGCACCTGCCAAATGCCAAATTTGCCTTGCCAAAAAAAAAAAAAAACAATATTCCTTGGTGTTCTCTGAGTTGATTAAGATAAATTGTTTTCCTGAACCAGCAGGGGTGTGGCAACTTGTCAACTTGGCATCCCTATGCCTGCAGTTGGTAAATATACCTCATTCTGTTTAATTTTTCCCCAACAAAGTTTTGTTCCACAGGCCATCTCATGTTGTGTTGGCATCCTGTGAAGTCACTGTCCCTCTGTTTGCTGCTTTGTAATCTGAGCACTCTCTGTTGGCGATACTTAACCGGACAGAGGCTCAATGCCTCATAACAAGGACGGACACGAGATTTTCTGTTGAATAAGCAAGAACCGCCTAGAAGACAAAAAACCGAAGCATGGTGCTACAGAATGGGAAATCAGAGTTCGATTCATTTAGACAAGTGACAGATTATGTATGATGCCTTTTGGGACATGTGGCAAATCAATACTTAGACGTGCTTTAAGGATTCTGGTGTAAATTCTGTTCTTTATGTTTCTGTATTTCCCACCTCTGGGTGCCACCTGAGTATAAAAATGTTCAAGAGCCATGAAAATCGTGTTGGCACCATTTGAATATTACTTCACAAAGCTTCTTCGGCACTGCACATTATGCGCCTCCCCCAAGCCACACCAAGGACCCAGATATGACGCTACCATGACAATGAACCATCATGATCTCACCATGGATGCTTTGTGCATGTTCAAAACCGCCCATAAACTGTCACACTCCATTGCATATAGTGGGTAACACCCTGCGTTCGTGATGCATCCGAGAATACCTCTCCAAGACAATCAGCATTCTGGGTAATTTTCAATTTCAATGCAGTTGTGGTTTCTTAAATATCAAAGAAATACACACCAACAAGATAAATCTGGATTCGTACTTAAATCTGAAAGGGTGGAAAGCAAAACGTTGACGTTTCCATTGACATTATCCGTCCTCCAAACATGTTGACACTGACTACCTATAGCTGAATCCGACTATAACAAAAGTATGCATTTTTACAGATAGAATGCATAATATACCATTCGAATCAAGATTTGTAGCCACTGTGCAAAACCTAAAAAAATAAAAGCTAAATGAAACAAAAAATAAATATGGTTTAATTGCATAGTTTCCTAGTAACCAATAGGAAGAGACAAGCTGCTTACCAGTTTAAACATCTGCAGAATTATTGTAAGTGAAAATAAAAGTAATTAGCGGTGGATGTTGGCGCTAGCGTTAGTATACTTGTTGTGCATGGTCTATTTGTACCAATACGGTCTACAACTCCTGTTCATTACTTTCACTTTATCTTTTATTTGCTTATGGCGAACTTGACTTGGACTAAGAAAAATTACAATGAGTGTGTTGGTTGAATCTCTTTAGACTGTAGTTACTTATGTAGTGAATAGGTTCACAACCTGAACAAAGCTCTACACTGTTTTTGTTTTGTATCTCATTAGTATCACGGATCAGCACATTATGCCTTTCTGTTGTACTTGAGAACTCTGTAGTTGGTTGGGTTGTATTAATTTATCTTAACCAGATTACAGACTCTACAGAACTGAGGTCAGACAAATTAGTCAAACTTTCTAGTTTTTTGTACATGTTGGTTTTTTACAAATGAAAATAAATTACATCTTATTGGTGACCTTTATACACTATCGGTCAAATGTTAGACACACTTTCAAAACTGAATAAACCCATATGCAATTACGTAGCAAACGAAAAATTGTAAAAGAATTTAAATATGTTTTATATTTTAGATTCCTTAAAGTGGCGGCCCTTTGCTGTGGTGACTGAAATATTAACATTTGGGAAGTTCTTTCAAGACTCTTGGTAAACCATTTCAGGTGACCACCTCATGAAGCTCATGGAGAAAATGCCAAGAGAGCAAAGCAGTCATCAAAGCAAAGGGTGGCTATTTATTTCACACTTTTTGTTTACTACATAATTCCATGTGTGTTCATTCATAGTTTTGTCGCCTTTGGTGAGAATCTACAATGTAAAAAGTCATGAAAATAAAGAGACCCATTAAGTGTATCTAAAGGTTTTGACTGGTAGTACATATGGTGACAGAAGGATATAGGTAGTTGTAGGCGGGCTGTTTAGATAAATGCTCCTGTTGGCTGTTGCTGGATATTCGTTTTACTGACAGATCAGACAAATGGATCTGATTCTATTTCACTGAGAAGCTTCGTGAAAGCAGTGCGGTTATGTTGTTTCTCTTCATGTCCAGCCATGTTCCCCTCTCACTTCGGCCCATTTAGCTCTGCCGGTTAAGTGCTGAGTCAGCGCTCTGCAGCTCCGTACAGACGGTCAATTAGTTGGACCTTCTGATAAACCCTGGACATTTTGCTCTTATGCTCTGGAATTAAAAATGATCCAGAACACTGGGCGTAGCAGAGAGAGCTCTCAGAGTGCCAGAACCGATTACAGTGGTGGGAGTCTGAATTTTCTAAATGGGGCAAGTCTTGTCAAATGATGCGAGGGAGCAGGGTTTTGTGATCTAGAATCAGAAAAGCTGGCACATGCATTGGCACATGTATCTATAATCAGGGTTTCATGATGAAAAAATGTTTTAATACTTTTAACAGTCAAGTTTGAAAGCTACCAATAAACAAGCACATGCTACAGTCCGATAAGGATATTTGAATAAAAACAATTAGTTCTCTCATATTTTTAAACTTCCTCTTCTATCTGACCCCTTTCTTGCATTATGCGAAGCATAACTTATTGGCCAATACACTGTTAACACTGTAGCTTCTCATAAACCATTTGGCTGAGCTTTCACACCTACATAACACAGATAAATCAGTTCATCTGATATAGCTCCTTATGTTACCGTACAGACGTATGGGAATGTCATTTGAACACAAGGAGCTAACTGTGGCATAAGCCAACACAATCAACGTTTAGTCCAATGTGCTGCTTTCTACATGAGATAATTTTGGGTCTGTTGAAATGAAGGCTTTTTATTATTTACAGTTAAATTGTCAGCACATGACTGTTGACTGACCAAAGTTTGCAAAATGGAAAAAGTTGGAAAATCACAAGTATTTAGTTATTTATTAGGAAAAAAAGTATTTATAATACAAGAGGCTAATATACTTTCTGCACTTAATGCACAAAAAAATGCATTGACTTTGTTAACCAATGTGCTACAAAGTGAAGCAGTTCAGTTAATGGACCATGATGACAAAGAAATCGCACAAAAATCGAGTTTAAGACTTCAATGATTCTTGGTAAATTACAAACACAAATGTCAATGTATTTTCATAGTATAACTGCAGCTGTTCTGTTTCTGGCCTCAGAGGTTTGTTAGAGAACATTAGAGAACAAACAGTATCATGAAGACCAAGGAACACAGGTCAGGGAGAAGTTTAAACCAGGGTTAGGTTATAAAACAAAACGTCATGCTTGGAGCATCTCATAGAGATCTGTTTAGTCAATCATCTAAATACAGAAAGATTATAGTACAACTGCAACCCTACCAAGACAAAAACATCTACCTAAACTGTCTCTGTCTCAGAGAGCATTTATCAGAGGAGCAGCCAAGAAGGCCATGGTGGCTTTAGAGGAGCTTCAGAGATTCACAGCTCAGGTGGGGCAATCTGTGGACCAGACAACTAATAGTTTTGCATTTTTCAAATAAGGCTTTATGGAGGCAAAATAAAGCCATAAGCAGTCTTGTTTGCGTTTTGTTTAGTAGGCCCAGTAAGTCATGTAGGGAACACACCAAACATGTGGAAGAAGGTTTCTTTAGTCAGATGAAATCAAGAGTCCCCACTGTGGTGGTGACAGCATCATGTTGTAGGGATGTCTTTTAGCAGGAAATCTGAAGCTGGTCAGAGTTGGTGGGAAGATAGATGGAGCTAAATACATGGCGGCCCTGGATGGAAACCAGATAGAGGCTGAAAAGGCATTTGGACCAGGGTTTGGAGGTTCACCTTCCAGCAGGACAACAATCATTGACATACAGCCTGAGCTACAATGCAGTGGTTTAAATCGAAGCATACCAATGTGTTACAATGGTCTAGTCAAAGTCCAGACCTAAATTCAACTGAGACTCTGTGGTAATACCCTAGAGTAATACCACAGAGACTCAGGTTGGCTGAATATATATGATAAACAGATTAATGCTTTATATATAGTGTTTATATACAATTAAATTGAAGACTCGGCCAAATCATGAAGACCTGATGCAGCATCCAAGCATATCTATAAGGGACCCCAGGTGTAAACCAGCAGTAGGACAGATCACATATGTGTTAAAGCCTAGGGCCTCGTGTTTACCTGGCTGTTACTAATGCTTGAACATGCCTGGCAGGCATTGTGTCATGATGTAGCACTTAAACAGTCAGACTTGGTGCTTGCTCATTCTCTTGGCGAATGACATTGAAGGGTGTTGCTGCGATGAGTCCTGTGTGACCATCTGCTTCCTGATGTCCCTCCTGTCCCTGTGGCAGTGGAGTGGTGTGGAGGTGTACAAACAAATGATGGCTTTATACAGAAAGCGGATTTAGAGAGGAATCTGAGAGCCTGGTTCAATTTGTACATGTTATACGCTATACGACACCGTCTCCTCTGTGGCAGAGCAACAGGATAGATTATGGACAGTTACTTAAGCACACTTGGACAAAGGAGAAAGGACAGAGAGGGTTTGGAAAGGGAGGAGGAGGTGTAAAAGCAATCGGTCATCATAGGTAATGGCATAGAAGCGAGCATCCTTGGACAGAGCAAGCAGGACAAGAGAGGACAAATGGAGAAAGGGATGATAAGTGCAGGAAAGCAAACAAGAAACATGCACATATAAGCTGCAGAGATCGGGATGGAACAATGTTCTGACAAGAAGGAAGGGACGTGTACAGCTCAGTCACCTGCGGGCAGTGTTTGTTTGTCTTCAGAGCTGTTTTGACAGGACTGCAGTGGAAATAAAAAAGAAAGGACTTGAGCGCTGCAGAGCACATGCGACACCGTGACATGTCAACTTGAGTCAGTATGTGTGTTTGCTTGTGTGTGTGAGTGAGTGAGCGTGTTTTGAAGCTCATTTATTCAGCTGTATTATGTCACAATGTTGAGTCATTCGGGGAATCTCTGAAACAGAGGCTCTTCCAGTGATTGAAATTTTACCAGGATATCTTCCAGGAGTGCTGACCTCAGAGAGTAAGTGTTGCAAGAATGTAAGTATACCACTCTGAAAATAAAATATATCCCAGGATTACCCAGAGAAGGAGCTAATTATATCTCGCAACCTTACTTAAGCTCCCAGCATTCGTCTTCATTCATCTCCTACAACTCAGGTGCCTGACAAACCCACATCTCCTTCTACGAGCTCATCTCTACTTCCTTTCAGATTCTGGGTAACCCCCGATGGAGGGTTTAAAAGGCTGTCCTGCCTCGGACATTTGCCCCCACACATGTTAATCACATTGTTTGGTAAACGACAGCATTTCATCTGCCACAGATGATGGCTCATAGAGGAGGAAAGGTTCAGTAGAATTTGATACCTCCGTTTTGCCATTTACTACTGGATGCTTCCTTCAAAATAAGCCGAGTTGCCTCCATTCTTTTTAGAGCTGGCATGATCCAATGACACCGTAAGGGGTTTGTGCTGCAGTTCCTCTTCATTGGTCGGGCTCTGCCATTACTGTGTGTACGAAAGCCTTAAAATAAATGTTATGGAAACACAAAACCACAAACTGCTGCATTCTCTTACTGTAAGTTTTTATTTCCTACTTCATGTCCTCTCTAATGGTAAGTCATGGCAATACGTCATGTTAATTCCCCACAGTATCAAAGATTCATGGAGAACAAGCTCTTAAATACTCATCTAAGATCAGTTATATATTATGTACAAATAAACAAGTTTTACTTATATTTATTTTATGTTGTTTTATATTGTTGGAATTGTTAGGGGGCTGCATAGTAGAAGAGTTGGTTGAACTATTACTGTACAGCAAGAAGGTCCTGGATTTGAACCCCAAGCTGGGGGCTTGCTTGTTTACCCGTGCTCGCATGGCTTCTCTCTGGGTACTCCGGCCTTCTCCCGCAGTCCACAAACAACTATGTTGGTGCATTATTTGTCTAGTGACCAATAAATGCACCCAGATTAAAAGTTGCTTTTTTCAGATTTTATGTTTGGATAAAATTATGCTACTGCAATAAAAGATTAATTTATTCTAGGACTTTTCAGACATTTTTACCAGGAGTAAAAATAGGATAAGTGTGGAGAACACTGTAAATCTAACAGAAAGTGTTTTTTAAACAGGTAAAAACAGCAAACTTGCATCGGGATCGCTGCGGTGCGTCATTTGAAGCGCATCGGTTCCCAGCCTTTAGAACAGCCTTTAAAATAAATACAGTGAGGTGTGCTTAGATGGCACCAGTCACTGGACTTCACCTATTGATAGTTTTATCAGAAGCCAGAAAATGGAAGAGCATAATAAAGGATCCACGGGTGTCGGACTGCGGTGCGGTGGTCGGGCTGGACAGAGTTGGTGTGCTATAACACAAATCCATCCATCCATTTTCCATTCCCTGGAGCTGGTGCCTGTCTTCAGCGGTTTACAGGCAAGAGGCATGGGGTACACCCTGGAGGTCCCCACTCCATCGCAGGGCAACACAGAGACACACAGAACAAACAACCACGCATGCGCCCATTCACACCTAAGGGCACTGACCTATTAACCTAACAGTCAAGTTTTTGACTGTGGAAGGAAGCTGAAGTAACTGGAGCGAACCCACACATGCACAGGGAGAACATTAAATCTCCATGCAGAAAGACCTCAGGCCGGGAGTCGAACCCAGGACCTTCTTGCTTTAAGGCAACAGTGCCACCAGCTGCACCACCGTGCAGCCGCTATAAAGACATCTATATTAAAATGTCACAATATTTGTGACTCAGCATGAGACTCTGTGTGGTGAAGTAAGTCTTAGTCATTTTGAGACATAATGCAGGTAAAGGCGTGTGACATTCTGGTATATCTATGTTTGAGACTCCTAATTTAAAATTAGAAAGGATGTAGTTCTTTAAATGTTGTCCTGTTGTGTTGACATAACCATTACATAAGCATTGAAGAAGTGTCCCGTACTTTAAAATGGTTCATTTGGCAACATTCCCGGTACATAACGGAAGACGTACTGAGCCCTCATTTAAACCTGAGATACCGACTGAACTGCAATTTTTGTGTAATGTTACACAGTTAATAGACATGTACAGTGGTTGCAATTTTTTAAGATACAGTGTGTGATTTTATAACTTATAATTTACTTGTGAAATGCAAACAATGTTTGCCAAATATTGCCGAAATCTCAGCTTGTAAATCCAGTTTACCCTATATCCACTTGTCTCTTGAGGTGGATGTGTTATTTTATCCTATGGGACTGAGTTTATGGGCTTCCGGAAATTCAGCAATTTTAAACAAGAGGCTTTTTAAGATTCTGGAACGTAGTAACCATTTCAAGGCACATTCAATTTAACACTTTAATTTAATTAAAAACACTTAAAAGACAATATCTATTCTATATCTTGTCCATTTTGTATACAGTAACCTTTAATGAGATCCTTCTGTGGTGTTAGCCTCTGTGATGTTAGAACAGTGAAAGCTCATATTGTAACCCACTCAAACTAGTAGTCATACAACACACTTAGCTGTAACTTGATTAAGTCTCTAAATGACGGTCACAGTCACTCACCTAGGATAATACATGAATACACCATTCTGGAGTGAAAAGCACGGCTTTGGTTGCCCTTCAGGACACCGTTCTGTATTTCACATCATTAAAATGTTCATTCTTCATGCCTCATTCATGTGCTGATTTCAGATCATCCTTCAACGTCTGCTTATCATTGCTGACTCTGCAGCACCCGTCGCCATTTGCTTCGCCCTCCAGTAGAGTCTCCTCACAGTCTGCCGTACTGGTTGCTGCTTGTCATACTAATGCTGATCAAACATCACTATCATCTGTGTGTGTGAACCAGATACTCTGAATTAACATGCCTCTTTAAGGTATCTTTTTATGCCATACTTCAGTCAAGGTCACTCCTCGTTAACCTGACAACTTCAGATTTTTCATCAATAACAAAAAAATCAAAAAAATCATCATTATCAGCATCAGCAAACGATCACAATTTTTCTTTTGCTCCTCTACACTCAGCCCTTTACGCCAGCTGTAGGAGCAGTATTTGGCTTAGTCTTGTCCTTGGTGCCTGAAAGCAGAGGCTAACGCAGTGGTTGTCATGGTGACAGAGAGCCAGGCAGGACTGTGGTAATACTGTAATGATAGAGCTCTTCTGGATGGTGCCGCAGTAAACACTGCGCCACTAGGGTCCCGTTAAAGAAGAGCGCAGCGCACCCCCATGCGTGTAAAAAAAAAAAAAAAAGACGTCTGTAGAGCTAATATCAGCTCTGACAATCTCGCCTTGATTATATCACTTACATTCATTCTCTCCCAACACCTCCTCTTGTCTTTATAGCAGTCTCCCTCTCTGATGCCCTGCTCCCTTCCCCCCTAATTTGTGTAGATTTGCAACGATCTCTTCTCCCCTCGTCCCTTCATCTCCTTTTCCCTCCATTCCTTCTGACTTGCTTCCTTATTCGTCTATCGCTACGCAATTAATGCTCCCTGTCATCCACGTCCTTCTCTCAAAAGACTCATTTTCATTCAGTCCTTTCCCTTCTGCTCTTTTAAATTTGTGTTGACGATCTTTCCACATCTAATTTCAGAGTAAAGCCATAGCTGTTGTGGTGAAGGGGTATGGTGGGAGGGGGGGATTCGACGTTAGACCTTGAAGGTCACCGGGCTGCAGGTGTCACACGTGGCATCGGTACTGTCGAGAATTCAGCACGCTCTCGCTTCCTGCAGACGTTACAGCGAGCCTTCCCAATTGAATATTCAAAAACGCAGACATGGCTGTTCTGTCACACACCTTCGAGTTGCAGCGCGGAGCAGGATGGCGGGAGAGAACAGAGGCAAAGTGCCGGAGGAGATAAATAAGTGTGAAGTGACAGATTGCTTCTTCTCCTTTTATCGTCTTCCTCCACCTCTCTTCTTTCTGTCCATCTTCTCTATCCTCTCATTCCTCACAGTTAATTCGGTGGAGTGCCCCTGCAGCTAGCGCTCGCTATCTGGAATCAGCACACACACCTTCTGTGCCCATGGGCTGTTTGTCAATACACACAAACTCACCTACATGTGTGTGGTACATGCAGATTTGATGCATAGCTTTAAGAACATTATATTAATTTTCAGTCAGTGGGATTTCATTTGTTGCTGTATGGATTAATAAACTGATCTATTGTTAGGATCAACAATCTGATCCAGTCTCCCAGTATTAAAGTGCTATTCGATCTAATTACAGAAACAATTATTTTCATCTTTGCCAACATTAGTCTGTGGCTTTTACCCAATCTTGATTAGATTAACTGTGGTTCTAAAGCTGCACTATAATTTCTAAAACAAGAGAATTGAATCCAGACATTTTCTGGAGTTGTCCGTGGACACGGCAATGAACAACAAGGAATGCTGTTTGTGTAAATCCTTTTATACTGCTGGAAATCTTCCAGAGCAGTGGGAGAGTGGAGCAAACAGGAGTCCAGTCATGATGCAAAAAAAGTAGAACTACAGAACTTTACATGTACAGAGGCTGTGCAGCTTTATGGTTACCAGCTTAGGAGGTCAAGAGGAAAATGTCTGTTGACCAGAGTCAGAAAATTTCTAGTTGATTCGCACAGACTGACTGATCAGAAACTCAAAATCCCATTTTATTTCAATAAGAGAAGACACAATACATCAGTGCTACCTGGTCACGCTGACAACAACACTCTTTGAACTCAAACTTTGCTACTTTTGGGGTCAATAAGATATATAAAAATGAAATCAGATTAAGCAGAGAGGTGTAAGGAGCCATTGTACAGGAAGCTGTATTTTCTATTAATGCTTGTGACAGTTCGGTCAGGCTGCTACAACAGATGAAAGAGTGAAAAAGTAGAGCTGCAGTTTTGGTGACTTGGAAGTAAACTGACTGGGAGCAGATTTACTTGAATACCAGTAAGGCTAAATTTAGCTACTTTCAGTATCAGTGAGGTAAGAAGCGCAGTGATTTAGGAAGGTATTTTCTACGATATGTCGAAACCTGACTGCTCAGCTCGTTCAGGCTGCGAGAGATCGAGAGAGAGCAAGACTTGCAGATGAAAGGAATGCAGAACAGAAAGTAACAGAGTTGCTATGTTTGATCCTCTCGAGCTTTCAACTGTCACGTAAACATGCAGAATTTGGCAATGTTTGCAGCCTTTTAGAAATCCCACAGATAAGCTAAAGGTCTGCGTTCACTCAGGAACATGGAAAAGTTGTTTACAGTTTGCAATGATAATCATGCTAATTTTAACTATAAGATAGTAAAGATAGTAAATGAAATCGTATTCATGAGTTAAAATAATCAAGTCAAGGTCCTGACCTAGATCTAATGGAAAATCTGTGGTAAGGCTTAATAAGTGCTGTTCACAGAGACTCTTCATCCAATCAGACTAAATGTGGGGCATTTTATAAAATATGTGTCTACATGTGCAAAGCTGGTAGAAATATACTTTCAAAAGACTTGCAGTGAAAGTTGGTTTTAGAAAAGATTAACCCAATGGGATTTAACAGAAACGTAATCCATCCATCCATTTTCTATACCTGCTTCTTCTATACAGGGTCGTGGGGCGGCTGGTGCCTATCTCCAGCGGTCTATGGGCGAAAGGCAGGGAACACCCTGGACAGATCGCCGGTCCATCGCAGAAACATAAACCACACCTTTTAAATTTTTTTAAACATAACATTTGATAACATTTCACCAGCAACTCATAAGTCAAGCATGTTTTATATCCTTAGTATCATTGACTTCTTGTGGATTTTGAACTTAGTTAAGACTGTAGAATAGTCAGAAAACCATACATGATGATAAAAGTCAAATTTACGTGAAACATCTATTTTCTTGTAGATACATTTCTGCCTTTGAGTTGAAGAGATTCTATGGACCAACATGTCAGATGAGACTCACAAAACTCCCGGTCCCTCTGCTTGACAGAAGTTGCTTTTGTGGCTAAGGCCTGTCATTCACCATTAACCTCTAGTCTCCTGATGTGTTTGCTTCTTTTTCCTCGCTCTCTCCCTCTTCCTCTTACTATCATCCCTGTCATACTTTTCTGTCCCCTTTTCAAGACACTGTCACTTCCTGTTGAGATCATTGGAATGACGAGCCACCTTTTGCCAAGTTTAGCCGAGCAAATGTTCGCCCTGGATACTTTCTTCAGTTTGAACTATGCTGGTTTGTTGTGTGGTTCCTCATGCTCTCATTTATGTACTTCTTCCTTTCTTCCTGCTTGGATCCACATTTTCCTTCAACCTGTCCACTCCCCACTGTGTGCCCACATGTGTAACCTACATAGAAGAAGCAACATTCCAGCAGTTTTACTTCTATTTTCTCATTGTGGTGTCTTGGGTACATGTTATTTATACTTTTGTAATGGATCGTATTATACAACAAGAAAAAATACATATCCTTTACATTTTTCACAAGCTTTTTCTGTATTTTATTGGGATTTATCTGGTAGATAAACACCTGTTTCTCCACATCTTTCTCCCTGGCCTGTCTGCTGTGTTCCTTGGTCTTCATGAAGCTGTCTGTTCACTAATGTTCTCTAACAACCCTCTGAGTCCTTTCAAGAACAGCTGCATTTATACAAAGATAAAAAAACTCATAAATGGACTCTATTTACTAACTGGGTGACTTCTAAAGGCAACTGATTGGAATGGATCTTAGAATAGAAGGAGCTGACTACAGTTACATACTTTTCACATTTGTATTTGTTAGATGTAAAACAAAATTATGTCTTATTTTCCTTCCCTTCACAGTTATGAAATAGTCTTGGTTTAATCACATAAAATACAATGCAGTTTGAGGTTGTAATGTAAAAAAAATGTAAAAGAAGGTTTGAAAAAGGCCCTCTAGTGTTGCTCATCTGAGCTCCACTGCCTTCCTAACAACCATACCTAATACCAACAATAGTATCTTATGGAAACAGGAGAATTATGACAAAGATCTCCTCACTGGCCTGATTTGTTGAAGTAAGAGTCTTGTGTTTAGCCAATAGAGGAGCCTAGTGAGCTGGTCCCACTGGTGCTATCCCACGTCCCTGGGACAGGAGAGCTGGTAAGCAGGGTACAGGCAGGAGGGTGATTGAGAGCCTGTGTGTGTCTATGTGTGTTTTCACGATACAGAGGAGAAGAGCACTGCAGCAATCGGAGAAAGTAGGTCAGACACCGACTAGTGAGAAAGATCGAAGAGGAGGGTAGGGAGGAGGGATGGAGTGGAAATAGGAGGAAAACAAGGAGAGTAGCAGGGGGTAACTGCTGAGAAATTTGGGAGAAGGAGGATACCTGGTTGTTGAAAGAAAATAATATGAAAGAAGACTTGCTAAACGCCATTGCAGCTCCATGTTTTGATCCAACCACCATACCCTGACATTGGTCCTGTTACTTTAAAGATCTTTAAACTGCTTAATCTAACAGAACCAGCATGAATTTAACAATCCGAAACTAAAGAGTTAATTTATCCTGATGTACCAGAAAGGTCACATTTGTTAGACATACCAGATATTTACATACAATGTATAAAAAGAAACAGTCTGACACTAAATTAGACCTGTTCCTGTTCCTCTTCCTGGTGGATATTTTGAGATGTCGCTGAAATATTTCTGCATAATGTTCTTTTCTCGTGAAGTGCACCAGTCCCTCCTGCAGCAAGCATGAAGCTATCACACATGTACTTCACAGTTGGACTGGTGTTCTTAGCACTGCAAGCCTCCCTCTTTTTCCACCAAATGTAAAAATGGTCATTATGACCAAGCACTTCAGTTCCAGTTTCATCAGACCACAGGACATGTCTCCAAAAATGAAGGTCTTTGTCCCTAAGTGCATTTACAAACTTTAATCTGGCTTTTCCATGTTGCATTTGGAGTTATGGCTTCTTCCTTTCTGAGTGGCCTTTCAGCCCATGATGGTATTGGACTTAGTTCACTGTGGATAATCATAGGCACATTTCGCTCCAAAACACATTCATCTTTGGGACACAGAACCCATGTCCTTCCTAAACAGTATGAACAATTTGAATAAAATTTTGATGAATTAATCAATTAGAAACTTACAAAGCCATGACATGATCATCTGGACTTTCCCAAATTGCTTAAACACATAGTAATTTTCATGAATGTGACCTTCTGAATTTGAAGAAACTAATATAAAAAATGTCTCCTTTATTATTCTGGCATTTAACAAATAAAAAAAAAGGTTGGTAATCG
This sequence comes from Crenichthys baileyi, assembly GCA_036173005.1. Classification (NCBI taxonomy): domain Eukaryota; kingdom Metazoa; phylum Chordata; class Actinopteri; order Cyprinodontiformes; family Goodeidae; genus Crenichthys; species Crenichthys baileyi. The sequence goes on from JAHHUM010000333.1 coordinate 544,091, forward strand.
TAGCTGACCTAAAACAAGAAATGTTTGGTCTTACTGAATGTCAGATGTTGAGAAAAAAAGATTATGGGTAATTTTATCCAGTGTATATAAATATCTGGTTTTAACTGAGTTTCTCAGTTACTCTCCTGAGTAAATGCTGTGGGTTAAAAATTTAAAATCTTCTGCTTTGTCTGTCTGTGTCATAAAGGCACATGGGGAAATGTGTGTAGGCCTTCATCCAATTTCCAATAAAAAAAACTAGACAAAACAAAGTGAGACCTTTGAGGGAAAAATTAGTGAAAGTAGTTTGTTTCCTTTGTTAGAAACAGTATCTTAGAGAACAGCCCTCACATTTTTGTAAATATTTTAGTACATCTTTTAATGGGACAAGGCTGAACATATGACACTTTGATACATTGTAAAGTAGTCAGTGTACAGCTTGTATAACTTTAGTAATTTGCTGTGCCCTCAAAATAACTTAAGGCACAGCCATTAATGTCTAAACCGCTGGCAACGAAAGTGAGTACACCCCTAATTGAAGGTGGAATTGTGCCCAAAGTGTCAATATTTTCGTGTGGCCATTTCGTGTGACCATTATTTTTCAGCACTCTCTCAGGCACTGAGTTTACTAGAGCTTCACAGGTTGTTACTGGAATCCTCCTGAAACGCCTCCATGACAACAACACTGAGTTGATGGATGTTGGAGACTTTACAGCGACTTGAGGCAACTGTGGCTTAGTGACTGTGGCTCAGTGACAAGAGTAGTCGTCTTGCAATCCGAACGTTCTGGGTTTGATTCCAGCTATGAATGTGTGCGTGTTAGTGAGTGCGTCTGGGTGAATGTGGTTCTAGTGTAAAGTGCTTTGAGTGGTCAGTATGACTGGAAAGGCGCTATATAAGTCAGTCCATTTACTATTTGCGCTCCTCCACCTACAGTTTGGCGATGCACAGGCAAGTCCAGCACATTTTCCCTCAGTTTCTATTGCAATTCAGTGGTCATCCTGGAGGTGTGTTTGGGGTTGTTATCATGTTGGAATACAGGCCTGCAGTCCAGTTTTCGAATGGAAGGGATTATCCTCTGCTTCAGTATGTCACAGTATATGTTGGCCTTCATGGTTTCCCTCAATGAATTGCCAGCAGCACTCATGCAACCCTAAACGATGAGACTCCTACTACCTTGCCACCACACTTGTCATTGTAATCCTTACCTGGTAACTGGCACACATGCTTGATACCATCAAAATCAAATAGGTTTATCTTAGTGTCATCAGACAGGACATGGTTCCAGTTATCCATGTCCTTTGTCTGGTTGTCTTTAGCAAACTGTTTGCTGGCCTGCTTGTGCGTCATCTTTAGTAGAGCCTTCCTTCTGGGATTTGATGCAGTGTGCGGCGTATGGTTTGAGCACTGAGAAGCTGACCCCTACTCCTTCAACCTCTGCAGCAATGCAGGCAGCACTTATAAAAGACAATATTTGGCTGTGGCACTGAGAACGTGCAGTTAAAATCTTTGGTCAACCCTGGTGAGGCCTGTTCTGAGTCGAATCTGTCCTGTTAAAATGCTGTATGGTCTCGAGGGCATCTTTATGTACAGTATCAATTCTTTTTTCAGATCTTTAGAGAGTTCTTTACCTTGAGGTGCCATGTTGGACTTCCAGTATGAGTGTGAGAGCGATAACACCTCATTTAACACACCTGCTCCCCATTCACCTCTGAGACCTTGTAACACTAACGAGTCACATGACACCGGGAAGGGAAAATGGCTAATTCAGCACAATTTGGACATTTTCACTTGAGGGTTTTGTTGCCGGACATTAATGTCTGTGTGTTGAGGTATTTTGATTTTACAGTAAATTTACACTGTTATACAAGCTGTACCCTGACTACTTTACATTGTATCAAAGTGTCATATTTTTGGTGTTGTCCCCTGAAAAGATATAATAAAATATTTACAAAATATGAGGGGTGTAGTCACTTTTGTGAGATACTGTATGCTGTCTTTTATTGAAAGTGTTTTTCTTCATATTACATAAGTGCATAATGTCGAAAATACATGCGTCACACGCATTATACACTTAGGCGTCCCATATATAAATATGAGCTCCATTCAAGTATGAATTACCTCTCTGTTCTGCTCCTCAGGCTATGCTTTTATTTTTTTTATTATTTATCTGAAAAAGCACAAAATACATTGCATCTATAAATATACTGCATGGTTTGTGGGAATGGACCGTAAACTGGAAAAAGCCTGGGCGCATACAAAAACTCGGAAGGTCACACAACAGAGTTAGGAAAACTAGTCTTTGAATGACCAAGATTTCTAAGTTGGAACGTATTTTATTTTGAAGACAACATTTTGCAAACATGCAAACATGGTGATTAAACATGGGCCAGTGTGACCATCACTTGGTTAATAACCCTGAGAAAAAACACCATGGTTTCACAGTGTTTACTCAAACATTTAGAAGAAATATATAACATGATCTAATCACTTTTATGTAAATGTTATCAATAATTTCTTTTCATTTTACTTATTATTTACCTTTAATTATTATTATGATTTTTACTTATAGACATAATCAATTATATCCCTCCCTGTCGTTCCTCCTTTTATGTTTTAACTAACAAGCTAATTTTAGCTGACAATTATTCAGGCTATCGACTGACAGGGGATGCTCCTTTGATTTACAAAGCAGCATAATGAAAATGAATTTGTGTTTGTTGAATGCATGGTGAAAATTAACTTGCTATAATTGTGTTTTCAGTTTTTGCATTAGTCTAGTTTGTTTTTTGTTTCCTGTTTTCCTGAATTTAATTGCTATGTGACTGACTCTTTCTCCTTCCCCTGCTTTTTTTCCCTGTTGTCTTTCCCTCTCCTATCTCCCTTCTTCCTCCCTTTCTTCCAGTATGTGGCATTCATTTCCCTCTTCTTCATCCTCATCTCCATTTCCACTTTCTGCATGGAGACGCACGAGGCCTTCAACACCATCCTAAACAAGACAGAGAACATCACAAATGGCAACGTGACCAATGAGGAGATAGTGTATGAAGTGGTGACTGACAGCTGGTTGACATATGTTGAAGGTGTATGCGTCATTTGGTTTACCATTGAGGTCTTGCTGCGAGTCATCTTCTGTCCAGACAAGTTGGAATTCTTCAAAAGTGCCCTCAACATCATCGACTTTGTTGCCATCCTGCCCTTCTATCTGGAGGTCGGCTTGAGTGGTTTGTCCTCCAAAGCTGCCAAGGATGTCCTGGGGTTCCTGCGTGTTGTCCGATTCGTGCGTATCCTCCGAATCTTCAAGCTTACTCGTCACTTTGTGGGTCTCCGAGTCCTTGGCCACACCCTTCGTGCCAGTACCAATGAATTTCTCCTCCTCATCATCTTCTTGGCCCTCGGTGTACTCATCTTTGCCACAATGATCTACTATGCTGAGCGAATTGGGGCACATCCAGATGACCCGACTGCCAGTGCCCACACCAACTTCAAGAACATCCCTATTGGATTTTGGTGGGCCGTGGTTACAATGACCACATTGGGTTATGGTGATATGTACCCGGAGACGTGGTCAGGAATGCTGGTGGGTGCGCTCTGTGCCTTGGCTGGTGTGCTAACCATTGCTATGCCTGTACCTGTCATTGTCAACAACTTCGGCATGTACTACTCTCTGGCTATGGCCAAGCAAAAGCTGCCCAAAAAGAAGAACAAACATATCCCTCGAGCACCTCAACCGGGGTCGCCCAACTACTGCAAGCCAGACGCCCTGGCAATGGCTACTGCATCACCACAAAGGATCTTGGGAAATGTCTTAGGCGGAGTGATGGGGTCCGGAGGTATAGGGGGTGACTGCCCTCTCGCTCAAGAGGAAATCATAGAGATCAATAGAGGTGAGAACTTTTATTTTTCCTGTTATTTATCTGTATTCTGTTATTAATTATTTTTGATCATAGATATAGTGCTGTTAAAAAAGTATTTGCGCCCTTACAGATTTCCTCTGTTTTCGTCTCTTTTTGTCACATTTAAATGTTTCAGATCTTAAAAAAAAAAAAACCCTTAATATCAGACCAAGATAACCTGAGTAAAAACTAAATGCAGTTTTCAACTTATGAAGTAAACTAAAATCTCATAAAGTAACAGCAAAAAACACAAAGAGCTTGTCTCACAGTCTCAAAATCACCTCGATTATCCCCAAGATGTTTAGGAAAACGTTCAGTGGACTCATGAGTCATAGCTAAAACTTTTTTGAGGGTGTGCGTCTTTTTACATCTGGTGTAAAACTAGAACACGACATTTCAGAGAAGGAACTCATACCTACAGTCAACCTTGGTGATGGCATTGAGGGAACCATGTCTTCTGCTTTTTCACATAAAATCCTGAAGGAGAATCTCCAGCTACATTGTGTGACCTCAAGTTCAACCTCACTTACGTCATGCAGCTGGACAGTCATCCAGTACATACCTGGAAGTCCATCTGTAAATGGCTTAAAAAACAAAACAAAGGTTTAGGAATGACCTAGTCAAAGTTTAGACTTAAATCTAACTGATGTGGTATGCCATGATCTTAAATAGGCGTTTTACACTGGGAAATTCTCCAAAATGGCCGAATGAATACAATTCTGCAAGAAGAGTGGGACTAAATTCCTCCACAGCAATGTCTCATTAGGACTTATTGCAAATGCTTGATGGCAGTTTCTCTTGCTCAGGGTTGCACAACCAGTTATCTGGTTTAGGGGGCAAACCATTTACATAGGGTCTGGTTGGTTTGGATAGCATTTGTCCCTGAATAAATGAAACCATCATTCTGGAAGGGGGCAAATATTTTTCACAGCACAGTAGTAATAAAAAAAAAAAAATTATCTCGGCTGTTTAAGACATGCAATATGAGAGATCATGTGAACTGTAGATAGAGCTAGGTGTACTCAGAATCTTAAGAGAAAGAAGTGGGAGTGATATCAAGCAGTGATGCATGGGTGATTCTCACACCACCCTGGAGAAATTACTGGCCCATCAGAACTGTTGTGTAATTTATGATCGACTAGTAGGTTCACAGTTGCCTTAAGGCTTCCATCTGCCAGTAATGAACAAACACTATGGGAAGAAAATTAACTCAATTATCTATTAAAACAGCCCTAATGCGTCTCGATTTTGGCTGACTTTTCAGTTTTCTTTTTTCTGCCATTAGCAGGAACCTGCTTCAGCATCAAACTTCAGTCACATGCTACAATAATGCACCTTTAAAGCATTACTTAACAGTCAAGAGTCAGCCATAAACTACCTGTTTCCTCAGTGCTCTGAGTATATGTTGCCAGCAATGGCTGGAGTCAAGACCATTAAAAGTTGTGTCAGTCGATTTTATTGTTTTTAAGCAGGAAGTCTTTAAAAAGTGTCATGTCTTCTAACTTGATCATATTCCAGGACTAAGGACTGTTATATGTCTTTAGTACCTCTTTAATCAATGTTTTGATAATGCCGAATCAACTGGGCTTAAAAATGGCAAACAGGAGCTGCAGAATTTGAAGCGACCAAAACGAAAAACTTTTCAGAAAACCTCCGAAAACTTTATGAAATGGGAGCAGGTTGGGAAGAAATGACAAGGTGTGAGAATGAAGGTGTGGTCAGTTTGGGTGCAGGTCACTGGCTCCTTCACCAACCCTGTTTCACCTTTCCTTGTTCCATTTGTATCAGTTAAACTATTTCCCACCCGTGTACTTAAGCAATTGCATATCAGTATCTTTATTTTTAGCAAAGTATTTAGTTGAATTATAGTTATCAAAATATTAACCTCTCAATCACCGAAAACGTTTTATTACAGACTATTCCCATATATGTTAGTTCGGAACCTGGTTAGGGACAGTAGAATGAAATATGTATTCAAAATCACTCTAGGCCACCTCCTGCTGGTTGATCTAATTTATTTGAGATATACAGTTCAAACCAGATATTTACATGTGCCGTATAAAACGACACATTGTTTTTTCTCACTGTGTGACAATAAATCAGTCAAACCTTATAATGGATTCCCATATTATTTGTATTTCTTCCTTTCTTTAAAATAAAGTTTACATATCTGTCCTTGTTTGGTGTAATTGCCTTTTAAACATATAACTTGAGTCACAAGCTTCTGGTATCCTTCCATTAGCTTTGTAGCTAATATGTTGGTATGCTTAGAGCCACTGTCCATTTGGTGGACCCATTTATGCCCTGTTTTTACTTCCTGGTTGATTCATGGGTCATTACTTATAATGTTCCCACATGATAACATCTGTTTTCTGTTGTGCACCAGTAAGTCTGTAAAACACCCCCACAGCAGAATAGTGCCACCCATTTACTTTGAAGTGGGAAGAGCCTTCTCAGGCTTTCAACCTTCCCCTTTTTCCTTCAAATGTTACAATAGTCATTTTCATGAAACACTTAAATTTTCGTTTTATCACACCTGCACATTTCTCCAGAAATTAAGGCCTCCAAGCTAAAATACCCCTAAGTGACCTCCTGTTGGCGGATAATATTTATTGGAGTCATCTAACCACAGTTCCTTACTGCAGGCTGTAATTAGATTATAGGAAATCAGTTGAAATCTTCAAAGTATAGTGTTCTCTGGGTTGTTGTGTTGTATTAAATGCTGCAGTGTTTTTTTCCTGTTTTCCTGTTTATTACTTAGATTTGTTGTAAGAAATGAAATCAACGTGTAAGACACATTTTTTAATTATAGGGATGTGAAATTAAAACAACCAAATAAGAACGTACAATTATAACAATCATCTGCAATGATTCGGCTGTTGTCTTCATAATCAGAAGTTCATTTAAAAATGTGCTTTTCAATTAATGGAAACATTGTCAAGATATAATGTTAACAAAAGTAACAATAACACATTACAGATTCCAAGCAGAATGGTGACGCAGCCTCAGCCGCCTTGGCTAACGAAGACTGCCCCACCATCGACCAGGTGCTGAGCCCGGACGAGCGGAGCCCCATTGGGCGGGGCCCCACTCGGGAACGCTACCAGCAGGACCGAGCCTGCTTCCTACTCAACACCAGGGAATTCCGTGCCACAGATGGAAATGTGCGGAAAGGTACGTTTCGCACCAGGAGACGGATATGTGAAATGCACTCCTCATGTAAACATGTCCACGCAGCAAGATGCCAAGCACAGTATGCTGTGAGCATAAACACTGTCCACTGAGCAGCCACTCCAGATAAAGTACGTATAGGAAGCTGTATGTTTTTAAGACTTACCGTAGATGAAATACAACACGTGGATGCAGATTCCAGTTCAACATACCATATACATATGCAGTCATATGGTTGCAACACATGCATATACATCTAGCTCCTCTGCTCTGCTGTCTTTGTTTCCACCTCTTCATATTCATGTTGTCCGTGTTTCCATCACCGCTTCGTATCATGTTTGATTTATTCTGTGACATAAGATTCTTTTCTAATAATATTTTTCCATTTTTTTCTTCCTTTTTTACATGGCCTCGGTCATGTCCTTCAGCTTTCTATGGTGCCTCTGAATCTTTTTGTCCCATAATGTGTCACGTTCACTCAGACTCAAAAGTAATCTGTCTTTCTCTGTCTTCTGGACTCAGACAGTTGACCATGCATTAATTTATTTCTCGTCACTTCTGTTTCTCCCTGTCTGTTTCTCTCTCCCTCTCGCCTTGAATCTGCCTTTTTTTATTTTATGACTGGTGCCCCCACCCCCTTTTTCATGACTTTCCCTTACTACACCTACCCATTACCCACCACACAAAACCCCACCTGCATTACTCTCTGCCTCTGCTTTCCTCCTTCCCTTTCCTTTTCGCTGCACCAACCCTCCTCTTGTTTTTTCCCCCCAACATGCATTATTCTCATTCAATCCCGCCACCACCATTCATTTAATACTGCAATCTGACCACTGCCACCGTCACCGACCTGCACTGATAAAACACACCCTCCAAACTTCCAACACCCCCCTCTCCCTTCTTGTTGGCAACAAACTACTTTAGAGGCAGCAGCCCTGGCTCCCAGCCCAGACTCCCCTCTGACTGAGGATTGGTATAAGATGGAGGGGTCTCTGTTACAGCAGGACCTCAATGCAAACTCCACCTCCTCCTGGATCAAACCATAGCCCAGAGGTAACACTGAAATCAGTTAAAACGTTACAAATGCAGAGCCCATAACCCAATTTATTTTTTGAGAGGTTTCGATCTGGCTCCCTAGGACAGTACCGCCCCCTGTAACACAGATTCAGCTACACAATAAATGTACGACATCAAATCACAGATACACAAATATTTCCACCTTGTTGTGTCAAGCTGTGCAGTGGAGTTGTCACTTATCTGTGGCTGAAAGTGTGTTTCCTTATGAAGGTTAATGCAAACAGCTTAGCATAACCTTAGCTTGACATCCTGCTTGCAAAAACCTTTTCTCTATGGTTTCGTGAAGTATGCATCCATCTCAATAAACAATGTACACGGTGTAAAAGAAAATGGGATTTGCAACATAAATATTGACCACAAATGTTTTTTAATTGTGTGTTTGTGAATGTGTGAGTGCCTTAAACCTGCATACAGTCACACGTGCAAGGTCGCACTGTTGTGGGCATGCTAAACACATCCAGCAGCTCAAGTGAATATAACCCAGTTGTTGTGTCCTGTGTTGGTAACTAATCTTAAGAAGAAAAAAAGAAATGAAGCGGGAACAGCGTGTCACCTTGTTGTCTGATGTGCCTTTGTGTTGTTGTTGTCTCTCTCTTCAGGTTGTGTCATATCACGCGTGTGTATGTGGGCTTTTTCATTCTTACATGTTTATACACTGTGTCTCTGTCCCCCTGGTGGCATCCGAGTGTCGTGGTTGTGTTGTCATGTGTTGCTTTACTTCTTTTTTTCCCCTTCTAATGTGTTTATTCATGTTATTCCCTACCCCACAGACCTGCACCTTGGTAAACAACAGCACTTATTACAGTCTAATGCTGCAAACCGCTGCACAATATATGTGGACGCAGTGGAGCATTTACATTGGTGTGTATTCTATAATCCAATATTATACACTTCCATATAAAAATATGTAGTTTCATCCATGTATAGTACTGTGCAAAAGTTTTAAATCAACCCCAATTTGTCTAAAAGCTACCTCCAATAAGCCAGGATTGTTCTTATTTCTTAAAAGAAGTTGTCTTGCTTATTTTTTTCTCCAGGTTTTGTTTTTTCAGAATTTTTCTTTGGATGACTTCTGCTAAAATCAGGCTAATAAAAACTATGTAAATAAATAAAGCAGTTTTTAAGAGAAGAAGCTATGTAAACCAATCTAGTCTGATGTGAAAAAAAGTTCCTCCCTAAATCTAATAACTGGTTGTGCATTAGCAATAGCAGCCAGTGAGTCTTTTACATTGCTGTGGAGGAAGTGGCAAACTCCGCTGATTAAGTTTATACCACAGAGTCTTAATGGTATTTAAATCCAGACTTTGACTAGGCTAGTTAAAAACTTATTTTTTTAGCCACTCACAGGTGGACTTGCTGGTGTGCTTTGGATCCTTGTTAAGCTGCGTAACCCAGTGTTAAAAGGTCATGATATGTTGCTTTTTTAAGTCTTTTAGCCTACTTCATGTTGCCAGACACGTTCTAATTAGGGGATCTCTGGATTCTTCAGCGTAGGCAGAAGACACCTGTTATTCCAATACACATGTACTAAAAGGGGGGTGTATCATGTAATAGCCATACCTAATACATATATATTTCATAGAAATTTGATAGAACTTGATGTGTCACAAAAAGCATTTTGGTTCTTCTCATTTAGACTCATGTAAAATGTGTTTTTAGATGCAGCAGCGCATGGAGCAGGATTAGAAACAGTATTCCAGTTTAAGAGATTACAAGAAATTCTGACTCACTGGAAATAAGAAATGAGGTAGGATTCAAGACTTTTGCACAGTACTTTACATGTCAAAAATTTTGTTGGATTTTTTTCCATTTAAAAACAAAAACTATTGTGCTTTATGTCAGTTTCCCAAGGCTTAAAGTTACTGGGGTCAGTGGAGTCATCTATGTCAAGGGATAGCATCTCTCGAAACATGGCACGCTGTAAATGAGCAACTTTGATTCCTTTTCATCAGTGTCTTAAACAGAAACAAAATATGTCAGTTTCTATATCAGCTACAACTCTGCAAAGATGTCTTACAAAGTATTTTGCCATTAGCGTGTGATGGACCTGAAATACTATTCCCTAGACGATGCGACTGCTTTCAGTGCCTAGTGTAGTGCAGACCTTTATGTAAACTGAAAAGGCATATATGCAGCACTTGGCTACTGAAACACGTACTCACTTACTGACCAGACAGACAAACGCTATAACAGGTTTGACTAACAAGTGGCTTCATGCTGTCTAAGGTAAGCAAGCCTTTCAACTGTCCAAGCTTTTAGAGGACGCTAACAATGCTGTCATTGTAAATGGTTCTTCTGTGCAAACTGCAATTTAAGTGACACAAAAATCCCCCTTTAAAGCAAATCAGGAGCGCACTGAGGAAAATAATTACTGGATTCATTAGGATGCCACTTCAAGGCAACCTAAAGACAAATTGCACACTTTAATTTGCACCTTTAGGCTGGGGATCTATAATGGTCCATGTTCCTTAAACTGCTAAAACATGTGCACTAAGAGAAGAGATAGCACTTAGTGCTTTACCGTTAAAATCAAACAGATTTGATTTGGTTCTTGCTTACCCTGAAACCTGATGAACCTCTTACAGTTTGTGATGGTACAACCACAAACGAAAATGTTTTTTACTTTGTTGTTATATGATAGAGCAACACAAAGCAGTGCCTAAATGTGAAGTAAAAGGGAAAGGATTCACTGTTTTCAAGTGTTTTTTATTTTTTTAAAAATATTAGAAATGCATTTTTATTCAATAGTTCGGATATATTACTGTAGAGCCACATATCTCTGCAGATCCTTTGGGAGAATATCTCCACCAGTTTTACACATCTAGACACTGAAACTTCTTTGCAAAATAGCTCAAGCTGAGTCAGATTGGATGGAGGACATCACCTTCCAAGTCTTGCCACAGATCCTCTATTTGATCTTAGGCCTGGGCTAGGCCATGAATATGCTTTGATCTAAACCATTCCATTGTGGCTGCGGCTGTATATTTAGCTAAATTATTCTTCTAACAACCCTGAGCAGCTTCTCTTTTCCTGTTAATTGAAATAGTCCCCAGAGGAAGATGCTGTCACTGCCATGTTTCACCATGTGGATGGTGTGTTTTATAACCCAACCCTACATTAAACTTCACCATCTGTCACGTTGGATTCCTATAAACTACATTGAAGTTTGTGGTTGGAACATGACATAAAGAAAAACAAAAGAAATAACAGCAGTATGAATACTTTTTCTGAGGCATTGTATTTAGATAATATAATCACATCCATACAGGCCTTTGACTGATAAGATTCCTCATCAGGATTTGATACTTATAGAAAATTTGATTAGATTGGCGATTAGTTTAAATCAGTTATTCAGGAGAAGATAATTTATCATGAAAAGTCGGCTGTCCAAATTAAAAAGATGTTCTTTTCTGAATCCTGTGGCTTTTAAAGAGGGATTGTAGTGCTGTCCAAGTTCCTTCTCGTGTCCATTATTTGTGTTTTATTTTCTCTTTTTAAGCATAAGATGTCTTCTTTTCCTGGCTTCTGTTTGTCTTCTTTAATTGTTGGCCATAGTACTGTATGCATGGCTCACAAAGGGCAACCAGTCAATCAGCCCTTTGACTCCTCACTCCTCCAGACCTTCATCAGGGACCTCAGTCCTGTTGGGTTCAAGCTCAACTGCTTAGTGTCTCCTCTTCTTCACTCACTTTACTAACTCTCTCTTCTTCTCTCTCTCTCTTTTATATCTATAAATATAATAATATATATTTTATATATATATTAATTAATATAAAATAATTATAGATATATATATCAAATTTTCTATAATATATATATTATATAAAATATATTTAAATATATAGATATATATGTGTGTGTGTGCAAGTTTTATTTTGATCTTTGTTTCTTGTTTTTGGGCCTATTTATCTTTTTTGTTTCTAACTTCATGAATACATGAGTGTTTTCATTAAATATTTTCGTGTAGTATGTTTCAGTAATTTCGTTTATATTTGTATTTTCTTGTTTTATAGTGTGCTCTGTTGTTTTTATTCTGTGGAGATCTTAATATTTATTTTACATTTTTATATTTTGCTGTTTTCTGTGATTGTGGTCTATGTTCTTTGAACATATTTAAGCTTTGTGCAACAGTGACTTATTGTTGTGCTTTGACTTCCCTTTGTGTTCTTCCTGTGAGTTGGAAAGAAAACACTTCCAACACAACAGTGAAATTAGTGAATAGAAAACTAATAATCTCATTGGATACCATTACAAGGAAGATTATCTGAACCCATTTTTTAAAATGTAATAATCATAATTTGTTAGTGACTTTTACCTCGCATAAGGAGATGCTTGTTCTAAAACAAACCACTAAAAGTTATTCACTATTTCTTACTAATATTTTATTTAAATTATTTCAAGCTGCAAAGATGATAATGTGGAATCTCATGCCTTATTTAAAGGCTTTTACTATAGTCAATTGTGGTTTTGAGTCTGTATTACATCAACTACTGGATGAAGCTGCAATTAAATACAAGATCGTATTTGGTAACACTTGTCTTAGATTATTTAAAAGCCTTACATCCTCATGCATGCTCTGCTGTGTCCTGTTGTGTTATTCTGTCTCTTTACACAACACTTTGCAAATATTCTGTCTGAGCCAGATTTAAGAAGTAACGACTCACAATCGATATATAGATGTATACACATATGATCAATATTTAGACGTGTGTGAGAAGCAGGAATAAGATAAGGTGGACTAGCTGAGCAGTCAGTATCCTGCAGTAACACTAACAAATATTTTCCTAAACAGAGATTTTCTGTTGCATTTGTATCTCTCATCCAGATGCAAAGTTTTTGGTGAGATCTTTTTAAGCTCCATTTGTGGTGTAGCCATGAAGACTGGAAATGATGAGCTAGCACTCTGCTTTGCGTTGTTTGTGCAGCTAACAGTACTAGAACTGCAGGCTCTGCATATATTTTCTAGACATCCTTACCTTTGCTCTGAGATTTCCAGGCTGCCGACATTTCCATATTCTTTGACCACCAGAGACTGAAAGGTCAAAAGAAAAAAACAGAGCAACTTGCTTTACATTGTTCAGCCTTCCTGTTATCTGCTAAAAGTCCCACTCTCTGGGAGCCTGAATAAACTGCAGATATCTAAACATGCTGTAGAAAATATACTTTACTCCTAAATAGTTTACTTACATCTCTGAACTTCCTCTGAATAAATCCAAAAACTCTTCACTGATGTTAAAAATAGCTGACTTTGAGTCTTCTTCCCTTAGGTCAGGGTCTGTCAAACTGAAATTTGTCTGATTCTGGTCAGCAGCCAATTTGTCTGTTCATGTTGAGTTTTCCTTCCTTCAGCCATTATATACAACTGACTGACAGCTTGTATAAATAAAGGGGAGGTGAGTGTAGGGGAGTATTAATCATACTGCATATAACCTGAGAAATCTATGTACAGTCATCAAAGATATACCTAATAGCCAAAATAACAAATAATGAAAATGTTTTAGTGTTTTTTTTTATGCTGTACACCTTAAACAACAGGAAACATGTTATGCTAATTGACATTTTAAGCAACTGCGTCATGCAAAACATAGTAAAGCATAAAAGTTTGTTTGAGAATGCCATTTGAGCTTAATTTCACTTAAATTTGAGATGTTATAAGAGTAATTTGGTCTTTAATAGACAACATTTCGTGCAGTAGTTAGCTTGACTCTCCCATGAGGATTTATCCTGATTTTCCAAACTGAGTTTTTCCTAACTGCTAACTACTACAGGTAAGATTCTGATTGATACCTACTCCACACCCCACTAAAAAACTCAAATACCCCTTTATATAGACTTCAGCTTTATTTATAACAACTGGCAGTAACTCTACATGCTTTTGTGACCTACATACTCCTAACAGGAGGGTGAGGGACACAGTTGCATGTCATCTAGTTTCTCCAGCATGCACTGTATGTACTATATGCACATACTGTGGCTTTGGTAATCATTATAAGAAAATTCAGTACACCTAATTATGGGTAACAGGAGATAACGCCATCTTTAACAGGCAATTGACCGCATGTAAGGATGATACGGTAGATGGGCAATCTAAGAATAGAAACTGAGCAGTCAGCAAATCATGTGGATCCTTGGCAAACATGCCTTGAGGAAATCATAGAGCATATTTGTGAGCAAGGTCTCCACATTCTCGTTTCTGCTGGTATAAAGCACATATAAGAATCCTTAAGTCGGTATTTTAAAGCTACTTTACTTGGTAAACATGCTGGCCACAATATTTGCTCCTTCTTCTTTGTTCCTCTGAGTATTCCCTCTACATAACCTTCTCTTTCTGTGATTAACACTCATTCTTCATCCCATCCCCAGGCCGCCACTGCAGTGCAAGTGTAACTAAAGTCTGACTCTAGGTAGGTACATGCTCCCTCCATAGTGTAAATTAAGTGTGACTCTGGGCAGAAATTATGTCATCACTGAATACAGTGACAGCCAAGCTCAACATCTCCCCTGACAGAGGATCCCTGAGCACCAAAGCCCTGTTTATGTTGTTGTAAATGCAGGAGATAGCCAAGAGGGACGAAGAGCAGACTGTGACAACCTGCAGTGGCTGAGACATGTTCAGCTTTAGCTGCATCTTTATTGCCATTTATATAAATGTTCATTCTCATGGATGTTAAAAAAGAAATTGTTTTATCCTTAACAAACCAAATTAAAATCACCAAGCATTCAAAAGCCAATTGGTCTAAATGATAATCACAGTCACTATTATTCTACCACCAGTTTTACCACATATCTCTTCTTTCTCTGTTCATATTTTGTTATTATTCCATTCGACAAGTGTTAACAAAGCCTGAAGACTACAAGTACCAAGCTGTCTCTTTTGGTCTAAATGTTCACAAGGTAGGAGCATGTTTGGAATTGGTCCAGCATTGAGTGAGAACACAAACCTCTCTGAAATCCAAGGGCCCTTGTTGAATTAAATAACGTTATTTTTTGCCTCTGATAGCCTCAGGTTACTGTATTATATACAATTTTACAGGTGCATCTCAATAAATTAGAATATTCAAAATACACTCATATTTTCTATAGATTCATTACATACAGAGTGACATACTTCTAGCATTTTTATGTAAATTCTAATGAAAATATGTCAGAGCTAATCATAACCGAAAGTTCTGCTTCTTAGAAAATGTTATATGGTTTTTGATGCAGACTGTCTTTGTTATGGCGGATATGCCACAATAAATAAGATGGTTGTTCACAGAGTGCTAGATCGAAGCATAATAATAAAAAGTTCAGTGGAAGGAAAACGTAGT
Organism: Crenichthys baileyi; assembly: GCA_036173005.1. Taxonomy (NCBI): domain Eukaryota; kingdom Metazoa; phylum Chordata; class Actinopteri; order Cyprinodontiformes; family Goodeidae; genus Crenichthys; species Crenichthys baileyi. The sequence goes on from JAHHUM010000333.1 coordinate 559,524, forward strand.
AAAAAAAGATGCACAAGCAACAGCTTCTATTCAGAAGAAAGTACATTTTGCATTTAATTTGTAAATCAAAGTCTTATGGTGTGGAGGAAGAATTAAGAGGTACAGAACCTAAGTTGTTTGAGGTCCAATGTGAAATTTTCACAGGAACTGCTGGATTTGCCAGCAAACTCCCGTGACCTAAACCCCACAGACAATCTGGATATGGAGTATTGTCAAGAAGAAGACGAGAGACACCAAAGCCAACAATTCAGACAAGCTGAATGCCGTCATTAAATCTGGACTCCCCGTAGAGCTGAATTTGTACAAAAGGAGTCTAGACCAAGTACTGATACTGTAGTGTATTTTTTTACAGGCTGACATTTCCGTGTTAAATATCTTTATTAGTCTTTCGTGATACTTTAATTTTCGGAGAAACTGAATTTTAGGTTTTCATTGGCCGTAAGCTGCAGTCATTCAAATGAACATAAATGCTCACTAGAAATAATTTAATGTGTGCACACCCAAGTCGTGTAATGGGTTTTTCTTTTGGAATCTAATCAAGCACATGAATAAATGTGATGTTATTCTGATTTATTGAGATACATCTGCAGAAACAGATGCAGCGATTGGGATTGAGCTGTGTGTTTGTGTGAGAGACCATAAAAAGGCAAAAGTCAAGCTCTTCAATCTGGTGAAAGATTAGATCTTGGAGAAAACAGAGGTAACTTCAGTTTTTATTCAAATTTGAATTTCATTACAGAGCTGCATTAGAAAAGCGTAGCTAACCTGTGGTTGATAAGATTAAAAACAACAGCAACAAACTAAACAGCTGATTGGGTTTGCACAATATGAATTTTGGCAGCAAAATGACACACCGCACTTTGTAAAGCTTTCACAGACTGCCTTCAGGGGACTCAGTGATGCTCAAATTGCAGCTGCTGTAGTTGTGCCACAAATGAAAACACTCCTGTCCATTTGCTGAGCTATGCACTTCTGCCTTCAGTGAACATTTTGACCTAGATGACTGCTTTAAGTGAAATAGGAGAAGAAATGTTGCACCAACAGCCTGTTTTTCTTAGGTAAAAATATTCTGCAATAATGGAGATAACTTTATAGGTTAACATTGCTTTGTGGGCCTGGGAAGAAAAACTTGTACTTTCACTTCTAATGGCGGCTACAGCTCCCTGCTGCCACTTATGCCATTCTCACTTAATACTGCGATGATGCCAAACATTTTTCGTTCTGTAAGTCTTGCAAATTAGGACATAAAATGCAAAATATCAATTTACTAATAACAAATAGCAATGTATTTTTAGACCACTGTATTTTTTAACCACTTTTCACATAATCAGCGTTTTTTCTTCCTGACTTTCTTTCTCATTCTACTTAGCAAGTTGCACGCTAGAGTTGTTGAATTGCCAGGGACATTTGTTGTTACCTGGACACATCACATTCTTTTGACATTCCACCTGTCCAGTCAGTGTTGACACAGTATTTGGATACAACGCTCTCACTCTGAGTTGTGTATTATTATAGTTAGAGATCAGATGAACAGAGCTAAAACATAGCAATATAACAGCCGAGGCTATAATTCAATTAGAATCTACAGTATAGCATTCATTACACGATGCCCCAGTTAGAAGACAGCCTACTTTACAAAAGACAAAGAGATCAATTTCATGTCCAGTTTTAAAGAATCCAATTCTGTTCATATTTAGATCTGTCCAGTTAATTTCATTACAGTCCAATCCTATAGTCAGAATAAGATCTAAATACAATTTACCACTATACTAAATACCAGGTGCAAACGAGATAAATCATTAAACATCTGCAACTGTAACACCATAAAAGAGTTGTTAACTTAGTACCTGTTGCAGATTTGATGTAAATTGTTTTGGCTGTAACAGCACACATAAATACAGAAGTATTGAGCTGCCAAAAAAGAAGAGCTGTTTATTAAGCATATCTAATGACATTATATTCGTTGGTTAAATACACACTGTACCGCTTGTGATGTTTAAAGTTTCTATTTGAAACGAAAAAAACTTTTGCCATACAATTGTAACAATTCACATCTATCACTTTAGAACAAAAACCTTTTACAATTTTCGATAGTAATGATATCATATAAATATTAAACTTAAAATCTGTAACAATGCAGTTAACATCACAGCTAGCAAATAAATAATCAGAATTCTACGTAAAAAAAAAAACAAAATATGAGATTTGTAAAAAAGATGAAACTATAGTGCTTTGGCACTTGCAGGAAAAAACGCGATATTTGTGTCAAATACCGTCACAAATTTATGATTTTTTTTTACCAAACTTTTTTTAACCAAACTTTTAATTTGCTGAAAAGTGGTCACATGTTTTTGGTAATTCAGCCTTACATTTATGCTAATTATAATAAAAATAATCTACTAATGGCTATACAGGACTGAATTACTTCTGGGTGGAATTATAAAATTTCCCGGTAGAGTATTTAACTGCTTTATTAAACTTTGTTCATAAAGATTAAATTGCACAGTAGCTTTCCATATTTCCACCACTTGTTCCCTAATGCTTGATCAGTACTGCTTGCACAACACTTATTTCAATAGAAATATATGTACCATTGCACCCCAAGTAAAAAAAGTTACTGGATTATATGCATGCATAGATTCTTAGGAATTTCCCCAGTATGGAAGAAAGAAAGAAAGAAAGAAAGAAAGTGTTAATTATTTAATTTATGCAGTGGTTACTGGTCGGATTAATGGTTTAGCAGGTAAGGACTTTAAAGTGAATGAATCATAAATTACAGTTTATGCTGTAGGATCGTCTCCATTCTCCATTCAAATTTTTTGCACTAGAGATTGAAGCAACACCACAGATTTGGCAAAGAGCTTCTAAGGAATCATTTTTGTGATGTAAAAGTATTCGGGGCTCACATGCATCATAAATATTTTACTTGTCAGACTTAAAAAGAAAAAAAATTATTCATGGTTGACTTAAAAAGATGTGTTGTCCAAAGTGGTGGAGTTGGCCACTGTGCACAACACAATATTGCTCTATTTTTATATTTACCTTTTTTGCTTCTTGGCAGGAAGACACAAAGGGCGTCATATTGTTGCTGTGGGTGTTCCTTGTTGTCTGTCTGTGGCCATGTGATGGTTGGAGTTTTTTTAAGCCTGTTGTTACAGTGACTGGAAATCATTAAAATCACTCGTAATGACTGTAAAGGTCCAGCCATTATGTGTGTGTTAGCAGTTCATTGGTAGATAGCTACCAATGTTTTTTTTTCACTTTATCTGATGCAACAACACGCTGTCAGCACAGGCCTTTGTTCTCTGTGGCACCGTCCTGCTGGGAAAACTCAACATCTGCATGCTGTTTTTCACACCTAAAATACAGCGGGAAATGACACAAAGGATGCTTTGCCATTGCATAAGTTCTAAACTCACCTTGAGCAGTGCAACATTCATGCTTTGTACAAAGTCACTTGCACAGCTGGACTTAGCCACTAATCATTCTTCCTTATTATGTGTCATTTCCCACTGTAACAAAGTACAAAGTGATCTTATTACAGGATACGATTACGGCCGAGTAGGAAATGTTGTTCTTAAATGTTGCTGCAAACATTTTTTATGTTGGCCATTTGAAGTTTACACGAGCAAATGCAAGAAATGGACTGTTAGTGAAGCAAATTTAAAAGCAATTACGGTGGGTCTCAAAATTTTATACACCCCTGGTAAAATGCAAGGTTTCTGTGATGTAAAAATTAATAACATGATGATTTATTTTAAATGTTCCACCTTTAATATGACATATATGCTGCACAGTTCAACAGAATCATGCTTATACAAGTCTACACACCCTTAAACCGATTTTCCTGTCCTTGTCTTCTCGACTTTAAACCTGCTGTAAGATAGATTAACTATAATTAACCGGATGTAAAGTTATGTTGTCATCGTAGGATTTTTCCTGGCTTTTGCTTATTTGCAATCTTTAGTTTCTGGAAACGTTACAAAGAATCAAAAGAAGAAACTCAGCTTTTGTTGCACCGTACCAAGAGGTACCAGTGGAATCATTCAAAAAGCATGTCAGCAATTAAAACAAGTGTTGGATTATGGTAATGGAAATGATGAGTTTTACACTGATTATTGAAAAGAGTATAAATAATTTGCCATGATTTTATATAATGCACATAAAAACCGATGGCTTTTTTAAAAAGCTGATTCTTTGTTGTATTGTTTTATTATTGTTTGAGAGATGCCCATCTCTATCAAAACCAAACTTCTTCATTCAATGAACATAATTTTATAACTAAATCTGCCAGGGGTATTAAAAATGTTGGGCTTACCTGTACTTTTATAGCTTTAAAAGACCTCTGAGCATCACCAAAAGAACCCCAAACCCAAATTAAAACACTGTGATGGCAGTATTATGCCTTGGGGTCACTTTTTTTCAAGTGCAACTGCCTTTTCTGAAAAGTTGAATGAAATTCTGATCTTTTCAAAATATCATAGAGTTTTGATCCATAACCTTCAGGTAAATGCTAGTAGACCCCGTGTGGAAGAAGCAGGAATAGAAGATGGATGGATTTCCGAAGCCAAATTAGTAAAAAATGGCTTTAAAAAAATAAATGCAAGCACTACAATGGCTGAACATGAAAGAAAACCTGTGGAATCACCATTAATAGATTTGGATAAATTTATCAAGGTTGCTGCAAGTAATTGCACCTGTAAAATGTTTTATATTTTGCCTCCTAAGACACTTGTTTGAAGTTCAGCTGAAATTGTACAGGACATATATCACATTAAAGGTGGAAACGTTTTTAAATGCTTTATAATAATTTAATTTTCTTAAAACACAAAAATCTGGCATTTTAACAGGATTTTGCGCACTATTAAGATTTGCTGTAACCAATGCAGACATTTTTGGTGCTTTATAAGTAAAAAACTTTGTGTGGTCAACCCCTTCTCTATATCAATGAGTTGCTCTTCCATGTTTGTGTTTAGCTGTTTACTTCAGGCTAAATTTGCCTAAAACACCTGAATATGAAACATTTTGCACCACGTTTTAAAGTGTCGGGTGATTTATGCAATGGGCCTTTAATTGGTGTTAAGTTTCTAAATATCTGTAAATATTTTGCTTTATGTTTTTTGAAAAAAAAGAAAAAAATTACATGTCATAACTCGCATTTTCTTGTCTTGTCTGTCTTGTCTCTGTCTGTCTTTGTGTGTCTATCTTTTTTTGTTGTTTTTTAAACATTTTTCAAATCAACCATTTTATTTCTGATTTTCATTTATGTGCTTTTCATTTAAATTTCTCTTATGACTTTATAAACTGCATATTTATATTTCCAATCTGTGTAAACCTCATAAACCCCCTTAATCTGGAATTTTGTCATTTTATGCCCATACATTTCATCTCTGATTTCTGTTACTTTTCTTTGGCACATGTCCTAACCCAAAACGATCGTCCAAATTTTTTGGTCATAAAGCAACTGGCCAAGAGAAATCTCGCAGTCTCAATAACATATCAGGAATGGCTGGGTCGTCCCTGCGGCTCGCCCCCATCACTAGTCCACCGTTTGAGAACTATGAGAACCCGGGACAACTGCGTCGCTGTCGCTCACCTATCCCCTCAATTTTGTAGCAGAAAGGATGCTCTTGATTGGATGATAGAGAAGTGGATTAGTTACAGACTGATCACGCTGAAACTTCCCTTTGCATTACATTATATTGTGCAAACAAATAGCAATAATGATAAATGAACTTGAATGTAGAGTGACCTGCAGTCGCGATTTCAAGTTTGTGATGCATGCGTCAGGTATGCAAATGGGGTAAAAGTACAAAATGTAGCTTTAAAGACAGTTATTCTAAATTATTAAATGAAACATTAAAATATTTGGATTGTTTAGTGAATAAAAGATCACAGGTTTAGAAAAAAAATTGATATTGATATTTTAAAAAGTTACATTTGTAGCTAGACATCCATTTTGTGTTGTGGACCAAATGAAACTAAGCTAGCATCTCCAGCCAGAGAAATTAACATGGAACAAAAATAAATTCATTTAGCCAAAGAAAAAAATCTTCATTCGTAGATTACATTGATGGTAAACTTGTTTCCTGCATTCGTCGTTTGTGACTTATGATGTATGAGGATAGTAGAAATAACCATGATTAGTTATTTGCTTCTGTAAAACACAATATTAGCATCCTGTCATCATAGGATACTTACAGTATGTAGAAAGTTTAAGCATCATGTTAAAGCAATGTCTAGAGTTAAAAAAAGATATACTGCGATGTAAATTAAGAGTATAAATAGGCCTAATCTTAATACACTGAGAATAGAATCCCATATATGCAAATACTGTATAACCTTGGAGTTAGCAGGTAAAGGTCCATTCTGTCATTTTAAGGACGGGTAGGGGAGGAACATGTGTAACTGTATAAAATGAAGATCTGCGCAAAATGAGTTTTGAATGCAGAAAACATAACTTTAGCAGGTTTTCTACCTTTTCAATTCTTTCCGATTACAGAAAATCAAGATAATCTTTGTTTTTTCAGACAGAAATATCTAGCATACATTTCAGACCTGCTCGCTAGCCCTCATCTAACTATGTATGATGAGGGAAGTACCATGGAAGTACCACATTAGCATGGTATTTATGTCATCTAAATTATTTTATTCAAAACAGAAAAGCAACAATTATTCCTGCTGTTGCTAATATAGCAGTCTTGTTTCAGGCAGCTGACCAGAAGTGCACAGCAACAGGTTAAAAAGAATGGGGAGTTTGTGTTTATCTGTGCTTCAAACATTCAGAAAAAACTTTGGGTACTCGGGCCCTTCCTCTGTCATCTCAGTTAAAGCACTTTAAACAGTAGGGTAATTTGGAAAACATTATCGCTTTGAAACTTTTTCTTGATACTTTATGTTATGCTAGCAATCATTCAACACACACATGCGTGACCTATGCTGAGCTTTTACTGCACATGAGCAACTCATTTGTGCAGATCCTCATTTTAGGCAGTGACCAGGTCAGGGGTCTGCAACCTCAGCAAACCAAAGAGCCATTTTTGCTCTCAGTCCAGCTAAATAAAACGTGTTTAGAGCTGCTAATGTTACATGATCTTTTGAATAAAGACAACCTTTAATTTTTGATAAATATCTACTATTCGAAATTTGTTGTGACTTTTAAAGAACCCACATTTATTTCTATGTTAAGGTTTTAAATTAAAAAGAAACAAAACTTTTGCGAAAGGAGAACTGATTATTTCCCAATCTAATGACAAGAAAAATAGATTTAAAAATATTACGGGTACCTTTGTCAGTGTATTTTGAAAAATCAATGCAGTTGTTCGATGAAAAAATTGAAAAGCTGCTTGAACCTCATTTGTTATTATATCTATATTTAAAAACATTTGTTGGTTTTTCTTCTTCTTTAGCCAGAGTTGTTGTGGAAGGTTCAAAGAGCCACTTGAGGCTCCGCAGTTGCAGGTTGCAGATCCCTGGACTAGGTGCTAACACACTGACGTGTCGGATACACGTTCTGGAACTGAGTTAGCATGATGCTAACACTGTGCTTGTGTGTTAGCATTGTTTTACAAAAACAACAATTTTTAAAATTTTCTCATGCTGGACATAAAAGTTTATAGAAAAGTTAAAAATTATATAATTTAAAAATCAGCTGTTTCTGTATTCTGATGACATTATACGTGGACTTAGCAAAAAATATCACCTGAGCATGAAACTGTGGTTGAAAAGTGAAAGGTTAGAAGACATCCACATTGGATGTCTAATAATGTCTAAATGTGGTTGAAAGCTGGCTGGGGCTGATCAAATGGGCTGACCTAGCCTGACTTTCAATGTTCCTTGATTAGGCTCGATTTGGATTAGACCCATGAGCTAAAAAATACCAATTTTCAAAAGATTTTTCTGGGCTAAATAGAGTCAAGGACTGACAACCTTTAAAAGGCATAAAAAATGATCTTAATGGATGTCCATTGTGTGGAAGGTAGTCATGATTAGCGTGGAATAATCACTGGCCACCAGAACTTTAATAGACAGTATTGTTGAGTCTACTGACAAAATAACAACTAAAAACTACAACACATAATAATAGGCTTTGCACTTAACATTATTTATTTGATGACAGGAAATGGCTGAATGGACCATTGGAAAAAATCCGTTTCAGCACAGTAATATAAATGAAATATTTAATGTTAGCTTGTTTATTTTTTTAAGAAATCTAAGTGCAGTAGATTTTAAAAGCTCCTCACAAAGTAATTTTTAAAAAGTCATATTTAAATGACTGTGTTTAACTTTAAAGTTAAAACAAAAACAAGCACTTTACTAACAATCAGTGTTAATTACTAACCTTTAAAACTTGCATGTAGGCATAACGTATGGATTATATAAAAAAGACTGGACTCAAGCCCACATCATTGAACACGCTTTGATTATTGTTTGTGTCACCTCATGACTGTTAGTTTTCCTAATCAGGTTTTATTTGTTTTAAATGTTTCTCTAAATGAATAAAATATTATTTTTTTTCTAATTTTACTGAAAATAAATAATCTGTATCTCTAAACAATGTTTTTTACTATTACAGCTGAGATAAACATCTTTAGGTGTAACTTTTTCATGTATGCACATTCTGTGTTGAGCAACAGATGAGCAAAAAAAGTCTAAAAAATGTCACATTCACATATGCAATAAATGTGCAATATTTCTTTAATGCTGGAAAACATGCTGTGCATAAACATGTAAATATGCAGATATATTTTTACCCTGAAAAGGTACACATACTTAAAAGGCAGACCACTTGTTAGCATGATGCAGCTTTTCTGGATGTAAGTGTAAAAAAGTGTTCAGACCTGAGCCATTTTTCATTTTCACTTAAAGCCAGTGTAGTCCATGTTGATGTTGTGGTAGAAGTTTTAAATGGTTTTAGGTTGGAAAACATGTCATATTTTTCTTTTTTTTTTGCTGCTTTTCATTGTAACGAACCACATTGCTGTACCACTGGATATAAAAAGTTCAAAGAAAATATAAAATAAAAACAAAACTGATTTAGAATCACATTTTCCATGTGTAAAAGATGCTCATTTGTATGTTTGCTTAGGTGTTTATAGTATAACTATTACAATCTGTGGTCCTGGTACCATTTTTTTAAAAATCCATGTGCTTCCAAAGTTTTAACTTGAAGAACTGCAGTTGAAATTTGTAAATGAAACATCTGTCAGCACTTGAATGTTTGCTTTAATTGACTGGAATTGAATTGTCTGCTGTGGGACAGATGTTGTAAAACATTTTTCAGACATATATTTAGGGTTTTGCTTTATGTCCCCATTTTCATGTAAAAAAAAGATAATTTGTCATTTAGCATGCTGAGCAGTTTTGTAGCTTTTTTGCTGTATAATGTGAAACCGAACTTGGGAAGTGGTTTTTAAATGAAGAGAAACATTTTATGAGCACCTAATGTGGAAAATGCATGGTGATATTCTGTACAGTCATTGGGCTTTCTTCAGAAAATCATGGTCAATATGAACAAACATGGAATAATACTTTTGTTCTTTATCTGTTGGTTTTCTTTGCTTAGTACCTCATTAAACCTTTTAAGCGCACTTACATGTTGTACGATCATAAAGGGACTCCATCAGAGGATATTACCCTCTGTGGATGCTTTTGATTATACTTGTAAATCACTTGTGCATGTTATCATTTACAGTAAAGGAAGAGTGCAAATATTTTATGCAACTGACAGAAAATGGATGAGAAGAATCAAATAATTTCTCACGCAGCTTTATTTTGAATTTTTTTTGCTGTATTTACTTATATTTATATTTGTGTTTTACCAAAACAGATTAGGTTAATTAGACTGTAACAACTGAGAATCATCTTTTGTTCTGACAAGTTAAATTGAATAGTTTTCACCTAACATTGTAGGAAACAAACCAGGCCTTGTTGTGCCTCCATGAGGTCCCTGTAGACCCTGATGTCAATGTAGAATGCAAAATATGGCTAGATTTAACTAGCTAAAACTCTGAAGCATTGCTTAATAGTTCAGTGCTCATTATAAAAAATGTACATGTGAATGCATTAAAGTTATTAGATGTCATTTGTATTGATTCTTTATGTTTACATCACGATTTTCACCAAGATTAATAAACATATAAATCTACCAAATGTTTTTGATAAAAAGGTTTCTGGCAACATATACAGGCTAAAAGCCCACAGTCCTAATGTGTGCAGACAGAATCGGATCATATAAGGATTAAATGCAAAGTATATTACTGAATACAGTTACTTGCTAAAACTATTTATACCCCTTTTGCATTTTGTCATGTTGCAATCCCTGACTTCAGTATGTTTTATCTAATTGTTTTGGGATAAACCAACAAACAAATCATGCATAATCGTAAAATGGAATGAAGCATATGCATGGTTTTATAGTTTTTATTTACAAATTGAAATCTAGAAAATGTGGCGTGTATATATTTTTTACCCCTAAATAAAAATCCAGGTCAGTCAGTTGCTTTGAGACGTCACTTGACAAGTAAATAGGATCAATCTGTGTGTAATTTCATCACAGTGTAAAAAATGCAGTTGTTCTATGAAGGACTTAGAGGTTGTTATAGGACCTTAGTGAACATACAGGATCACAGCAGACAAGTCAAGGAGAAGGTTTAAAGCAGAGTAGGATCTAAAACAATATCCCAAGCTCTGAACATTGAAGTGTATAACTACAAACCAACCAAACATAGGTGTCCACCTAAACTGACAGACCAAGCAAGAAGAGCATTAGTCAAAGAAACGAGGGCCATGGTAACTCCAGAGGAGCTGCAGACATCCATAGCCATTGTTAATGTTTCCTGAAACAGCCAGATCTCTTGAAAGAAGGTGTATAAACTTCGCTGTTATACAATGCAATATAGGTACACCTTGTTAGCATGCAACAATGTGTTAGTATAGTGTTAGCACGTGTTAGCATTCTGTTGGAGGCAAGATTTTAAATTATCTTTATAGAGCTAAAGTTATAATTTTTAGTTATAAATTTTCTGAAAATCTAAAATTTGTAAAATGGAATGATTTCAAAATAGCTGATTTTTGGTGATGTGGCTGCTATGACATCGTCTCTACTATGTGCAGACAGAATCTCATTCTAGAAAAAGTAAATTAAATGTAAATTACTGAATTTCATACTGCTGAATCTTACTAATATTTCCTGAAACAGACAAATCTAATGACAGAATGTGTTAAACCTATGGCTGTTAAACAACACAATTCAGCCGCACTCCGTTAGCATGCTAAGACTGTGTTGACCCAATTCTGCTGTCTTACCACAGCGTTAGCATTCTGTTACAGGTAAAAGCTAAAGTAAAGGTTAAAAACAACACTGTTTCACAATCCAGAATGTCTTTAATAAAGGATCTAAAAACTGAAAAAAATATAACTTTTGCATTAACTGTATACTTAGGAAACATGCTTTTGTTCTGTTTTAACTTCAGTACTAGCAAAATAATGACAAAAGACTTCCAAAGTATGCCCATCTTAATTTGTCTAATCATTGCTATTTATTCGAGATGTGGACAAAAGTTCCTTTTACACTTTTTTTAAATTTATTTTATTTTTAGTTAACTGTTATTTAACCAGGCAGGAGATTAACAAAGAAAAAAAAATTGCGTCCTTGCAGTTTTCTGGTGAGAATGGGTTCTCTGAAAACAGACTGTTTAAGAACAACAGGAAATAATTGTGTTTGATTGACTTTTGAATTCTGCTGTGAGATGAATAACTACATTTTTTTGCATTCATCAGTAAGATGAATTCCTTTAGTTTACAACTAAGGATTTATTCAATTGTACAGACTCAAAGATCCATGTAAGCTATATAGAAACAAATCTTATCAAATTGTTGTGTTAAGCCATACTAGATCATAATTTGTTTCCATTGTATTTTGAATATTCTTCTAATGGCAATTTGGATATATATTTAAGACTAATGTACTACAAATTAGAATAAAAAAAGACAACTACTCATAAAATATTAATGTGTGATGAAAATGTATTTGCTAACAACTTTGCAACAGACTTCCTATTGGTGCCTCACGTTGTCTTCCCTTTCACTGGGTTACTTAACCAAAAAGCAGATATTTAATAATTCATAATAGATGCTATAAACATAGCAGACATTTCTGGCAAAGTTACATGTAACCTTGGAAATAAGAACACCAATCGCCAACTGCTATTGTCAGCTTATTTTGCTTATGACATCTATATGTAACAATATGGCAGCTGCTTTGGCAATGTTTTATTGGCTTTCTGTGATTTTGAAACAACATAGTCAGCAACAAAAGCAGATCTCTGTTAAATTAGCTTGAAAAACTGAACAAGTTTCCAGTGATACTTAAATTGTGAAAATTAGACAATTTATTGCATATAAATCCAAATATAAAATACAATTCTTAAAATAAGAATAGTCGATTCATAGATAATGTAACTAGAAAGTTTGGAATCCCCTGTTTTATGGAGTGACATTACAATCAGTATTAAAGAATAATAGAAAATGAATTAATATGACATAAATCCTGCAATAAAAAATCTCTATAAAAGGATAATTATATAGCTATATAGAGCATAAATATAGTAAAAAAACTGTCAAAATGGTTTAAAGAAATGAATGTTATTTTCTTGAAAACATGTTATGTCTTATGGCTTGACAGCAGTAGGCCAGTGTGCTCATTGTTTCTAACGCTACAGATTTAATTATTAGTATATGAGAGACATTTGGAAAAAAACTTTGCCAACCCTCAACAGTTTAGCTGGATTTGTTGTAAAACTTGTTCTGTTTCATTTGATTGTTACTTTGTTGTTAAACATGTTTACAATTAATTTTACATTAAAATTCTATTTAAAACCATTTACAGTTTGTATATTAAATGCATGAGTTACTATCTTGGGCTTGACTGGCCCAATTGTAATGTAATAATCTGCTGCTTATAGATCACATGAAGGTTTTGCTCACCCAGTTTATAATCTAACCAGTTTTTTATTTTTTTACGGCCCTGGTGGGTAAATTATGAACTTTGGTTACACCTACACCCCACCCCCGTTCCCATGTTGTGGACATCAGCAGAGAAAAAGTGGAACGAAGAGCACACAGAAGATGTTTAAGCAGCTACAGTAATGGATAATGTCTGGTATTGATGTGTGTTTGATATGCTGGTGAATGTTATACAAGATTAATTTTCCATGACTCCAAGAAGGAAAAACCTTCAGAAATGTTTTATTGGGTCATTTTGCCCCATATCCCTGTTTCATACCTTAGCAGTATCATTTTGCCCCTTTTGCCCTAATGTATTTAAACAATGGAGTATCAGTTTATTTGTCTTTGTCGTTAAGGATTTGAATAAACTGTAGAGATCATTTTTAATTTTTAATCTCATTGTACATTTGTATAATGACAATAAAAGCATTATATAAAGGGTCTAAAATATGGTCCGAATGTGATTTAATTTAGCTGTATAATATTATCTGAAATATTTGCATCACACTCAGTTTGGTTCGTATCCCTGTTGGGGCCCGTTTACTTGTATAAAACATGACAAATTAGCACCCCTAACATCAACATCAAACCAAACTATCTCTGAGTGGTACTTGCAAATAATATTTATTGGAGTCATATAACCAAATGTTTTTCAGTAGTTTATGAGTAGAATATAGAAAATCACTTTAAATCATTGGCTTCAAAGTGAGTATGAAACATTTAAACATCAAATTTATTATAATTGTTAAGGTACGAAATGGCGAACGAGTGAAATGACCAAGACCTGTTTAAATGTACTGTTGTAAATAAATATTTTACAAAATGTTTAGTATACATTAAGGGGAAAGTCTTGTGAAAGTTTCTTTGAAAAGTAAAACCAACTTTTTTCTGATGCACATGAACATATTACATCCCTAACACATATATAGATTAGGGAGCAACAAATCCTATGTAGATCTCTCTAATATTGTTTATTTTAATGTTTTTCCACATTTTGTAATGTTTCCATTTCATGATTTTGCTATTTGAGATGAACATTTCCAGTAGATTTAAGTGTATGTTTGTTTGTGTTGATATAGACTGTTGATGAAGCATGTTATTTCAGTTTATGCACTTCATTCTGACACAGTTAAACTGCAGTTGACAGGTAATGGTAACTCCTGATTATTTCACTCTTGTTCATAATAACAGTAACATTCAGAACCTGAGTAATTTAGTCATTTTTATATTTGCTTTTGAAAATCTTCAGCTAAACAAATACACAATGACAAAATTGAAAGAGTTAAATTCTGGTGTGTCTGAACGTGATTATTTTAAATATGGGTTAGATGCTGTGAACTTAACATTAATGGCTCCCTGTTTTTCTCTTTGCAGTGTTAAGTTTCTAGTATTCGCCCTCTCTGTTAGGAGGAGTCAGTAACTGGTAAACAAAATTGCGGCTGGAGCCACATATGCGACAGGCTTGTCACGGATGGACAGTTGAAAGGAGATCTTTGAGGTGAAGAGAGAGACCAGAGGGTAATCATGAATTTAAAAAAATATATAAATATATATCACATGGTCTGCTCCTCACATTGTTACCAAAGCAGCCTCCTGGATCGCCGACCACACTTTGTGACAACAGTTCATTTGACCCCCACCCCCTCACCTAGTCCTTCTTCCTGTACCCGTTTACCTTCAACCTGACTGAGCATTGCACAGACACACTTTTGGAGAAAACAGGACTCCTGATGAAACATCCTAGACGACATCTCACTGACAGTGTTTGAGCACCATCCTGCTTATTTACCAAATCTGCACTGCCTTTAGTGCTGAACAACTGAGCAAGTTTCCAGTCAAGCACTCGTCTTTCATCCTGGACTCAAAGAACAATGTAGCATCTCTGCTAACACACTGTAGCATCTGTTGGTTGGGAAATACCTTCACTTAAAACTGATCTATCCACAGTTCAATGAGAGAGAAAATTATGCATTCAAGGGATCTTCTAGATGTCACTCCTGTATTCCTTTCCAGTGAAGAAGAAGGTCATTGAGGGAGCACATGAGAGACAAAGGATTGGTCTTATTCAATGCACCAAGATGAGACGAATCACAAATGCACAGTCTTAAAAGGACCCCCCTGATAGTCCCTTGGTAAAGTTTAGCACTTATAGTCTTCCATTAACTTCTATTAGACTGAAGTACTGCCCTGCTCATCAAACAGCACTAACTCTGAAGCTGAACAATCAAAGCACATGTAGCATTATCATTACAAGTCATAGAAGCCCATTTTATATTCGCCCCAAACAGTCCACATCCCTAAGTAGTGGAAAAAGACTTTTCTTTATCTCTCATGTACTGATGTGGGCTTGCACGAAAATCTGTGTTGGGTACCAAAGGTCCTTTAGCATGCACTTGCTGAATGGCCCTCTGTAATGTATAGTAGATTAGTGGAGATTTTTAACATAGGGTGAGGCTTCTACTCCCTCTCATACTAACCATTGTCTCTTAGTCCTTTAACTGCCAGTAGCTTCCCGTGCCTCACTGCACACGTAAGAAACATCCCAGTGTTTGGGGGAAACAGACATGAGTAAATACTGACTCAAGGAGTCAAACCCTGTTGGGAAACCGCCCTGCCCTGCCTAAATTACAGCAAAAATAAAAACAGTTCTACGCTGTTTTGAACGGGACCAATCTGATGATTATTTCCCCAACACTGCCAATTAGGCACAAGACTCCTCCAATGCATACTGCCCTGCCTCTCACTTGTCCCTCTTGCAGCCAACAAGTGCTTCACTGGCAAGACTGGGGGGCTTATAGGCCAAAAGGATATATTCAGAGAAACGGACCAAGAGTAGAGCAGGCGAGGACGTGTACAAAGAGAACAAATCTATATTTTGATAAACAAATCTACGATGCTCCATGACTTTGGAGAAGGGTTTCTGTTTGGGAAGAGTCCAGAAAGGCAGAAAGGAAACAAAATCAAGGTCTGACAAGCTTGAAACAAAAATGTGCAGGTGGAAAAGATGCAGGAAAAGAAGTATTCCTTCATGCTGGGGTGTGCAACATAATTTACCCCACAGGTGTTGGGGAAAAAAGAGTTTTTGAAACAAGCAATGACTGACTCTTGCCCAGTCATACATGGAAAAGACAAAGGATGGACAATAAGACTAACGGGAAAAAATGCATTTTTGTAACTTTGTTTACCAGCATGACTACTTTGCATGACTGTCTTTTCTGCAAGCCCTTAGTTGAAGACAAGGGTGCTAAAGATAAAAAAGTATATATAAAATAAATTTAAAAAATGTTATATGCAATTAATGTTTTAAAAAAGATTATAATTAAAGAGAAGAGCTATATTTTCTTTTGAAAAGTAAAAAAAATGTGAATATCGAAACATGTATGTTTGCAAAGTACACCCTGAACTATGTTTTGTTTGATGAAATCTCTCTGCTACTACTGCCCTACACTCTTCATTTCAGTGTTTATGACTTCTGCTATGATTTTTATTTTGTAATGCATTAAGCAACATACTTTCTAAACATTCAATCAACCAACTTTGCCCGTAGCATATGAGCAAAGTGTGCTATTTGTTTTCAGTCACAAAGTCCATGTTTCCTCCTTGAATTGTTTGCACATCTTCTGTAGCAAAAGCAGCAGCCGCACTGAAACAGCAGCTCTCCTTGTCGCAGGTCTGAAAGCTTGATTAGTTATCATAGTTTGCTTGTTTTCTTTGGCAATAACGAAAGAGTTGTCACGACTGTAGCAGATAAAAATGGAGTCCTTTGAGTTACCTTCAAAACTTTGGTGTTGAAGGCATTCTTGAGATGCCTCGTTTGCAGAGATAGCAGTCTCACACTCTGCAGAAGAACAGGAAGACCCATAAGATTATAAAAGATGCAATATGGCAAGGAGTTAAGAGATTTTATAGTTGCATGGAACTAACTGCTATTCCAGAGTTAGAGGTGGGCTTAGGGACTCAGGTGTGCTGATAGTGTGTGTGGATGTAGGTGTTTTGCTATTTTCTTTGTAAGCATAACAAATTCTAGTATATAGAAACATGATAATGTGAACACCCCACAGTGATGTGTAAAAAAATGCATGCATTATGACTTGATAATCTCTCAAGGGGGAACAGAGTCTTGCCATTTCCCCTCGGCCTTCTGTCATTGTTCCTGTCATGATTCCAGTCTGGATAACTTTATTAACACTGTGCCGTGTTGTAGAGCAGCAAAGTCTTCCTCGGAGAGGCAACTGAAAACTACTCACACTCACAGTGTCAGCATGAGTGTGTAGAGGTAGCTCGTCTTCATTATTTTAAAAACGTCAGGTCTTATCATCTGTCATTACCATGCGGTTGAGTTCTTGTCATCCTGCTGGCTAGCTCACTGCATCACACAACGCAGTCATGCAAGCACCAATTAAAGAGACCCAGAGCTTCCAACATGATGTCAGAAAGTGAGGCAGAAAGGGAAAAAGTAGAGGTGTCCACCTGAGGCTAGACTGGTAATAATGAAAATGGTGAAAAATTTAAGGAAGACAAAGGTGATCTGAGTGTTGAGGGGTCTTCCAGAACCTCTTCTTTGGTTTGGATTTCCAAGTGAGTTTCAGGCCCTGCTGGTCCGGGGTTTAGCTTAGGCAGCTGAACGGTCCTCCGCTCATTTCTCGTACATTTCAGCTGGAAGCTGACCACAACGCCGTGTGATGTAGACTACAGAGAGCGTTCAACAGTTCTGTGGAGTCTGCACAGGTTTTACAGGGTCTAGATCTTTCTCTTGTTGCAAAAATGTTTTGGGGGTACGTATCTTTTTAAAACAGAGTTTTAAGTTTTCATTTTGAAAGATTCTCAGAGTTTGGATGTCCACAGAGATTTTTCAGAGGTGGTGTGCACACCGGCAAAAAAAACCTTTGTGCTTCACCCAAATATTTGTGAAGTTTTTTTTTTTTTTTTGGCCTGGTAGTCCATCTATTTTCATTCCATTGTTCTCCAGTGTTAGGTTCGCTATATCTTTGTTCTTCACATTGTGACTATTTGCAGGTGGCAGGCTGAAAAAGATGTCTTTTATTCCCTAATGCATAATACTGCCATTTGATTTAGACTCGGTGATCAGAATGAGTTACAATGTTGATTGTGCTAAGTCTGTTTTATTTTTAAAGGTTTTTTTATTTGTTGTAAAATGTTGTAAAAAAAAGGTACCTCACACAACCAAAAGAACAGAAATGCTTTACTTGATAAGTAAAGGCTACTTTGTGTTAGTTTGACATGTCCTCTGCAGATATTTGGAAGCTGTCACATTGTCCTTGGACAACACATCCTCCAAGTGTATCCTGTTGATTTTACTTACATGTTTGTTCATTTCCAAAATGTTTTCATTGTGTCTCCTTGTTTGAGGACACTGTATGCAATCCACACCATGAATGCCACTGATCGACACTTACTGTATGCTCCCTGAGACGCAGATGTGCTGTCATCAGTTTAGATGTTTTCAGCCACCTATTTAGTGGCTTTATGGCTTTCCATAGAGTGACATAGCAATCACATATATCTAAAAAGATTATTTTACAAATTGATAAGACTAGAGTTGTTTCAGAGCAAATTATATCATACTATATAAAGTTTTTTAATATATTAAATGTTATTTTAATTAGAAAATATGACAAAAGTCAGAACTTACAGACATTTAATTTAATGCATCAAACACCCACATAAGCATCCCAAAGATTCATTTTACATGCTATTATTGTGTAAAACAGACTTAGGTACTGGTCCATTGTACTGTGGTCTTAAATGGACAGGAATGGGAAGAGCAGGTGGTCACTGGAGCGTCAGTTTGTGACTTACGCCGGATTTAATTTATGAAATGTTAGAACACAAAGAACAACTCATTAAGAACTGTATAAAGTATATTTCAATGGAATGTTCATGATCTATCTTTTTATATTTTGAAGAGAAAAAAATAGAAACATATCAATAAAGCGTCATAATTGAACATATTTCTACTATTGAGACTTAAAATGTATGAATGTCAATGAGATCTAATGTGAACCAACCTGCATTGCAGCTTGAATGAATAACTGAACAACAGTCATGAGATGCTTTTTCAGAGACAATGAAATTGCTTAAAAATCAGTGAGATCAACCTAAAATAAAAGAAAAAGTAATCTCAGTTGTGTGTCGGTTTGTTGAAGTTTAAACAAAATAAGCGATCCCTCATGCACACTGATGAGTAGGATATGAAATTGTGAAGCGACTGTCACAGTTAACTGTGTTCATGAATCTGACAGCAATAGGGAGACCACTAATCAGTGACTGATATAATCAGACCTGAAATAAGGAGGCGATAAAAATTCAAAGTCTTTCAAGATACAAAGGAGTGACACATTAGATGTGACTGAAAGTTTGAGGACATTTACAAGAGCTTCCTAAATGTCCAGGGAGTTTAACTTGAAGGTGATCTTTAAATCTTACATAATCGGGAACTGGGTCAGGATATTTTGGGGTAAGGAAGTAATCTAACGCACTTTTCTCTTTCGTATAAACAGCTAAATCGATTTTCTTCAAGATTTGTTTTCAAGAGCCCAAAAAGAGTCCAATTATTAACACAAAGACATTCCAGTTCAATGAAGTACCTTCCAAAAGTATTAATATGGCTTGATGTATCTCACATTGTGTGATGCTAAACCACAAACTTGTGTTCAGCCTCCCTGAGAACTGAGCAACTCTCGCTACGACTACAGCTGCAAGTCTTTTGGTGTATATCTCTACTGGCTTTGCACATCTAGAGACTAAATTTCTTTTGTATTCTTCTTTGCAAACTAACTCAAGCTCAATTAGATTTGATGGAGAGTGTCAAAGAACACATTTTTTTAAGAATTACAACAGAGTTAGATTTAGGTCTGGACTTTGACTGGGCCATTCTAACGCAGGAACATGCTTGGAGCTAATCCACTCAGTCTCAAGTGTTTTGGAGTCGCTAACAGGTTTTCTTCCAGTATAAAATCAATTCTGACCATGATGTGCATATTTTTATCAATCAAAAACATTTAATTGTTTCTTCTTTCACAATTAATCAGTATTTTGCCTCATAGAAAATCACATTAAAATACATTAACGTCTATGGCTGTAGCATGTCAACACGTTTGCAAGGCACAGTAAATTAGACGATTGCCCATGTTACAGACTGCTTTTACAGAGACGAGTGGTGTGTGTGTAGCCATGTGAAGAGTACCACAGGGTGTAATGATTGCTCTGCAAAGCCACAGAAAAGCTGCAGTGTTGGAGACCAGTACACAGAACAGGAAGCACTTGTTCAATAAAACTTTTATCTGAAGCATTTTATGCATCAGATAAAAGTTACTTTTTACCTCCATGTTTGACAACGTTTTGGCCACATTAAGCACAGCCAAACAAACCACACCATGTTTCTTGGAGATAACAATGAAGGCAGCTATGAGGAAACGTCGCCACTATAGCCTCTTGGCTCTGCAGCACCTCTGTTACAAAACATTACCCCCCTCTGGTGGTACATTATGGTACTATTTGGCAACGTATGTTAATTTTTATATTTTCCATATTGATTTATTAACTGAAAATTATGTCCCGTCTGGTCTTTCTTAAAATATTTAGGAAAAACAAAATGAATGTATTGTAGGTTTTTAAGGTTGCAATTTCCTAAACCACAAGACTAATCGCCAGTAAAAATTGCAAATGGTAGTACCGTAATTAGAAGACTGCCTGATTATTTATTAAGTTTCTCTCAAGGTAGAGTTAAGGCCAGAATTATTCACACCCCTGGCAGATTTATATTAAATTATTTCCATTCAACTAAGAAGTTTGTTTCTTATATGAAATGAGATAAGCATCTCTCAAAAGATAATCAAACAATATTTACATTTTATTTAAAATTATCTTGACTAAAGTTATTTATGCCTTTCTAAAACATCTGTGGAAAAATATTTATTTGCAGTAAAGAAATCAAACCCATGCTGCACAGTTGGTAGCCCTGTTGCCTTGCAGCAAGAAGGTCCCGGGTTCAAATCCTGTCTTGGGGTCTTTCTGGATGGATGGATGGATGGATGGATTCTGATTATTTAACTATTTGGTCATGAGCTCCAAGATGTTGAAAAGCTGCTAAAGATCATCACCTTGATCTTTAGCTCTTTCTGCAGATTCTCAATAAACTTCAAGTCAGGACTCTGGCTGAGCCACTCTAAAATGTTAGCATTACATGTTGATAAAATAAAAAGATAATTTTAAACCTAACAGTGAATAACAAACCTCAAAAAAATGTAATTTCTGGAACTTTTTTGGTTGCATTTAGAAGTGGTTCCTTTCCTTCTCATATAGTTATATTGTGTATCCATGTTAGCAACTACAGGGGTTGGACAATGAAACTGAAACACCTGTCATTTTAGTGTGGGAGGTTTCATGGCTAAATTGAACCAGCCTGATAGCCAGTCTTCATTGATTGCACATTGCACCAGTAAGAGCAGAGTGTGAAGGTTCAATTAGCAGGGTAAGAGCACAGTTTTGCTCAAAATATTGAAATGCCCACAACATTATGGGTGACATACCAGAGGTCAAAAGAGGACAAATTGTTGGTGCACGTCTTGCTGGCGCATCTGTGACCAAGACAGAAAGTCTTTGTGATGTATCAAGAGCCACGGTATCCAGGGTAATGTCAGCATACCACCAAGAAGGACGAACCACATCCAACAGGATTAACTGTGGACGCAAGAGGAAGCTGTCTGAAAGAGATGTTCGGGTGCTAACCCGGATTGTATCCAAAAAACATAAAACCACTGCTGCCCAAATCATGGCAGAATGAAATGTGGCCCTCAACTCTCCTGTTTCCACCAGAACTGTCCGTCGGGAGGTCCACAGGGTCAATATACACGGCCGGGCTGCTATAGCCAAACCTTTGGTCACTCATGCCAATGCCAAACGTCGGTTTCAATGGTGCAAGGAGCGCAAATCTTGGGCTGTGGACAATGTGAAACATGTATTGTTCTCTGATGAGTCCACCTTTACTTTTCTCCCCACATCCGGGAGAGTTACGGTGTGGAGAAGCCCCAAAGAAGCGTACCACCCAGACTGTTGCATGCCCAGAGTGAAGCATGGGGGTGGATCAGTGATGGTTTGGGCTGCCATATCATGGTATTCCCTTGGCCCAATACTTTGTTTAGATGGGCGCGGTCACTGCCAAGGACTACCGAACCATTCTTGAGGACCATGTGTATCCATGGTTCAGACATTGTATCCTGAAGGCGGTGCCGTGTATCAGGATGACAATGCACCAATACACACAGCAAGACTGGTGAAAGATTGGTTTTGATGAACATGAAAGTGAAGTTGAACATCTCCCATGGCCTGCACAGTCACCAGATCTAAATATCATTGAGCCACTTTGGGGATGTTTTGGAGGAGCGAGTCAGGAAACGTTTTCCTCCACCAGTATCACGTAGTGACCTGGCCACTATCCTGCAAGAAGAATGGCTTAAAATCCCTCTGACCACTGTGCAGGACTTGTATATGTCATTCCCAAGACGAATTGACGCTGTATTGGCCGCAAAAGGAGGCCCTACACCATACTAATAAATTATTGTGGTCTAAAACCAGGTGTTTCAGTTTCATTGTCCAACCCCTGTATATCTGAAGTTAAGACTTACAGGATCTGTGTGAGAACCTCTGAAATATGTGTGAGAACATGGTGAAAAAGAGGTAAATCAAGGAAAATTATACTGAAATTTCTCCAACAGATCTATTTTCTACCACAATCAGTATTTTCCTCGACAAAGACAAATGCAAGTTAGATTTGATTTTTTTTAATAAGGTCATTGCAGTTTGCTTATGTATGGTGAAGAGAATTTGACTGGGGCTGAGATATGGACATTTAAGCTAAATTAAGTGGAAAACAATAAATCCAAACCTACTCTCTGAAACTATCTTTTTCTCGTTTTCTGCAGCTTTAGTGAACTTGACACAAAATGTATGTTTAATATGCAGTCTGGATTGCTTTCTTAAATGTTCCATGAGAAGTCGGTGCATGCTTTGAAATGAAAAGATGTCAGTCAGTCATTTTCCACCACTTATTCCATAGTGGGTCGCTGGGGAGCTGGTGCCTATCTCCAGCAGTCTATGGGCAAGAGGCAGGGTACACCCTGGACAGGTCGCCAGTCCATCACAGGGCAACACACAAACAACCATGCACACACTCATTCACACACCTATTGTAGTAGCATAATCTCATACTGATAAATTTAGAGAAAAAGAAAAGCAAAAATTTAAAATTATGCCTTAGATACATATTTTTAGATCATTTCCTAACTAAATAAATGTACTTAAGTTGACGGTTGTTTTTTACTGATTTTGTTTTAGAGGGAGATTATAATGCTGCAATATGGAGATGAAATTTATTTAAGGCTTTCTTTTACAAATCTTTATGAAGAGGTGGTAACAAATGTTGGGTGTTAATACGTTACCGTTTTAGACACACTCATTTGGTGGTTTTATATATGTGTATGTCTACTTACATTGTATCACTTATTCTCACATATTTAAAGGCATCAAAACTGTGAATGAACACATATGGAATTATGTAGCAAACACAAAATTGTCAATAAACTTTAAATATGTTTTATATTTTAGATTCCTTAAAGTAGCCGCCCTTTGAAATAAAGAGACTCATTAAATGAGAAAGGTGTTTAAAATTTTTGGTATTGAATATGTACTATTAGCCAAAAAAATCAACCTACCAGATGTGGGACCAAGTCATTGTGTAGTAAGTCACTAGTAAGTCTCAAGTCTTTCCACCAAAGTCTCGAGTCAAGCCCCAAGTAAAGGCATAAAAGTCTCAAGTCAAGTTCAAAGTCAAGGTATGCAAGTCTTGAGTTGAGTCAAAGTTCTAAACTTTTAAGTCTTAAATAAGTCATTTGACCAAATATGTAATTTAATCCGAGTAATAATAATTTTGACATTTTTAAATTATTTTAAAAGGTGTTTTTTTTTTTCCAGAACAACCTGTAAGATGAAGTGAACTTCGAAATCGTCTGAAAATCATCACGATCCAAAGGTGTTTGGGTTCTGGTTTATATTTTGATTATTTCCTATTATGTTCTTCAGGTCTTGCCATATTTAGTCAATTTTTCTGTGTTCATTATTGTTTGCGAGGTGTTTCCATATTAGTTAATTATTTTGTGTTAAGGTGCTTAGTTTATTCTTTGTTTTATGTCTCTATTTGTCTTTTCCCCTTGGTTAAGTGTTTCCTTGTGTCTTAGTTAATTAGTGTCCCTCCCTCAGTTTCCATGCTTACCTTCAGTCTCATCTGCTCCAAATATCTCCTGGTTGAGAAACCTGTATCCCATATCATGTCTCACACTTCCCTCAGTATTTAAGTTCTGCTGGTCAGTGTTCTTCACTGGATCCTTCCCAGGCCTGTTTCTTCCCTAGGCATGATGTAAGTTTTATTTTAAATTAAATTAAGTCCTTCTACTCACCACGCTGCCCCAAAGTTTCAGTCTGCAATGTGGTCCCACAAACAAGCCTCAAAGCCTGTCACTGGTGTTACCCTACCATATTTAAATAAAAATGTAAAACCCCGTTAAATCTGATGGCTTTTTTAAATGATTATCAGTGCTTTAAATCAAAAACTTTATAATTTATAAAAATATGGTCAGAGCCTCCTATCACTTGAAAGCACCATGTTGTGCTGGGCAATGGTGTCATTTGATAGGGAGGTTGAAGGTTGTCATGCCTCATGGCTGAAGTGGAGGGGACATGACAGGGAGGAGGTGGAGAGGTCCGCGCAGGATCCAATTTCAACACGACAGCGTTCCTAAAACATTTCATGCACTGAGGGACAGGGCATGATCCTGGATGGTCCTTGAGCAAACAACTGGAGGCAGAGGTTGTGACCAGCCTGATCCGTGAGTCTAGCTGGACACAACGGATCGCTGTGCCGGCTGAAAGCAGACAGTCAAGCAAGGATTTTGTTTATTTGACATACATGATGACAGGGGAAAAGACAGACTACCTGATGAGCAGCAGGAGGCGAACAATGTGATTCCTCATCCTCCCATTAGCGTCTTTCAGTAGCTCTTTTTCCAAAGAGTGAGTAGACTGTCTTCTCACAATAACTGTCAATCAACTTTGCTTGTTGTTTTTCTTTTAAATTAATTAAAATCAATTATATGACATAAAACCTGCTGTGTTCACTAACTAACAAACTCTGTTGCTTTGCCATTTACTCCTGTCACCAGAAATCCCAATGATGGACTTATCTCTCTGGTTGTAGACAGGGTCCATTTTTAGGTCCAGTTTTTCTAAGACGTCTCAGGATAGGAGTTGGCTAAGCTCTCTGAGGCGCAGGGATGGAAAGTGGGGGCCCAGAGCCATATGAAGAAGGAGGTACAGGGATCGAGGGGAACACGGAAATAGACAAACATCTGAAGGACCAGCTCAACATTGAGGAAAAGGGAGAGAAAGAGAACAAAGGGAATGAGAACGAGAAGAAGAAAGACCGCCGACGTTCAGGGTCTCTGTGGAGGAGCGGATGGGCTCTAAGTGAAAGACTGGCCATCAATGTTTCAGGAATGCGCTATGAAACCCAACTTCGCACCTTAGCAAAGTTCCCCAACTCCATGCTCGGGGATCCCAGGCGGAGATCCCGGTACTTTGACCCACTTCGAAATGAGCTCTTCCTGGATCGAAACCGAGCCTGCTTTGATGCTATCCTGTATTTCTACCAGTCAGGGGGGAGGCTCCGCAGGCCTGCAAACATACCCCTGGACATCTTCATGGAAGAGCTGATGTTTTACGAGCTCGGAGAGGACATTGTGAACCGCTTCAAGGAGGACGAGGGTTTCCCTAAGGAGGAAGAGAGGCCCCTGCCGTCCAATGAGGTCCAGAGAAAACTGTGGATGTTGTTTGAGCACCCCGAGTCCTCCTCAGGGGCCCGTATCATTGCAATCATCAGTGTGATGGTGATAGTGGTGTCCATTCTCATCTTCTGCCTGGAAACGCTGCCTGACTTCAAGAAAGAGGTTGGGAACATAATGTTCTACACCATGTGTGGGAAAAAGATTAGTGGACAGGCCTCCTTATGGTTTTGGCATGTTTTAGGCAGTCTAAAAATGATCATTTATCATTTATCATTTATCAATTATCATGTATTCCTGATTTCAAAGATTGAATTTATCGGGTTAACCCTAACAAACCCTGTCTCTTTGAGAAACACACTGAACTGAGTTCTCCTCATGAGAGCTTAACATCATACTTATTTGTAATCGTATTATTTTTTGGCTCCAGGTCCATTTACACCTTCAAACCCCCATTTAGTACCAACACATTGCCATTTAGTCCCTCACTGTTACCATACATAAACCAGGTTCTGGTCATTATACTTCTCAATCTTTTTGTTCCATTGCCATTTTGGTTGCTTTTTTAGGTACAAAATTATGTGTCTGCAGGGGGAAGTTTCATAATTGCTTTTATAAGCAATGATTTACACTCATTTTTACTTGCAACTAAGTCATAAATGTGGTTATGTGATTCTAACAAATAACGTGCCAGTAGCTGGGCCCCTGAGTGCTGTTTTGGTTTGATGAGAAGTCCTAATCTGTCAGATATTTTTAGAGCACAGATTAAAAATTTATAAGAGTGTCATACAAAGTTTAAAGATAAAAAATATTCATTATAATGCATTTAAATTATATGTTAGATTTAAGCATTTTTATAACAATTCATCTTCATAATTCATGAAAATACTTAAATATAATGGAAAATAACCAAATGCAACTTAGTTTAAGCACATGGTTGTAAAATGGATTGCTAAGAGGAACAAAATGCAAGCAGGAAGGATGAAATGGCAATGCATTGGTATGAAATGGGGCCGAAAGGAGCCACTGAAACTATTGCTTATATAATTTTAAAGAATGATCAAGATAACTAAACATAGCAAGGCTTAAATGTCACATATTTCTAAAATTGTACATTGTTTTTTACATTTTAACCAGCTGACTCCTATAAAATATGAAAGACTATGACCTGTTCTCAAACCAAACCATTTCTAAGCTACCTCCAGCTGGTAGATATTGTTTATTGGAGGGACACAAGTACTTTTTCTAAAATCATAGGTTTTCAAAGTGTGTTCTTTGTACCTAAAAAAAACAGGTGAAAGACACTAATATTAGTTTTGCTGTTTAACAACACTTAAATTAGAATATTTACTAATAGTTTAGGATGACCTCAACTTAACCGTCCAATTAAACTACCTAACTATACCAATGCTATACCTAAATGTTTAGTATTTCATGTTGAAACAAATATGATCTTATGATTTGTGTTTTTATTTAGCTGAACTACATTTAAAGTAATTTGTTTTTGCACCTTGAGTCAAACCCGAGTTTAACTCACATCAAGACACATATTTGCTGATAGCAGCCTTCAGTCTATTCTAAAGACCTATTATTTTGTCTATTTTTTAATATTCATAGCAATGTTGTCTGAGCCATAGAAACTGTAACAGCCAAATGTTGCTCATTTAACAACCTTCATACCAATCCGCCAGGGTATAGAGTTTTTCATGGAATATGTTTGACTATCTGGGTCAAAAGCAACATGATATCATGTGAAGCAGGTGTAGGTAAACACTCTTGGAGAGTTCCACTGTGTGTTTGAAGGAAAAATACTTGCAAAGGAAGCTTTTAGCGAATATGCCTGGAAGAAGACCAGAGAAAGACTGCAGGTTGCTCAGGGTGTGATTATTTTAGCTGGCTGTTAAATATGATATGGATTCAGGAAGGGTACAGCGAGTGTCGCTTGGGAACTTGAATGCAGACAGAGCAAATGGACGGTTAGGTGTGTTAATGAAAGGTCACAAATGACCATACACATGAGCAGGGGTGAGCCAAAGCTGCCGATGGCCTCGAACCAATGATTTAAAGGTCTCGCAGGATGAGCAGGATACACTGGGTCATGTTAACACATTCCTCCAGGAGTGGTGTGCTGCGCCAGGCTGCCGTTGCTGCCAGGAAACTACTGTAACTTACTCCTGTCCAAATCAGTACGCCCACTCGACTGCACTGGCAGTGTTACACAGGGAGATGGGAATACCGATAAAGGTGTAGATGGATGAGGCGCAGCGGAGGAAGGCACTAATGTTTCTTCTTGGAGATCTTAAACGGGTTATATTTAGTCTTAGGAGAACCCATGCAGCGGATCAACACATACTGTAGATATCCAGCTTTAGTAATAAACACGGTCACTAACCCGCTACTGAAAGTCACCATCAATACTCCCGGATCATTTAAGCTTCTATAAACTCTCTCTCTCTCTATATATAAAACATATTTTTCTATATTGAGGTCATTTATCACCATACTTTTGGCTGGATGGTGATTGAGACATGTTTCAAGTGTCATATCATCCTGTGCAGAAATATGATGATAAATAACTTGACAGATGGAACAGCAGGTGATCTCAGAAAGCGCCAAATGTAAAACATATTTAGCATGCCGCCCAAAAGTGAAAACCAAATCTGATCGCCAGGTAGTGTTTATAGACTATATCACTATAGCTTATTAGAAAATTGTAGACGAACTGTAGATATGCTTGATAATAGATGTCTATTTACTCAGTTGTCTATGCAGACCAGACAATGTCTGTACAGTCGGCTAACAAGGGAACCTGAAAACCTCTTGCTAGTTAGACTAGCTTAGCATAAACATGGCTAACAGAGTGTTTTCACTGATGTCATCAAGTTCAAGAAGTTCCTGATGGCGACCACATTGGAGATACTTAAGGTGATTAGTAAAGCAGTTTGAGGCTAACTACTGATATTTTCAGGAAAAACTGAAAAAACTCAGATAAAAGCACTAGACAGAACAAAAAGTACAGAGACAATCTGAAAAATGGAGAAGAAGCATTGTTACTAAAAAGTACATTTAAGAGGGAATGAAAATCCTTATGAAAGGACCTTTGATTGTAATGTTGACTTTCCCTGGCATTAGCTATCCAGTTAACAATTTATCTCAAGCCATTACATCTCAGAGGACCTGAAGTTATTTAAGGACTTGGAAGCCAAATAAATTATCCATGTTCCAAAACACACTTTCCTGCATCTTTTTTATGTTTTCCTAACATATTCGATTTCACTCAAAGAATTATTTGCTCTTATCAGAAAACCTCAATGTCACGTGGAAAGGTTGTTGAAGAATCTAAACATGTGTTTCAGTAGGAAAACATAAAAAACAATGAGGTCAGTAGGATTAAGGACCTTGGCTACTGACCTTGGTGCTACTGTACAAATAACAGGTGAAGCTAGCAGGGCAAAGCTAATCATGGACACGCAAGAGAGGTATTACTGGACAACATAATTGTTGGGTAATGGCGCCTAGCTGACACAAAATCCTTTAAGCACTAACCCCTTCCTCTTCTTCCCTGGGAGTTGTTATGTAGCTTACCTAGCCACAGACATCTCCTCTCTCCCAACAACTTCTGGCATTTCTGTATTTGATCTCTTTTTTGTTTTTATCTATGTTTTGTTATTTTTCATTAGTTCATCTTAGTTTGCTCAGCTTACCATCCTTTCAGCTGTATACTGGAAAATGTTTCAAGCTGTTAATGTATCTCCTGTCTCTTCTTCTTTAGGAGTACCACTCCCAGGCTAACAATTCTTCTGAGAACGTGCCTGCCCCCATAAGTGTTTTCAATGACCCTTTCTTCATGGTGGAAACCATGTGTATATGCTGGTTTTCCTTTGAGCTCATCATGCGCCTTTCTTGCGCTCCCAGCAAGATCCACTTCTTTAAGGATGTCATGAATATCATTGATTTCAGCGCCATCCTACCCTACTTTGTCACCCTGGGAACTGAGCTAGCCAAAGACGATGACTCGTCTCCAACCACATCCTTGGCCATCATCAGAGTCATCAGGTTGGTGAGGGTCTTCAGGATCTTCAAGCTATCTAGGCATTCCAAGGGCCTCCAGATCCTTGGTCAGACACTTAAGGCAAGCATGCGTGAGCTCGGCCTACTTATCTTCTTCTTGTTTATCGGGGTCATCATCTTCTCCAGTGCTGTCTACTTTGCAGAAGCTGACCACCATGCAACAGATTTTGTCAGCATACCGCATGGTTTTTGGTGGGCAGTCGTCACAATGACGACAGTGGGATACGGCGACATGTACCCAGCAACTGTGTGGGGTAAAATGGTTGGCTCTATGTGTGCCATTGCCGGTGTTCTTACCATCTCACTGCCTGTGCCCGTCATTGTGTCCAACTTCAGCTACTTCTACCACCGAGAGACCGAATGTGAAGATCATACTGAGTACACTCATGTTCAGACTTCCCTGTGGGAGGATGAGGAGCCTGTAGGAGAGGAGCCTGACGAAGGAGATAGGTATCCGGATCCAGAATTTTATGCCAGTGAAGGAATCTGCAACCCTCTGAACGGGACTTTACTTGGCGGACTATGTGCGGGCCAGACGACAGAGTACACAGGAGGGAATATGTATCTGAGGGAACCACTAGTTACACAGGTTTAGAGAGAATGGGGATTTATAGTTCCCTTAGATAAAGCCACAGGAAGCGTGGATAAATAAGCTAATTCATGTAATAAAAGTCAAAGGGCTGGAAGAACTCTGAAGGCATGCTTGTAAATTCTCACCTGGCACCTTCAGTAGGACAATTAGTTATAAACCTTCTAAAAACTTTGTACTAGTTCTATGTCCTCATTTAATTGTAATTTATAGCCACACAATCCAGCTAAATATACCCAACGATAAGCCTTTTTCACAGAACAGCTCAAACTACCAACAGCTTTCTATTCTCAGGGTAATGGTATAAAAATAACTCCCGCTAACATGTAGAAACACTTCCAGCTCGAGATGAAAATGACTTTCAGAAAGTATGTGCCTTGAAACTATGACGTCTTAGGTATTTTTGCTTTAAAGGTTGAAGTGCAAGCGAGATAGATGACTGTTATGTCCCACCAGAACTCAGCCTAACAGTAAAGTTGCCTCTGAAGAAAGACTGGGATCTGTCCTGATCCGACTCCACATTCTCAAAACTCTTTTGTGCTTTAAAATATACAAAAATCATGTTTGTCTGTTGTTTTAATTTCATGTTATGTTTGTATTTGTG
Organism: Crenichthys baileyi; assembly: GCA_036173005.1. NCBI lineage: Eukaryota > Metazoa > Chordata > Actinopteri > Cyprinodontiformes > Goodeidae > Crenichthys > Crenichthys baileyi. Next base: position 590,650 of record JAHHUM010000333.1, read on the forward strand.
GGTTTGTTTTGCTATGGCAAAAATGCCTTTGATTTATGCTTTATTGCTCAATGTTTTTATTAAAGTTACTATTTTATTTTCTTGAATGCTAGTGGCATCAGTGAACATTAAAAACACATGATTAAAGGTTTATGCTATTAATTGTTGACAAATACATTATTCGCCAACTGATAATTGTATTTTTTTATTTTATGATATAAAAAAAATAAAAATAAAGGATTTATTATTTTTCAGGCTGCTGTATCTGACACCTCGTATCATGTTGTTGAGAAACATCTTGTTAACTGCCAAATAGAAGTCACCCGATAACGTTCTAGTAATGTTCCTCTCTGCTTCTATTTAACTCATCAGACTTTCCATTTCATCAAAGCGATGACCAACAGAAGGTATGCAGACTAATGTAAAGCTGCTAGACCAAACCACCTTCAGTAACTTCATTTAGTCAGTTTAACAACCAGTAAAGTCCGAACAGATGAAATGAGTTTTTTTGGTGAATAGAGTCCAGATCCCTGCTTATGAAAGCAGGTGAGGCAGTGATGAAAACAGGGTACAGTGGGATTTTAACCATTACAGAAACGCATTTTTAACTATGTGGAAAAAACTAATATCTGTCATGCTAATTTAGGTCTGTGATGTTGCACAGAAATTCAGACCCTTTGTCACCACTGATAAAGGTGTGTAATAAGCTATATGGTAAAGCCTTATAGTACACTCATCCATTTTTGCAATGTCCCACACGAAAGAAAAACAATAAAAAAAATTAACCATTAATTTGAGTAGGCTTCATTTATTCAGAGGGGACTATATAATGAGAAAAAAATGTTTGTAACAAAATCACCAGTGATCACGGTTGATGGCTGTCAAACAGGGATATTTTGGTTCTAATGAACCGTTTCTGTGTTAATTTGGCTGTATGTTGTGGATAATTGTCAGCTAAACTCTCAGTAGCCTCAGCACACTTCACATGTTTACATTTGTGAATGAAAATGCTGTGTCCTGGCATACCTGCCAACTAAATGGTTAACATTTTGATAGAACCATATGATTATTGTAAAGACTTGTTGACCTCAATAGGCCACTGCTTGTTGCAGATTTGTAATTTCTTTTTACCTCCTCTACTATCCTCCTCATTGTGTGCATTGGCAAGATAAAACTTAGGTCCTCATACAGCGTAATGGAGAGTGGCTTAAAGAAGTGGGTGTCTGTGTCACATTATATTCACACCCCAGGGAACAGAAATTCACTACTAATGGTCATTACAAACTAAACTGAACAATTACTAATTAAACATTTTTAGACACTGATCAATTATAAAAATCTAAAGCACAGATTACAAGCACCCATAATCTTGATTTAGTGAACGTATTTATGTATTATATGTTAGGGGTATGAACAAGTGTCACATTGGCAATTAAATAGAAATTAATAACTTTTTTGGTGATTTAATTTTTACACTCATTAAAGGCACTCAACTGAAATGTTCAGTTGAGCGAAATGTTCAGTGTGAGATTATACAACTACAATAAAAGTTGGATGTTTTTAAGCTTTTCAAACATGGTGGTTGGTATGGAGGGAGCGGTAGTTGGCATCATTTAGAACAAAAAACAACATAGTATATACATGATTTCATGGTAAATGTAAATGACAGAACAAGCCAGAGCTCTCTATAACAATCACTTTAAATAATATGGATAAACAGGAAGTATGTCTGTATGGTTGGAGTTTTTTAAAACAAAAGTGAGCAAAACGGGAAAAGAACCCAAGATGTCCAGAGGTTTGAAATCACAAGATTTTTATTTCGTACAATTTAATAACTTACAATTCTTCCTTTAGAATTTTCCTTTTTCTTTCCTGAATCAAAAATCTAACAGCAGTTTACAAATTCCATCAAACTTTGTACCTTTGGTCAAATAAACAGCTGCTACTCTGTACAACAACTGAGAGGCTATGATCTGAGTTTTGTATATATAAGCAATGCAAATACGCCGATTGGCTGAAACTGAAAAATCTTAACCTGCTTTGTGTCAGTATTCGTTTCCTCCACTAGAGGGCGGGCATGCACTCACAACAGCAGTTTTTCCTCACTGCTGTAGCTCTGAACTGCTTCTTTTGCTAAATGCTTCAGTGGAGGGTTGCATCTGCACATCAGTTATGCAAGCATTCAAATAATTATTTGGATTTGATTTATTTGCACTGAGAATTTCTCTGCAACCTGAGAAAAAGAAACTTTAACTTTACAAGGAAACTGAAAATCTCTGGTGTAGATTACTTATTTTTTTTTCCAAAATATTTTAAGATATGAATCATGCACAGAATTAATAAAAAATTAAATAAGCTTTAAATAAGAAGCGCACAAAGCAGAAAATAAATAAATAATTTAGGTCAATATTAATTTCACTGAAACATTCTGAAAACCACACTCAGTCATAATAATAATTATAATAAATTAAAAGAAACTCATGTGTCAGAGTCTGATTTCTTTGTGATGCTGTATTTTACTTGTCCATAAACAGCTGAGGACTAACCACCGTATTCTGTCCCATCTCGAAAAGGTCATCCGAGTCCGTGTTGAAGTTCCTCTGGGTTTTTATTGATTCCTCAGAGACGATCTCTGTTGTTAAAGTATTCCTGAGAGGTAAAAATCTTGTGAAAGGAACTGAGTGTCGATCTGGAGAATTTCTGGATGCCAGTGATAAAGGAATTCCATGGCCTGAGTTAAGGAAACGGGTGTATCCATCAGCCAGCAGGAGTTCTCTGAAGGAGCAGTCAGCCTCTTCATAGGCACTCTGAAATTATGATTAAAGTTTCATCAGTTCAACAAGAAGATAGAAACAAAGAGTAAAAAGTAAAAAAAAATGTTTGAATTTTCTTCAATCTTACCTGCCCCCTAAGATTCCCGGTGCCATCCATGCAGAGAAACAGGGATGATGATTGCCCCTTTATGACTACATGGCCCTGTTTAACTGATTTTACCTGCAACACACCTGGAGAAGAGAAACAAGCTCAGTTTTCAGGGCCTCATTTTAACAATTAAACACCTTGAATGTCGTGTCTTACCCATTTTGAAGAGTGACTACGAGAAAGGAACCTGTCTCATGTTATACTTATACTCCAAGAAACAGAAAGTCTTGAATTACAGATTTAAAGTTCCTAAACAGTCTGACCAGCTTTAAAAAGTGAAGTATTAACTAAGCAATTGCTTCAGTTATATTTGTACTATGGGAATTATTGGTGCAAAAATAACGTTTGTTTAAAACATTTATTCCATAATGTGGAAAATTTTTACCCATCGGATAAATGCATTCAAATAAAATGTTAGATTTTTTTTACCTTTTTTTAATGAGGGATTATTTTACTGCAAGAAAGTATTAATTTATTTTAAGCCATTTTACACATTTCTTGCCAGAAAATGTGCAGGTTTCTGCATTTTCACATATTTGTACAGACATACTGTTTGTATATGTTTTAATCAATCAGTTACTCACTATAAGGAGTCTGGGCATCACTTCCAGTCACTCTACCATCCTGATTTATCTGCAAATACAGCCCATGTCTGTGGTTTTCTGCAGCAAAAATAAAAGGAAGGAAAGAAATCAGCACAGTTAAAATTAATAAAATCCTCTCATCAATTTTCACAATTCTCATTTCTGCATTGAGCGTTGAATAAATCTAAAAGGGGCAAATAAATACTTCACATACCTGTATAGAGATGCACCTCTCTGAGCTGATTTCTGAACGCAAAGATTGGGTTGGATTCAGGGAGATAAAACGACCAGGAAAAGGGAAATGACAGGATTAAAAAAACGATGGTAAACAGGTAGAATAAAAGGTTGTTTGGAAACAAAAACATTTTAAAGAAGGAATAAAGGTAGTGTTGAATGAAATGAACACAAAATAAATAACAATAAATAGCTTGCAAAAAGATTTAATTAAAAATAAATAAATATGAAAGTCTCGATGTGTGAGGAACTTCTGAACAGAAGGAAGTTTGGCGCTCTTATAAAGGAGTTAGGAGAAGGAGGTCCAACTTCACAAGTATATGTATGAGTCAGACATATTCCTATTAAACTGGGATGCAGTGCAGAGTAGAACACCTGTGTTCCCATAATATCGTTTAACCACTTGTAACAAAATATGTATATTACATTTAACAAGATTCTTCAAGAAAACTTTAAAAAGTCTTAAAGTCTTAAGGACTTAAAGACTTACCACATGCAACAAGGCAGCAGTCACTGTTTATATGAAATGTTCTATATTACATCAACACAGAGCAATGTAACACAAAGTTCACACTAACTGAGGAAGATCCTTTTGTCACATTCACACAACATTTACTGTAACCTAGCATGCCTTCCTCTGCAGTCCACTTGAAAAATAAACACATTTCATAGCTGAAAGAAGATGTAATGCTAACACGTCCCTCTGCGTCATGTGCTGGATCAAAAATGATTATGCGAGGAAGTGACGTAGGCTGTGTTTTGGACTTTATGGTGTTTATTCTGTTTGATGAATGAGTGTTTGAGAGAGAAAGAGAAGGAAGGAGTGGGTTGACACTGATTTCCAAGCAGGGGAAGTGTTTACAGGACTGCAGCTGTGCAGACAGCAGAGAGAAGGTGAACGTCAGTCTGTAAACTCAACGGTTAAGAAACACTGCCTGGCATCCACCAAAAACATTCCACATTGCATCATTACTTGTTTCCAGATATTGTGATTAAATTGTTGCGACAAGTGAATGTGTTACAATTATTTATCAATTTTTGCAATGTAAAAGTAATCTATCATGATATTTTAGAGAAAAACAAAATGAAAATCTAGAATGTATGAAAGATAAATCACTTTCCATTTTCAAAGCAGATTAGAAACTTAAAAAGTACTTTTCTGAAACAAAAAGAGCCTTTAGAGTCATGCCCACTAGCGCCAGAATGCACTACCATATATGGATTATAGTGTTGTGTCTGTGAAGGCAATGTCAGGAAATCTCTCTTGGGAATTACCAAATATCCATTTGGTAATTCCCAGAAAAATTTTTTCTAACAGAAATGTATCAAATGGATGTGTGGCAACGCAAAACGAGGACATACTGTGCAGGTTTGCTACAAAGATCATCTACACCTGGAAACGTGAATGACCTCTGCTGAAGTAGAGACTTGAAGAGGTGAGGATGACAGATTTTGTGGATTTTTTCCTCATCCACAAAAAAGCGTCTGTCAGAAACACTCCCAGGGTTCTGAAACAACCACAATCTTAGATTTAAGGAAAGGAACAATGCAAAAATGAGAGATGAGGACACACCATAGATAATGCCATGGCTGTTACAGAAATCTCGAACAGGGAGTTAACAGCCAGACCGCCAAGGTGACTGCTTGTGTTGTGTGCGACCATAAAGTTCAACAGGTTAGAAAACGTTTTCTTTTACTAGGTTTTTAACTTATGTTAACTTAACTTATGTTTCCATTGTCGGTGCCAACAATCTACTGATGTACGCCGATCGCAATAAATCAAAATCCACTTTCTCACTTGGTTTCCTCCTGTATGTTTAGCCTCAGCAAGTGTTTGACAGCTGCAGTCTGATTGTATATCAGTATTTTAACTTCCCACCAATTCAATTCAATTCAGTTTATTTATATAGCGCCAATTCACAACACATGTTGTCTCAAGGCACTTCCCAAAAGTCAGGTCCATACATTCCAATTAATCCGAACCATTGAACAGTGCAGTCAGATTTAGTTATTTATTCAAATTGGATAAAAAGTTTTTCTGTCTAAGGAAACCCAGCAGATTGCATCCAGTCAGTGACTTGCAGCATTCCCTCCTCCTGGATGAGCATGTAGAGATAGTGGACAGTCACTGGCGTTGACTTTGCAGCAATCCCTCATACTGAGCATGCATGTAGCGACAGTGGAGAGGAAAAACTCCCTTTTAACAGGAAGAAACCTCCAGCAGAACCAGAACCAGGCTCAGTGTGAGCGGCCATCTGCCACGACCGACTGGGGATTAGAGAGAACAGAGCAGAGACACAAAGAGAACAAAGAAGCACTGATCCAGGAGTACTTTCTATGGGAAGGAAAAGTAAATGTTAATGGTTAAGCACCTTTAGTCGTTTCACCTAGAAAGAAAGAACTGATAAACTCTGAGCCAGTTTTCAAGGTTAGAGTCTGAAAGAGAGCACATATAATTAGTTACAGTAAAAGCTCAGCCAATCACCATGTCTAGGAGAGAGAAAGGGTTAAACACTGAAAGACAGGGCCATGTGGATCATCGGTAGAGGGTGAGCATTAAGTTGTTGCCAGCAGAAGCTCGGACGATGCCCCTCTCCAGAAAGGTGTCACAGGTAGACACAGAGTCAGGCCAGGTGTAGCTTCTAGGAAGAGAAAAGAGAGAGAACAAAGTTAAAAACTGAAATAACAGCAAATAATGCAAAATTGGAGAGTAGTGTGAGAAAGTAGCGAAGAGGGTGAAAGTGGTCATTATGTCCTCCAGCAGCTTAAGCCTATAGCAGCATAACTACAGAGATAGCTCAGGACAACTTAAGCCACTCTAACTATAAGCTTAATCAAAAAGGAAAGTTTTAAGCCTAGCCTTACAAGTAGACAGTTTGTCCATCTAGAGCCCACTGATGGCCATTGTTATACTAAAAACCACAACGATTGGGATACCTCTCTCTGTCAGATTGATTATAACCACTGGAAAAGAGAGGGGGTCATACAGGTAGCAGAAATGGAGGGTGTGTTTGCACCTCAACCATAACTGAGCCGGTTTAGGCTAAACCTGACTCCCCCTTACTCCATCCAACAGGGAGGGAAGAAGACGGAGGTAAAAAATAAGGAAGATAGCTCAGGATAACCTAAGCCACTCTAACCAATCAGCCACATGTGTTTTATTATATTGAAATGGCTTTTTAGGACCAAACAAAATGTAGATGTTGGTTAAATAACTGCAGACAAACAGGAGTGATCACAGATGGTGTGATCGGAATAACGTTTTGACCGCTACATTAGTGTAGTGCTATTAAACTGACTGACTGATACTGTGGAGGAAAGTGAAACTTGCACCTACCCTGCATGGACCACTTATATAAAATAGTCTATTCTGGTGACACAGCTGTTGGGAGTAACATGCTGCCATAAAAACGCCTAAAGTTCCTCGGAGGACCTCCAGGAGAACTAACCTGCCCAATCTTCAGGGAAGGTCTGACCCTTTCCAGCTTGTGTATAGATTTGCTGCTTCTTGACAATGCAAGTAAAGGTCTATGATGTAGGTTTCAGGGTTTTCTAAGTAAATTAGAGCAATAATATATTCTGTATAATACTAAGGGTCTGTTTATATTATCAATGACCGTAATAAGAGTCAGAATTAAGGGTGGTCATTGAATGTTTCAGGTTTTAGCAGTTTTCCTCTGATTTGAAAGCAAATATAGAAATAAAGGCAGATTGATTTTGTGTCTGGTTTTAAATACGCTACTACTGAAAAACCCAATGATAAATCGTATCAAGTTCTATGTTAGAGGTAACTAGGTTTGTACTTAAAATATCTAGGAGTCCATGATGCCACACATTCAATCAAGGTTTCCATGTACTTTGGATGAGAAAAAGCTCCCACAGTATCATAGATCCTGCACATTACTTAGCAGTGGAAATGGATTTCTTTTGCCCATATTCATCCTATACTGTATATATTCAAACATTACTGGATGAGAATCCCAGTTTGTCTCACCACCAGGTGCAATAAGTTAAGGAAGTTGTAAGAGTGGCTTTTTGGGCTTTAAATGTAAACTGCTTGTTAAGGAGGCATACCAGGAAAAGGTGAGACCCAAACTCCACAACTTTAACATATTTCACGCAACAAACATCGGTTTTTGATGTAAATAAACCAATATGATGTATTTCTATATCTACCATAAGTTAAGGTCCCGCTTGGAAAATAGATTTTAAAACCCAATGAGGTAAATAAAGGTTTGTATAAAAATGAAGGTTTTCCACTGAAATTCAGAGTGATGAATCAGAGACATGTTAGATGCGAATACACATCAGGCCCTCTGGGATTAAATTTATAATGTGTTATTCTCTACTTACCTAGATCACTGTGCAGCTGTCAGTAAAAGATTGGTAAAAATAAAAAATTAACCAGCTTCATTTGTCATTAAAGGGCAAAAACTCCAAAATCTACCAGGTTACAGGTATGATTTTTTTTAATTACAGCTTTTACAATCATTTTCAATATTGTCATCATACTATGTTCAATTATTGTCACTACTCTCCAGTAATATGAATTGAAATCATAACACAATGTGTTTTTTTTCCCAAAATGTACACATACACGTAGCATATCTTAAATGTCCATATTTTAAAACATATTTCCTTTTATCAACCGCAAAATGAAATTACAGTCAGCCTTAAAACTGAGTATGAAATGAACATACGGTTTAATACACACATACGTACTGTACATACATACATACAATAGCAGTTATCATAAAAATGATAAAAATAAAAATACACGTTTTACAAAGTCCTGACCCGAGCTTTCACATCTTTAGTTGACTGATATCATGAAGTTCACTCTGGAATGACAGATTTTGGCATGCATATTAACACAGATGCTCTCTATCTAAACTCTTTTCTTTTAATCCCGCTTGGATCAGAAGTTTCTAATAAAGCACTTTTCCAACTCTCTTGTCATTGGTCCAATTCACATTTGTGCATCTCATCTTCTCTATGGCTTCAGAACACACAGGTCAGTTCTCCGCTTAAACCTCCACTCCAACACATTTTCAAAGTCAAAGTCAGACCAGGTAAAAATATATCTACCATTTCACTCGATCTGAACAGGAATGCATTTCTTTCCCAGTTTAGAAAAACTGTAAATTCATTGTGTCAATATTGCCGTCTCACGCTCAGGAAAAAGAAGATGAATTCACGATAGGCGATGGTCACTTTCTACAGACCACTTTCTACAGATTCAAACATCATCATCATCATGCCACAACTATGGAGAGAAAGAGACAGAAAGAGAGAGAAGGAGAGGGAGAAACTGATGGATAAATGGACATTCGCTCGTTTTGTCATCTTTTCAGAAATCATTCACACATTGTCTTTGATTATTTTGGGACACATGGCTCGAATGCTGTTGGTCGTTTTCTGGTGTCCATTTTTGCTTTTGCTCCTCAGTATTTTGTTTCTTGAAAAATTTGTTTTTTCCTTCAGGTTGGAGTACAAGTGGGTTCTAAAACAGTAAATGAAAGAAACATTTGAGTATTATTATTTTACATGTTTCCAGGTCACGTTGCTTACGGAGAAGGTTCTCACCTGGTGTGCTTATGTTTAGCAAGAGTATGTTCTCACAGAACCCGACTCTCCTCTGGGGCCGGAGTTTGCTGACAAAGACAAGAAGGATAATTAGCCAACATGGATCTATAGTAACTGGCGACCTGTCCAGGGTGTACCACACCTCTCTTGACCAATGACCGCTGGAGAAAGGCACCAATAAGGCTACGGATCTATGTATAGTTCCTTGCAAAAGTATTCATACCAATTCAATTTCCCCACGTGATGCTCTTTTTTTTTTGGGATGTTAAATAATGGATCAGCACTAGGTTAATAGTTATGGATTGAAACAAAATGTAAATGGCTTTATAATTCTTTACCAATTAAATCTTAATAGTGTGGTGTGCATTTGTATTTAGCTCCCCAGAGTAGATATCTTTTGCTGCAGTTACAGCTGCAACACGTTTATGTTTCCACCAGGTTTTCAAAGTTAAAAACTGAAATTCTTCTCCTTTTGTCTTTGCAAAACAGCTCAAGCTCCATCAGATTGGATGAAGATTTTCTGTAAAAAGCAATAGTCAAGTCCTGCCACAGATTTATAATTGGATTTAGTCCTGCAGTTGGACTAGGCCATTTTGACACATGAATGTGCTTTGACCTATACCATTCCATTGTAGCTCTAGCAGTAGGTTTAGGGTTACTTTCTCTTTTTCAGCCTCTAAAAGATTTTCTCTTGAGATTGCTCTGTATTCGGCTTCACTGATCTTCCTGTCAACACTGAACAGCTTCCCTGTCACAGCTGAAGGAAACACTTCCCACAGCATGATGCTGCCAACATCATGTTTCACCATTGGGGGCACTGTCTTTATGATGATATGAAGTTCCGCTAGTTTTCTGGGAAGGTGAAGGTATGCCAGAAAGTTCAGTTTCGATCTAATCTGCACACATGTTCACATGTGGCTTGAGGCAAAGTTTGGGTGGGCAGCCCTATTTTAGTAGGTTTGCAGTTGTGTTAGACGCGTCCTATTCTCAGATTATGGAGTGAACAGCTCCATGAGATGTTCAGAGCTTGGTATATTGTTTTATAACCTAACCCTGCTCTGAACATCTCCTCCAATGTTCTATAACAAACCTCTTAAACCTTTACAGAACAGCTGCATTTACACTGAGATTGAGTTATTCATGGGTGGACTCCAGTTGTTAATTAGTTGACTTTTGATGGCAAGTGTTTGCACTAGAGTTTATTTAGGGGAATCATAGTAAAGTGGCTGGATATAAATGCACGCCACACCTCAGATTCTTATGTTTAAAACATTCTGAAAAGCATGTATCGTTTTCCTTCCACCTCAAAAGTAAACTATACTTGTGTAAAGTTTAATTTCAATAAAACAGTAAGGTTTGTGGTAATGTGACAAAAAGGGGGAAAGGTGTATATTTTTTAGCCCCCTTTTATGTAAAAGTTCACAGTTTACGCTGGCTATGTCTTCACGGTCAGGCATCATAAGGAATCTGCAAAAACCAAAATAGGAAGAAAGGATGGATGGATGGAACATTTATGGAAATATAAACAATCTTTCATATTTTTCCAGACCAGAAAAATACCCAATTTCCAAACTCATCCAAACTGCATAGTAACACTACACCTTCCTCATTCTTACATTGAGATGTGAAATCTTTAGTATTTGGCTTGACCGAACAAAACTCACTGGCTTATTCTATCTACCTAAAATGAATTAAAATGCCTAAAATATAAGTGCTATAAATGTGTAAATACACATAAAAGGTGCTCATTGCTTTATGTTTGAACTATGCAGTGCTGCAACTCCTCACCTTCACTCTGGACTTTCCTCAAAGTGACAGAGGGGGTCGAGATGGCAGAGGCACGGAAGTTGGCAGGTAATGTCTCTGAGGAATCGGACGTCACCCCTCGCAGGTCCTTCTCCCGGAACATCTTCCTCCAAGATGGTGAGCGTGTAAATGTTTTTGTGCCATCCTGCAGTATATAGAAAGTAATGGTGCTGATTTAAAAACAAAAGCATGCACAGCAGATCTATTAGAGCCAGTTAATAAACTAGCATTTGACAAAGCACACTCCTTTGGACAGTTTAGTCTTACATGCTGTAACTAAGCAATTAGCACCCATGTAAACACAGCTGAACCACGTCTGCATGCCAACAATGTGCCGGCAGTGGCACATGCACACTTGGGCCCAAATGGTTTTCTTTTTAAATAAGAGGAAACAGGGGCCTTTCATGACATGTATTCAACAACTGGAAGAATTTGACAAGTGATCAACAAAAAAAAAAAAACTTTGATGTCAAATTGTAGTTCGTTACTATCAGGATGTCCACAAAATGCAGTTAAAAGCCTTCAGCTGATTCAAAATGCTGCAGCAAGAGTTCTGATGAAAATTAAAAAGAGAGATCACATTTCTCCTATTTTAGCTTCCCTTCATTGGCTCCCTGTTAAGTCCAGAATAGAATTTAAAATTCTCCTTCTCACATATAAAGCCTTTAATGATTTAGCTCCATCATACATCAGAGATCCGATTGTTCCATACGTTCCTAACAGGGCACTTCGTTCTCAGACTGCAGGTTTACTGGTGGTTCCTAGAGTCTCTAGAAGTAGAATGGGAGGCAGATCCTTTAGTTATCAAGCTCCTCTCCTGTGGAACCAGCTCCCAGTTTTAGTCCGTGAGGCAGACACCCTGTCTACTTTTAAGGCTAGGCTTAAAACTTTCCTTTTTGATAAAGCTTATATATAGAGTAGCTTAGGTTATCCTGAGCTATCTCTGTAGTTATGCTGCTATAGGCTTAGGCTGCTGGAGGACATAATGAGAACTTTTACTCTCTCTGCTACATTCTCACACTACTCTCCAATTTTGGATTATATGCTGTTATTTCAGCTTCTAACTTTATGTTCTCTCTCTTTTCTCTTCCTAGAAGCTACACCTGGCCTGACTGTGTCTACCTGTGACACCTTTCTGGAGAGGGGCATCGTCCAAGCTTCTGCTGCCAACAACTTAATGCTCACCTCTACCGACGATCCATATGGCCCTGTCTTTCAGTGTTTAACCCTTTCTCTCTCCTAGACATAGCTACTGACTGAGCTTTACTGTAACTAATTATATGGGCTCTCTTTCAGACCCTATCCTTGAAAACTTTATCTGTTCCTTCTTTCTTGGTGAAATGACTAGAGGTGCTAAACCATTAACATTTACTTTTCCTTCCCATAGAAAGTACTCCTGGATCAGTGCTTCTTTGTTCTCTTTGTGTCTCTGCTCTGTTCTCTCTAACCCCCAGTCGGTCGTGGCAGATGGCCGCTCACACTGAGCCTGGTTCTGGTTCTGCTGGAGGTTTCTTCCTGTTAAAAGGGAGTTTTTCCTCTCCACTGTCGCTACATGCATGCTCAGTATGAGGGATTGCTGCAAAGTCAATGCCAGTGACTGTCCACTATCTCTACATGCTCATCCAGGAGGGAATGCTGCAAGTTACTGACTGGATGCAATCTGCTGGGTTTCCTTAGACGGAAAAACTTTTTATCCAATTTGAATTATTAACTGAATCTGACTGCACTGTTCAATGGTTAGGATTAATTGGAATGTATGTAACTGACTGTTGTGAAGTGCCTTGAGACGACGTGTTGTGAATTGGTGCTATATAAATAAACTGAATTGAATTGAAAATAAAATATTCCTAAACAAGCTGGTTACAATAAAACCACACTTCAAGTGGGAACGATTATGAGGAGCAATTCTTCATTGACAGTTGGCTTTGTCGTACCTCATCAGGCCTCCTTTCTGTTCCCATGGAGATTAGACCGTTATACTCCTTCTCTAGGAGCTGCCTCGCCTGCAAATACACAAATCATGGTCAGACAGCAGCAGCTGACAAAACAATGGCAGAAAGAGTCTTTTGGGTTATTATAGAGAAGAAATGAAAATAATCTTGAAATTAGACAAGCAAGAGCTGAAAAACATTTAATATAGGCAGTAACTAATGTGTGGAGCACGGTACCTGTGGGTTCTGATTTGGTATCTGAAGAAGAAGTGCCAAGTCCGTGTAGTCAAACGTGTCGTCGAGAGCCAAGAGGGCCCCGTGAACTCCGCTTTCTAAAAGGTTGTCTGCAAACTCTTTCAGACCGATCGACTGTACCCAACACATCACTCGCTCATTGGACCAAACCATCACATCTGAAAAGAGGTTAGGAAAAACATGGCAGATATTACCAGCATGTTAAAGATATATTAATGGAAATAGGCAGAAGATAATTCTTTAAAGTCAAGTCTAAGGAGATCACTACAATGCCCATCACACTTATTGGGACCCTGGAACTGCTGGCAGAATTATTTATCTGTTATAAAAACTTTGTACAACCCTCTATTGCCCATTGGACACCACCTGGTCTTCTCCTATAACACTTAAGGTCGAAGCATCCAGAGAGAGGGATCTTTGACCATTCATCTTTGCAAAAGCTCTCTAGAATCTGAAGTCTAGATCATCCAGAAATGTGGTTTCTCTTTTGTGATCTATTTGAATTGACTAACCCCACAAGTTTTCTACAGGATTTAGGTCTGGGGGTGCAGACAACTAGTATCTGTGTTTATTTGGCCATGTGAACATAATCGATTTGCTGGAAAATCCAATGATGACCCATTTTCAGTTCACCTGCAGACTCCACCATTTTTTTTATTGAATATCTTGTGATATTTTAAGGAGTACATGAAGCTTCCCCAGGCCTTTTGAAGAGAAACAGGCACACAGAATCCTAGATCCTCCACCAGCTTTACATTTGTGATGGTAGGACAGAAAAGGCTTTTTGTCTGGCATCATGCCCAAAATCACCAGCTGAACTGTAGATTGTGCCTTTTTTTGGTCGGATAAACTTGAGTACTTGATCTGCTTAGTGGCCAGGGCTTAGAGAAACGAGCCCCTGGAGCTCGATAAACTTGAAAAAAGTAAAAAAAAATAAATAAAAATGCTACATTTATATCGAATTTATAAACATATAAAGAGATGAAAAATACTTGCATTTGTTAAAAAAAGGTAATTTTTTAACTGGTCCTTTTTCTCAATAAATGAATGTTCTTAAATTATAGGTGGGGGTTTTCAAAAGCTTTTAGTGTGAGATCTTATTTCTGCAATAAAAGATCTATTTTTCTAAGGCTTTTCTAAACATCTTTCCCAGAACAACCAGTAAATATGGTCAGCAGTGCATATTCACAAATCTAAGGCACACCTGTATTCTGATGCTGACTTTCTTCCCTCCTCCTCTCCAGCTCTTTCCTGTCATAGTTCAGGCGTTTCAAGCACATGATCCCATAGTGAAGACTCACCCTACATGCAGAACAAAACACATTCTGTTTTCTCACAACTTATAGAAAATGTACTTCAGGAGACTGTGCTGCATGAACTTCTCCGTCTCACCTGTGGAAACTGTCCACCATCTTCAGCTGGCCTCTCAGTTCCTTCTTGGTGAGGTGATCGAGCATGCGGGCGTCAACTAGTGACTCCATGAAGTAAGAGCGATACTGGGGTAGACCAAGACTGGGCAGCCATTCGTTTCCCACCCATTCATGGTTCATGTCTCCATGGGCAAGAATCTGGAAGGGAGGCAAATTTATTTAAAAACAATCTCACTAATCTCCAACCAATTCCTGACGAAACCTAACGCAGCTTCAGAGACTCTTTGTGGTGAGGCAGAGCCAAGCTTTTGTTTTTACTTTCAGGCCAACCAAAGTTAGATAAACCCAATACTTTTTTCTACCCACATAACAGAGACAGCTAACAACCAACAAAGTTACCAGGTTTAACTGTCTGCAGTTGTGGTTGTGCTCTCTCTCTGCATGCAAACATTTTATTCTGACCTGTACTCATATCACTGCACAGCAAACCCTGATCTTCGCATTTGAATAACCAAGCTTGCCACTGTATCTCAAAAATGACCAGACTTTTCTAACCACTACCTGATTAAACAGCATTGTTTTATTCTGACATGCTATGTGTGTTATTTTACATTCTTAAATGCACCAGGACGCACACGTCCATTTGTGCTACATGTCCACGCCCTAAGCAAACCTCACAAACATGTTTATTTTAAATTATACACTGTGTGGGTAAAACGGGATTGTAGCTTTTTGGCTCTAAAAATTTGATATAATAATAGGATATAATTATTATAATTTGATATAATAAACAACCCCAGACCCTGGCTATAAAGCATAGCCAGGGTCTGGGGTTGCAAATTAGCTGAGGCTAGAAACTTGTACCAATATTCTTTCATATTATACATATGAAAGAATGTTGGTACAAGTTTCTTGCCTCTTGACCCTTTTCCGGTCGAGTACCATGGCCTCTGACTTGGAGGAGCTGATCTTCATCCCAGCCGCTTCACACTCTGCTGCGAACCGCCCCAGCGCATGCTGTAGGTCTTGGCTAGAGGGGGTCAGCAAGACTACGTCATCTGCAAAAAGAAGAGACGAAATCCACTGGTCCCCAAACCAGACCCCCTCCGGCCCTTGGCTGCATCTAGAAATCCTGTCCATCAAAGTTATGAACAGGACCGGTGACAAAGGGCAGCCCTGCCGGAGTCCAACATGCACCGGGAACAGGTCCGACTTAGTGCCGGCAATGCGGACCAAACTCCTGCTCCGCTTGTACAGGGACCAGATGGCCCCTAATAAAGGACCCCGATTCCATACTCCTGGAGCACCCCCCACAGGGCATCACGAGGGACACAGTCGAATGCTTTCTTCAGGTCCACAAAACACATGTGGACCGGTTGGGCAAACTCCCATGAACCCTCGAGTACCCTGTAGAGGGTATAGAGCTGGTCCAGTGTTTTCTACGGCGGGGACGAAAACCACACTGCTCCTCCTGAAGCCGAGGTTCGACTATCGACCGGACTTCCCTCTCCAATACCCTGGCGTAGGCCTTGCCAAGGAGGCTGAGGAGTGTGATCCCCCTGTAGTTGGAACACAGCCTCCGGTCACCCTTCTTATGAAGGGGGACCACCACCCCAGTCTGCCAGTCCAGAGGCAATGTCCCCGACCGCCACGCAATGTTGAAGAGGCGTGTCAACCATGACTGCCCTACAACATCCAGAGATTTGAGGTACTCAGGGCGGATCTCATCCACCCCCGAAGCCTTGCCACCACGGAGCTTTTCAACTTTTTCGGTGACTTCAGCCTGGGTGATGAAAGAGTCCAACCCCGAGTCCCCAGCCTCTGTTTCCACCAGGGAATGCGTGATGGCAGGATTGAGGAGATCCTCGAAGTACTCCTTCCACCGCCCGATAATGTCCTCAGTCGAGGTCAGCAGCCTCCCAACCCCACTATAAACAGTGCTGACGAAGCACTGCTTCCCCCTCCTGAGTTGCCGGACGGTTTGCCAGAATCGCTTCGAGGCCAACCGATGGTCCTACCTGGCCTCACCGAACTCCAAGGCCCGAGTTTTTGCCTCTGCCACAGCCCGGGCCGCAGCACGCTTGGCCTCACGGTACCTGTCAGCCACCTCAGGAGTCCCACAAGCCAACCACAGCCAA
This sequence comes from Crenichthys baileyi, assembly GCA_036173005.1. Classification (NCBI taxonomy): domain Eukaryota; kingdom Metazoa; phylum Chordata; class Actinopteri; order Cyprinodontiformes; family Goodeidae; genus Crenichthys; species Crenichthys baileyi. Next base: position 607,455 of record JAHHUM010000333.1, read on the forward strand.
TAGGACTCCTTCTTCAGCTTGACAGCCCCCTTACTGCCTGTCCACCACTGGTTCTGAGATTGCCGCCGCTACAGGCACCGCAGACCTTACAGCCACGGGCAGCAGCATCGACAATAGATGCGGAAAACATGGTCCACTCGGACTCCATGTCTCCAAAACTTTCCCCCGGAAAAATCTGGTACAAAGCTCTCCTGGAGGTGGGATTTAATACATCCCTGGCCGGGGGGCTCCGCCAAAACGTTCCCAGAAACCCTAAACTACCTTTGGGGGCCTCCCAAAGTCTGCCCGGGCTTTCTCCTCCTCCAGCGGATCCAAACTCCCCCCAGGTGGTGATCAGTGGACAGCCGCCCCACTCTTCACCCGAGTGTCCAAACATGCGGCCCAAAAAGGTCTGATGATACAGAAACAAAGTCGATCATTGACCTCCAGCCTGGGGTTCCTGTGCCAAGTGCACTGGGGAAACACCCTTATGTTTAAAAATTTTTTCATTATGGAAAATCCATGACTAACACAGAGTCCAAAAAACAAAAACCACTCGGATTCAGATCGGGGGGCCCCATTCCTCCCGATCACGCGTCTCCGGGTGTCACTGTCGTTTCCCCCACATGGGCGTTGAAGCCCCCCCACAAAAATAATGGAGCCCCCGGAGGGGCATTATCCAGCACCCCCGACAGGGACACCAAAAAGGCCCGGGTACTCCGCACTACAGCTTGGCCGTGGCCGAAACGACAGTCGAGAGACCTTCCCCAACACGAAGGCGCAGGGATGCGCCCCTCTCATCCACCAGGGGAAAAAACCCCAACACAAAAACGGCTGACGGGGGGGCAACAAGCAAAAACCCCACCCAGCCCATCGCCTCTCCCCGTGGGCCACTCCAGATAAAAGAAGTCCAGCCCCTCTCAAGGAGAGGGGGTTCCAGAGCCTACGCTGTGCGTGGCGGTGAGCCCGACTATTTCTAGGCGATTATCTCTCAACCTCCCGCACAAAACCCGGCTCCTTCCCCCCCCAGCGAGGTGACATCCACGTCCCTAGAGCCAGCCTAAGCATCCGGGATCGGGCTGCCGAGGTCTCCGCCTTCGTCTGCCACCCAATCCCCCCCTTTTGCACCGGTCCCTCACGGTTCCCCCGCAGGTGGTGGGGCACTGGGGGGATGGGCCTCGCGTCTCTCTTTTGGCTTGGCCCGGCCGGGTCCCGCGAGGAGCAACCCGCCACCAGGCGCTCTCCAGCGAGTCCCGACCCCAGGCCTGGCTCCAGGGGGGGACCCCCCGGGTCCGCCTAAAACCCGGGCGCCGTCACGTGCCTCCAAATAATAGTCGTCATGAAGGATTCTTGAACCGTTTCTTTGTCTGACTCGTCACCTAAGCCTGTTTGCCATGGGAGAACCCTGCCAGGGGCATTTAAGCCCCAGACAACATAGCCTCTAGGATCATTTGAGCACTCAAACCCCTCCACCATGTTAAGGTGGCGGTTCAAGGAGGAGCATATGTATGATATGAAAGAATATGGTGGCTTGTCCTCTTCAGGTTGGGAGAGTTTCTGCCTCAAGTGGAGGAGTTCAAGTATCTGGGGTTTTTTTAAGAGGGGGAAGAATGGAGCGGAGATCGACAGACGGATCGGTGCGGCTGCTACAGAAAGGGGGGCACTGTGCCGGCCATTGTGGTGAGAGAGAGCTGACCCAAAAGCGAAGCTCTCAATTTACCGGTCGGTCTACGTTCCCCACCCTCATCTATGGCCAAAAACTTTGGTTCATGACCGAAAGAACGAGATCCCGGATACAAGCGGCTAAAAGGGCTTCTCCGTAGGGGGGGCCGGGCACTCCCTTAGAGATAGGGTGAGGAGCTCGGCCATCCGGGAGGGGCTCGGAGTAGAGCCACTGCTCCTCAACATTGAGAGGAGCCAGTTGAGGTGGCTCGGGCATCTACAGGGGTTGGACAATGAAACTGAAACACCTGGTTTTAGACCACAATCATTTATTAGTATGGTGTAGGGCCTCCATTTGCGGCCAATACAGCGTCAATGCGTCTTGGGAATGACATATACAAATTCCTGCACAGTGGTCAGAGGGATTTTAAGCCATTCTTTTTGCAGGATAGTGGCCAGGTCACTACGTGATACTGGTGGAGGAAAACGTTTCCTGACTCGCTCCTCCAAAACACCCCAAAGTGGCTCAATAATATTTAAAATCTGGTGACTGTGCAGGCCAGGGGAGATGTTAAAACTTCCTTTTTTTTCATCAAACCAAATTTTCACCAGTCTTGCTGTGTGTATTGGTGCATCGTCATCCTGATACACGGACCCCCCCTTTTCAGGATACTTTTTTGAACCATTGGATGCACAGGGTCCTCAAAAAGGGGTTCGGTAGTCCTTGGCAGTGACGCACCCATCTAGCAAAACAAGTATTGGGCCAAGGGAATGCCATGATATGGCAGCCCAACCATCACTGATCCACCCCCATGCTTCCCACCGGGGCATGCAACAGTCTGGGTGGTACGCTTCTTTGGGGTTTTTCCTCACCGTAACTCTCCCGGATGTGGGAAAAAAAAAGGTGGACTCAGAGAACAATACATGTTTCAGATTGTCCACAGCCCAAGATTTGCGCTCCTTGCACCATTGAAACCGATGTTTGGCATTGGCATGAGTGACCAAAGGTTTGGCTATAGCAGCCCGGCCGTGTATATTGACCCTGTGGAGCTCCAGACGGACAGTTCTGGTGGAAACATAAGAGTTGAGGTGCACATTTAATTCTGCCGTGATTTGGGCAGCCGTGGTTGTGGGTGTCTCTGCTTAGTCCGCTGCTCCCGCGACCCAATCCCGGATAAGCGGAAGACGACGAGTACGATTATACATATTAAAGAATATTCGCTGCATGTTTCCCTGTTAATTAAACAAAAAGCCCTGCACATCTGACAGTTTCCAAAAACTCCCATTACTAAAATCTTGGTGCAAGTACTCCTCGCATACTGGCTAATTGTAAGCAAAAAATGTATTTAGGGATTTTTCTCTTTATTATTGCTGCAATTATTTTGGGATGGAGAATCATAATAATAATTATATTATTCTAAATATTATGGGGATTGTATTTACTTTTATTATTATTGTTTCATTCCTGGTTTCATCTTAAGCCTTCAGTTTTTTTCCTTGTAATCTCTCTCTTTATAGCCCCTGCGGCAGGACTGCACAATATCAGAAAAAAACATGTAATAGGAACATGTAAGTGCTCAATATTACAAAGAAAATATTAAAATTAACCATATCTTCCTTTTTATTAATCAAAATTGCTCCTGCAATGTTTGTGAGCTTTAGTTAGTTTAGTTTAAATTTTTGTTTGTTTTTAGGATAATTATGCAAATAAAGGTCCTTTTCATGTACCCTAGACCTCTATAATTAAATGTGTGAAATTTAAGTTAAAACTCCCCAAAATTAAACCAAATCATTGCAGCACAATTTTTTGAAAGTTTCGGACAAGACTGAAGATTTTTAGATCTTCTGCCCCATTTAATTTTTTGTTCTTTATTTACTACTTAAAATGACTCAATAATGCTTATAACTTCATGATTAAGCACTTTGGAGAAATAGTGGGTGTTTTTAAAAAGTAGCCTGACTTGAAGTGTCACAAATCTGCATTGCTTCAAAAAACCAGCAGAAGGCGCATGACTGCACACCGATGATAGAAAATATTGCTAAAATCTACTTATTGAAGGAGGTAAAACTTTCCTCATAATGCTAACCACTGTGGCACCATGCAGCAAATCATTTTAATAATAGCAGATGTGTTTTTAAAGCCTTTGGAGCATTTATTTCTGACAGTTAAAAATAAATAAATACAGGCTTATGTTAATTTTACAAATCTTTAAAATTGTTGCACCTGTGATGTGATTTTTCTTGTTTTCTGCACAATTACTGAAAAAATAACACTGTATTTACTGAAATGTCATGCAATACACAACATTTTAAGCACCGAAAAGAAAAGGTTAATAAAAAACAGACAAATATTCCATTTTATGTGAATCAAATGCCATGTTACAGTCAAAGTCAAAACCTAGCAATATATCAGAATTCAATTTTTATCACTTTAGGGAATTAATCATAAAATGAAATTTAAATAATGTAGATTTCAAAGAAGTTTTATTTCTGTTTAATATTTTAGGACAGACCTGATTTTCATTCTGTCAGAGCCTTATACGTATACATAAACCTAATTGTGATCCACAAGACGCTGAGGAAAAAGAGCCTCAATGAAACAAATATGAAGCAATTCTCACCTGATCCCAGCTGAACTCCTTCTGCTCCTTTTTGGTTCAAAAAGAACGTGAAGAAAAGAGGGAAAGAGAGTTGGAAAGAAAAGGAAAGATCACCAGGTAGGAGTATGATGTTTTGTGTGTGTGGATGTGTGTGTGTGTGTGTGTGTTACAGTAAATCAGTGCCAAGACAGAATGGAGAGGAGAGGAAAAGCAGAAGAAGGAAAAGCTTTGTTAGTGAGTGAGAATTAGTTGGAAAAACACCACATCAAAACAGATTTTTAGGGAACAGCAGGGGAAAGGTGAGGCCAAACATTCCTAATCAGAGACAAAACAAAGAGAAAACAGCTTTACTCGCTTTGCAATATATAGCTTTGTTAAAAAAATTATGGTATCCAAAAACTGTTGACATAAATGAATCTAAAACCATAAATCATGAAACTATTTTTAGCTAGCATTGGATGCAATCCTTACTGGTTTGGTGGCAGCAGCGAGAGACTCCATCTCAGCATGTGTCATCCAAATATTACTAGTTGACTGCAAAGACAGAAACAAAACTGTCTCCTTTGCTCATTTTAGAGCACAGACTTGCTAAAGTTTTAACTGAGGCTTACAGAGCGAGTGCTCGCTGGTGCTGAGGGACTCGTGAGGGAAACCATTTCCTGGATGGCCAGACGAAGCTTGAGCCTGTGCAGAGGGTTGCTGATCCCGATCTCCCTTTGAATCTCTGTGTCCGACAGGTTGGCCATAATGGCGCCGCTCTTCACGTTGGCCCGGCAGGCCGCCACGTACCACGCCGGCATTCCGACCCACAGCTTGGTAAACAAGAGGGCGGACATTGTGAACTCTCTACGCTGAAACTCGTAAAGCTTTTATTTCTTTTAAAAACAAAACATATAAACCCGTAATTAATACTTTTAGTAGGGGTTGTTAAACAATATTGGATTCACTGGCGTGAAATGCAATTTTAGCAATATTTTTGAGAAAAACTAATCCAATAATTTGTTTTCGAAAGCGAGGAAAGTCTTTATGGATTAAAAACAGCGTATATAAGAGCATATGTTACATTTTTAGTAGCTTGTCTGGTTCTAATGTGGTTCTGATGCTTGCAAAAAAACACTGAAGATCCTGCTGTTTTGTGTTTGTACAAATAAAATTAGGATTTCATGAACCAAAACAGTGTTTTGAAGAATTTATTTTAGGATAATCAGGTTTAGCTTTATGCAGATTAAATTTTTTTTAACTTTTTTTTTAACTCACAGCATCTGCAGTCTTGTCATACATACAATTTAAAAGTGATGCTCGCTTCTTCAGTCCTTATGTAATAGAGTTTTATTGGCCAGTTTTTACACTGCTAATTAAGAGATATACAAAGAAATCACCCAAGGCTACCACATCACACGGTTAATAACAGTCTTCAGTGTGAAAGCTGTTACAGAGTTAGGAAGACTCAAAGTTAAATATTCTCCCGATCACTGGTGATGACAATGGAGTAAGAAAAGGCACAACAGTGTATTAAGCTATTTAAAAGGAAACTGTTTTCTAAGACATGTTAATAAAGATTTGTGGTTGATGAAGGCTGCAAGAAAGCAAGACACAGACACACTTTTAGCAGATAACAGGAAGGCTGAGTGTATAGCAAAGATGTTTTGAGCTTTTTACCACACACATGCCGGATTAAGTAATGTTGGAAGCCTTTTGGAAATCTTAGACTTAAGGTAAGGATCAACATCCTACTGGGATTACACACAGAGACTCCAGTTTTAGTAATACTAGCCGTACTAACCAAACCAATTGTAATTTAAGATGCTAAACTCTGTAATTATTTTACCTTTTTTTTTAAATAGCCAAACCCTGCTATGTTGGGTTTGCTCTTAATACAAACACATTTTAAAAGGTATTCTGATATTTTTAAGTTATAGATTTAAAGGGACTTCTGTATTGACTACATTTTTTATTGGCACATCAAAGCTTATCAACAACCAAAGATTGGAAACCCACCAATAATCTTGAAGGGTTATTCCTGAAATTAGCAGATTTCCCTGAGATTTACTCCTGTTGAGAAGCTAACTTTTTAAACATATATAGGTGCTGGAACAAATGAACCGGTCAATGACAATAAATCAGACTGCATTAAAAGGAAAGCGAGTCAATACCCCAGTTGGACAGAACTGGGTGTGATGTGTACCTCCAGCCATGTGACTACAGTGGGGCCATCCCATGAGGCGAAAGGAAGACCCTGACGACAGGCCTCCTCTAACAAGTCATGCCTGGCAAAGAAAATGGAAAACAGAGGTTTGACAGAGATTAATTTCTTCATATCTCGCCTTACTGATGTCTCCATTTATAAATAACATTAAACATGAGATGTTCACACCACAACAAGGGCATTTCCTTTATAGCACCAGTGCTACCACAAGCCTTCTTAGTGTCACTTGACTGTGTGATTTACAAATCTGCTTCAGAGATTTTATTCTAACATGAGAAGAGTGTGGAAAGACGGTTGGTCTCACTTCTTTTTGCTGCGACGATCTTTCTCGACTGTTCCCGTCCCAAGTTTCGCCAGGCCTAGTGGGTCAGCTGAGCCAAGGTCATCAGAAGGAGTGGAGGCTGTGGAAAAAATAACGGTTTATAATTCTCTGATTGATAATTAACTGGCTAATCGAGAAAGAATGGACCAGTTTACAGTATCAGAAGACCAGCAGGATTTTCTAATGTGATCATTTGAAAACTACAATCAATATCCTGATTCTGCCCTTTAAAACTTTCTCAATGAAATGACAGTTAAAAAAAGGTTCGCTCTTTGAGCTTCTCAATTTTTATCATGCCTTAAAATAATTTATAAGCAAACATTTCTGTATCATGAGTAACTTATGTCCAAAATGTTGCATCAAATGTTTATTATTTGCATAGCTTATTATAACATAGAACAGAGTGCTAAAAAGTACTCGTACTTGTCATCTTCCGCTTCATCCGGGACTGAGTCGCAGGGCAGCAGACTCAGAAGAGACACCCAGACGTCCCTCTCCCCAGACACCTCCTCCAGCTCTTCCGGGGGGGAGCCCAAGGCGTTCCCAGGCAAGCCGAGAGACATAGTCCCTCCAGTGTCAGGGGCCGTCCCCTGGGCCTCCTCCCAGTGGGACGTGGCTGTAACACCTCCCGAGGAAGGCGTCCAGGAGGCATCTGGTATAGATGCCCAAGCCACCTCAACTGGCTCCTCTCAATGTGGAGGACCAGCGGCTCTACTCCGAGCTCCTCCCGGATGGCCAAGCTCCTCATCCGGGATCTCGTTCTTTCGGTCATGAGCCATAGTTCATGGCCATAGGTGAGGGTAGGAACGTAGACCGACCAGTAAATCGAGAGCTTCGCTTTTCGGCTCAGCTCTCTCTTCACCACAACGGAGCGAGACAGCGTCCCCATTACTAAGGCAGCCGCGCTGATCCGTCTGTCGATCTCCCGCTCCATTCTCCCCTCACTCCTGAACAAGACCCCAAGATACTTGAACTCCTCCACTTGAGGCAGGAACTCCCCTCCAACCTGAAGAGGACAAGCCACCCTTTTCCGGTCGAGAACCATGGCCTCGGAGCTAATCTTCATCCCATCCGCTTCACACTCGGCTGTGAACCGCCCCAACGCATGCTGTAGGTCTTGGGTAGAGGGGCCAGCAGGACGAAATCCACCGGTCTCCAAACCAGACCCCCTCTGGCCTCTGGCTGCGCCTAGAAATCCTGTCCATAAAAGTTATGAACAGGACCGGTGACAAAGGGCAGCCCTGCCGGAGTCCAACATGCACCAGGAACAGGTCCGACTTAGTGCCGGCAATGCAGACCAAACACCTGCTGCGCTTGCACAGAGACCGGATGGCCCCTAATAAAGGACCCCCGACTCCGTACTCCTGGAGCACCCCCCACAGGGCACCACGAGGGACAGAGTCGAATGCCTTCTCCAGGTCCACAAAACACATGTGGACCGGTTGGGCAAACTCCCATGAACCCTCGAATACCCTGTAGAGGGTATAGAGCCGGTCCAGTGTTTTCCCCGGCCGGGACGAAAACCACACTGCTCCTCCTGAAGCCGAGGTTCGACTATCGGCCAGACTTCCCTCTCCAATACCCTGGCGTAGTCCTTACCAGGGAGGCTGAGGAGTGCGATCCCCCTAGAGTTGGAACACACCCGCCGGTCACCTTTCTTATGAAAGGGGACCACCACCCCAGTCTCCCAGTCCAGAGGCACTGTCCCCGACCGCCACGCAATGTTGAAGACGCCTGTCAACCATGACAGCCCCACAACATCCATAGACTTGAGGTATTCAGGGTGGATCTCATCCACCCCCGAAGCCCTGCCAACATGGAGCTTTTCAACCACCTCGGTGACTTCAGCCTGGGTGATGAAAGAGTCCAACCCCAAGTCCCCAGCCTCTGTTTCCACCAGGGAATGCGTGATGGCAGGATTGAGGAGATCCTCGAAGTACTCCTTCCACCGCCCGATAATGTCCTCAGTCGAGGTCAGCAGCCTCCCAACCCCACTATAAACAGTGCTGACGAAGCACTGCTTCCCCCTCCTGAGTTGCCGGACGGTTTGCCAGAATCGCTTCGAGGCCAACCGATGGTCCTACCTGGCCTCACCGAACTCCAAGGCCCGAGTTTTTGCCTCTGCCACAGCCCGGGCCGCAGCACGCTTGGCCTCACGGTACCTGTCAGCCACCTCAGGAGTCCCACAAGCCAACCACAGCCAATAGGACTCCTTCTTCAGCTTGACAGCATCCCTTACTGCCGGTGTCCACCACTGGGTTCTGAGATTGCCGCCGCTACAGGCACCGCAGACCTTACAGCCACGGGCAGCAGCATCGACAATAGATGCGGAGAACATGGTCCACTCGGACTCCATGTCTCCAACATTCCCCGGAATCTGGTCAAAGCTCTCCTGGAGGTGGGAGTTGAATACATCCCTGGCCGAGGGCTCCGCCAGACGTTCCCAGCAGACCCTCACTATGCGCTTGGGCCTGCCAAGTCTGTCCGGCTTTCTCCTCCTCCAGCGGATCCAACTCACCACCAGGTGGTGATCAGTGGACAGCTCAGCCCCACTCTTCACCCGAGTGTCCAAGACATGCGGCCAAAGGTCTGATGATACAGCAACAAAGTCGATCATTGACCTCCAGCCTAGGGTGTCCTGGTGCCAAGTGCACTGGTGGACACCCTTATGTTTGAACATTGTGTTCATTATGGACAATCC